>JAJUPC010000411.1:0-320666 GCA_023614405.1 Avena insularis
GCGCTTCGCCGCCGGCCGCGTCGCAGCGCCACGCCGCCAGCCGAGCCGCTTGTTGCCGCTGCCGCTTCCGCTGCTGTTGCTGCTGCAGCCCACGCCACAAGACACACGCACGCGCAGCGGTTAAGATCAGCCGCTGACCGATCAGTTCCAGGCCTTGAGAAGTCAGACGCCAACAGCAGACGCGTTGACCGTCAACGTATTACGCATGACTGGTTATTTTCGTTAATCGATTTAGTTGACAGATTTCGGTAGAAACTTGTAAATTGCGTAGAAATTAAACCGCTGGGTCAAAAATTGCAAATAAAATATGTGTAGGTTCAGTAAGTCATGTAGAATCTTGCTGTACCTTTGGTTCAGACTTCTGCAGCAAGATTTACTACAGTTTAATCAAATAGGTTAATGGACTTTTCGGAGTAATTAATTCGTAGAAAAAGATCCATAGCTCCAAAAATCGCGTATGATATGTCCCGGGATTCAGTGGAACGAGGGGAATCTCATCATGAATTAAAAAGATAGGCTTACAGTAAAACTTTTGCAGAAACTGTCTAGTGGCTTTCTGCAGTGTTTTAATTACTCGGGAGTTTTATAATTCCTTTTGAGTAATTCCAATTGGTACTGTTTATAATCAGAGATACCTATGCGGTAGAATTTTCCCAAGATTTTACAAACAGTATACTACCGTAGTGAATTATTTGAGTTCTAGCTCTAGTTTTGAGCATTACTTTTTGTAACAGTTTTCCTAGCGCTAAAACTATTTTCCATGCATGCAATCAGTAGTATTATTGAATAGGATTATGTGGTGCAGCTGTAGCACTGATTCACTTGTCTTGCATACCTTCATGCATCATCTTTGTTGCATATGCTTGTGGATTGTTTGTTTATGATTGCAATTGTATCGTGTAGATTGTGACGAGTGCAACGCTTGCTCGTGTGTGGATTGTTCTTCCACTGCTACAACCAAGGCAAGTAGATGCTACTTTGTTCATGATATCGTCCTACTATTTTCAATGCATTGTCGTGTATTTTGTAGATGCATGTGTAGGATGATACTATCGCTATGCTATGTCCTATTATGTGGTAGGGCTTTCCTTGTAGATGAACCACCATTGGTAGATTTTCTTAGCCATGCTATGTTGAATGAGGGCTAAGTTACATCATTGAGACTTGTTTCTAAAAGTATTGGTTTGTGAAAAACTAAAACAACTTAATCAATGAATCTCCTGGGTGTGATGAGATTGATAATTTTTGGTGGTTTCATTGCGGAAAGGCACCCAGGTATCAAGAGAGAATGATTGTCTTCTTTATTGTGTATCTTACGTGTACAACCATGTGCCAATAATGAAATAGGCAGTTGGTTGGACTTAGTAGGTTGTGGTAACTCGAACCCGCGTATCCAGAGATGTAGAATTTTGGTAGGTTGGACCGGTGCGCGTCGGGATTGAGGAGCTACTTCCCGAACAGTTTCTTCTTGGACTTCTCACTATCATCACCCAAAATGAGAGTGATGGTACGAGCTGGGCTGGCCAAGTCACATGGGTAAAGTGTACTAACCCCTGCAGGGTGTATAATCTAATCGATTAGCCGTGTCCCCGGTTATGGACAACTGAGTTGCTTGATATTGATTTCATGACATGTTTCGCTCATTCCAATTTCATAATTGCTTTAATATTGTTGGGTTAACTTAATCGATCTTTTCAAAGAAAATCAAAAACTGTTTATGAAAGTAGGACAAAGGTATTTGCAAATGCAAGCCAGACACAACTCCACTTGCCAAATATGCATGTAGATATTAGCACTATTGTCTCCTTTACTAGCTCTACTTGCCATACATTCCATGTATTGACCCTTCGGGGCTGCTATGTTTCATGTTGCAGCTTATTCCGATTCTGAGTAATCGATATAGGCCACGGTACTCCACTCGGCACTTGTTCACTTGTGGGCAATTTGAAGAATGGAGGATTTGTTTTATTTATGTTGCTACCTGAATAATTTGAGCTAGCTTTGAGCTAGGATTTTATTGTAATAATGGTACTCCGGATCTTTGTATTCATGATACACGGATATTTTGCTATGTTATTCATCTTATTCTATTGTGGGCCAATGAACCAATCCAGGGATTGGCATGTCACATAGAAGCCACGGTCTTTTCAGAACCATGTGTTACAGGATGGTATCGAGCCCGTGTGTCGATCAGAGGATCGTGACCTAGAATTGGATTAGGAAGCCATAGATTTATTAAAGCCTATATTAACTTTGTCTTTCATCTTATGCCTTTCACCCTCGTAAAATTCTTACCATATGCTATTCTCACACTTTCCTCTTTTACTTGATAGATGGGAGAAGTCAGGACTGATTATGCCACCATGGAGTCACCTAAGGCCCTTTGCAAGGCGCTTAGCTCAGCTCTTGCAGTCATTGGGATTGCTAACGCCATGTTCAATGGAAGAAGGTTGTACACCTATGGATATGGAGAGGATGCATGGGAGATCACCACCTTCATATTCAGGGATGCCGCCTTGCCAAACCCGTGCACTTGATCTACACCAAGACATACCTGCAATCGGGACTTGGAATCAACTTGGCCATACATGAAGCCCCTGTCGCCAAGCCATAATGTCCACACCCATCGCCAAAGATTCACCCTACCGTGACTATGGGAGGCGTGATGAAGATGGGCACATTGTGGTTACCCCGGGCCACAGGAACAACATGCCACCCCGTCGGAGGCACATAGAGGACATGGAAAGGGAGAATGGAGCTCTAGCTGAGAAGGTGATGATGATAAAGGAGATTGCAGATTTTGCTAGCAATGGTATGGTGGTCCAAGGACAGGAGATTGACACCCTGCATGAAGCCGTGGGAGTTCTGGAGAATGCCCTGATAGCCAGAGATGCAACCATAGCTCATCTTCATGATACGGTGCAGGAGAACACCCAGAACATACAACAGTTGCAGGGGACCGTCCAGGAAAGGGATCAAACTATTGAAGCTATGACAGCCCAGATTGCCGCTCTCCAAGCACAGCTGAATCCACCCTCTGATGATGACAATGGAGATGATGGCAACAATGGGGATGATGATGACAGTGGAGACGATGATGATGAGGACGAGGATGATGATGGAGACTATGATGGTGGAGGAGATGAAGCTGTTGCAGTTGTAGCTGAGAGTGAAGAAGAAGAGGAGGATCCAGAAGAGGTGGAGTTTGAGATCTCAAGTGATGATTCAGGAGAGGTGTACACTCCGCCGCCATGTTTGTACCGCGAACCGAAGCGCCAACGCATGACAGCAAGGACCTACCGCAACCTCTTCAAGGAGTAGATAGAAGTCCACCAATTAGTCCATGTTAGGCAAATTCGTTAGGATTAGTCTCGATCGTTGTGAAGCTTAGTTCGTGTTAGTTTAAGAGTGATTAGTTTCTTATTTGTGTACTCCAATATCCCAGGAATTATTTGTGCGAATTTTATTAAAGAGTTATGGCAAGTTTGGTTACTATCCGTGTTATTTTCGCTGCAGTTTTTCTGCTGATACAGCATCGTGTCGATTTTCATATTTTCTGGTGGGAAAATCTGAAAAAAATTGGGCTGATGCGAAACTCTCTACTGTATGTGCAAAAAATCAGCTAATTTTTCCGACGAGTTTAAGTCAAAGGAAAAATTCACTTAACGCTGCTGGACTGTTCTGGCAGATTGCTGTTTTTGTTGTTTAGTTGATCAACTGTTTAGTTAACCATTGCCAACTCTTGTAAAACTATTTCAGTAGGTATATACTGCTAGGATAACCCCTGGGATGTTGCTGGATCACTTGTTTGTTGATGTGTTACTTGCTTGTGATTGTCTGCTATTGTTTGTTGTTGTTTGATCATATGCATGGGTAGAATCCCATTATCGTAGTTGATTCTTTCTAAACTTACCTGTGTTGAACCGCAGATGCCTCCCCGCCGTCAACCCACTGAGTTGGAGCAACTCATGGCAGCTCAGGCACAGCTGACCCAAGTGATGACTCAGTTCATGGCAGCTCAGAACAACAACAATGGAAACAATCAGCCTCGAGATGCTCTCACCAGATTTCCGAGGTTAAGGCCAGCTAAGTTCTCATCGCAACGGAACCGATGGTTGCTCTCGACTGGTTTGCTCAGTCAACAAGGATCTGGTAATCGCCGGATGCAATGCTGAGAAGGTGAGGTTTGCCGCTCACTTACTGGAGGGACCAGCCGCTTCTTGGTGGGACACGTTTCAGATCACCCACCCGCTGGATACTGTGACTTGGGCAATGTTTGAGGAAGGTTTCAGGACCAACCACGTGTCTTCAGGAGTTCTGAGCCTGAAGAGGAAGGAGTTCCGCAACTTGCTCCAAACCAATCGCACCGTGGCCGAGTACATTGAGGAGTTCAACAACCTGTCCCGTTATGCACCTGAGGATGTTGACACTGATGCAAAAAGGAGGGAGAGATTCCTGGATGGCCTCAGTGATGAGCTTTCAGTGCAGCTACTGGTGGTTTATTGCCCCACTTTCCAGGAGCTTATGGACAAGGCCAGGATCTTGGAAGGGAAGCACAAGCAGGTGGAGAACCGCAAGAGGAAGAGTAACAATCACCACTCTGGTTCACACCACAAGTCTCGCACTTCATATGATGGGTACTCCAAGCATGGAGGGAGTGACCATGGGAGCCATGACCGCCACCAACATGGAGGCGATGGGCATCGTCATGACAACCATAGGAGCAGCCACCACAGCCACATGGGAGGACACTCTCACCACTCTGGAGGACACGGTGGACATGACCGCAACCGTGATCGCAACTTTGTGAAGAAGGATCCGAGTGAGGTGACATGCTTCAAGTGTAAACAGAAGAGACACTATGCTGACAACTGTCCGGAGAGGAAGGGACTGAAGCCAACCAACAACGAGAAGGCCACACTGAACCACATGAATGTGGAGGAGATTCCAGATGAGCCTGACCTTGTGATTGGTAAGTTTCCAATCAACACTTACCCTGCACTTATACTTTTCGATACTGGTGCATCGCATTCATTCATATCAAGGGCTTTTGTGGATAAGAATAAGCTACCTACGGAGTCTATGAAAGGGTCTATTAGAGTGAGTTCACCTGGAGGAGATATGATAGCTAGCGCGGGATGCCGCGACTTAACTGTGAGGATTGGAACACACAACTTCATTGCACATCTGGTAGTGTTGGAATCACAGGGGTTAGACGTTATTCTGGGTATGGATTAGATGTCTATGCATGGGGGACACATAGATTGTGCACAGCGAGCTGTTTCACTCAAAACCCCGGATGGTAAGAGGATTAGATTCAAGTCGGCTGTACGACCAGGAAGGTGTAAGTTGAATTCTCTTAAGGGGGTTAGCATGGATACTGTGCCAGTGATTAGGGATTACCCCGACGTGTTTCCGGAAGAGCTGCTAGGGATGCCAGCTGACAGGGAAGTAGAGTTTCTTATCGACCTAATGCCGGGAACAGGACCAATAGCAAAGAAACCATATAAGATGGATGTGGATGAGCTGAAGGAATTGAAGAAGCAGTTGAAAGAGCAGCTGGAAAAGGGATTCATTCAGCCTAGTTCGTCGTCATGGGGTGCACCTGTTCTGTTTGTGGAGAAGAAAGACAGCAGCAAGAGATTAGTAGTGGACTATCGCTCGCTGAATGAAGTAACCATCAAGAACAAGTACCCTCTGCCGAACATAAATGATTTGTTTGATCAACTGGAAGGAGCGATGGTGTTCAGCAAGATTGATCTGTGATCAGGCTACTTTCAATTAAAGATCCGGGAAGAGGACGTACCAAAAACCGCCTTCACCACTAGGTATGGTTTATATGAGTATACGGTTATGTCTTTTGGACTAACGAATGCCCCGGCATATTTCATGACCATGATGAACAAGGTATTTATGGAGTACTTGGACAAGTTCGTGGTGGTGTTTATTGATGACATACTGATATATTCTAAGGATGATGTTGAGCATGAGAAACATCTGCGACTGATTATGGAGAAACTGAGGGAACACCAGCTGTATGCCAAATTCAGCAAGTGTGAATTCTGGCTTAACACTGTTGGGTTTCTTGGACACGTAGTGTCAGGAGAAGGAGTCGCCGTTGATCCAAGCAAAGTGACTGCAGTAACTGAGTGGGAAGCACCCAAGAATGCAGGAGAGATACGAAGCTTTTTGGGACTTGCTGGATATTACAGGAGGTTCATTGAAAACTTTTCCAAGATTGCTAAGCCGATGACTGAACTTCTGAAGAAGGAGAGGAAGTTTGAATGGTCAGACGTATGTGAAGCCAGCTTTCAGGAAC
This sequence comes from Avena insularis, assembly GCA_023614405.1. Lineage (NCBI taxonomy): Eukaryota > Viridiplantae > Streptophyta > Magnoliopsida > Poales > Poaceae > Avena > Avena insularis. Next base: position 6,320 of record JAJUPC010000411.1, read on the forward strand.
TGAAGCGTCGACTAGTGACTGCACCCGTTCTGTGTTTACCAGATCTTCAGAAGGATTTCCATGTGTACTGCGATGCTTCTCAACAGGGACTTGGGAGCGTGCTGATGCAAGATGGGAGAGTAGTGTCATATGCCTCGCGACAACTCAAACACCATGAGCGGAATTACCCCACACACGACTTGGAGTTAGCGTCAGTGGTTCATGCGCTCAAGGTATGGAGGCATTACTTAATGGGAAAACACTGTGATGTGTACACCGACCACAAGAGCCTGAAGTACATATTCACGCAGAAGGAACTGAACATGAGGCAAAGGAGATGGTTGGAACTTATCAAGGATTACGATATGAATCTGCAATACCACCCAGGAAATGCCAATGTAGTAGAGGATGCTCTGAGTCGGAAGGTTTATGCCAATGGATTGACGATTGGGGAATTTCCCGAGGATTTGTGCAAGCAATTCAAGGACCTTAGACTGGAGGTAGTATCTGAAGGATACTTGGCAACAATGGAAGTCCAACCAACGCTACAGGACAGAATCAGGAAGGCTCAAGTGGGAGACAAAGAGATGGATGAAATAAGGGAAAAGATGAAGGAGGATCGAGCAAAGGAATTCCGCGAGGATGAGCAAGGAACCTTGTGGTATGGAGATCGTTTGTGCGTTCCCAACGATCCGGAGTTAAGGAAGTTGATTCTGCAGGAAGCTCATGACTCGCCGTATTCCATACATCCGGGCAATACGAAGATGTATATGGACCTAAAGGACAGATTCTGGTGGAACAACATGAAGGGAGACATCGCAGAGCATATTGCCCTATGTGATGTATGTAGCCGAGTAAAGGCGGAACACCAGAAGCCAGCAGGATTGCTACAGCCATTGCCCGTGCCGGATTGGAAGTGGGATAGAGTGGGAATGGATTTTATCACAGGATTGCCCAGGACCAGGTCAGGATATGACTCTATTTGGGTAGTGGTCGACCATTTGACCAAGGTAGCCCACTTTATACCGTGAAGACGACTATCTGAGTGCAAAGTTGGCCAAGATTTATATGGACATGATTGTGTGCCTACACGGAGTTCCTAAGAGTATTGTATCTGATAGAGGCACCCAATTTACCTCACACTTCTGGTGCCAGCTGCACGAGTCACTTGGTACTAGATTCGAGTTTAGCACAGCGTTTCACCCATAGACTGATGGACAGACCGAGAGGGTGAATCAGATTTTGGAGGACATGTTGAGAGCTTGCGCCTTGGCTCATGGCTCTAGTTGGGATGAGAATTTGCCGTATGCGGAGTTTTCCTACAACAACAGCTATCAAACCAGCATCAAGACGTCACCGTTCGATGTGCTATATGGGAAACGGTGCCGGACACCATTGCTATGGGATGGAGTAGGAGAACGTCAGTTGTTTGGACCCGATTTGATCAAGGATGCTGAGGAGAAGGTCGCCTTGATTAGGGACAGACTGAAGGTAGCACAATCAAGGCAGGAGAGCTATGCTGACGCCAAGCGCAAGGAAGTGGTGTATGAGATAGGTGATAGAGCATACCTCAGAGTATCGCCGCTTCGTGGAATCAAGAGATTTGGAATTAAGGGTAAACTGGCACCTCGATTTATTGGACCGTATCGGGTCTTAGCACGCAAAGGAGAAGTTGCTTATCAGTTGGAGTTGCCAGAGGCTCTATCCGCTGTTCACAATGTGTTCCACGTATCCCAGCTGAAGAAGTGCCATCCGGAGATGGTGGATACACCATTGAGAGACAATGTACCGCTAGAGGAGGTTCATCTTGAGAACGACTTGACCTATGAGGAGAAACCGGTCAAGATTCTGGAAACAGCGGAGAGGACTACCTGTACCAAGACGATCAGGTTTTGCAAGGTACAGTGGAGCCACCACACCGAAGAGGAAGCCACTTGGGAGCGTGAGGATGACATCCGAGAGGACTACCCACACCTATTTGCTAGCCGCGCCGAATCTCGAGGATGAGATTCATCTTAAGGGGGTTAGTCTTATCACATCCAAAATTTTAGATTTTGTTCTTCATATCATTCATATCATTGCATCATACTTTTCCATGCAAAACCGTCGATTGAAAAGAATCGGCGAAACGCTATTTTCAAAACCTTATTCTTTTTTTACTACGAGGCTTCTGCGGGAGGCTTTAGTAGAACTAGTGTTTCCACCCTTGTAGCATAGTGTTTTCGCTCAATCTTTGACCCTAGATTGTTCCCCTCGATTTTACAAAACCATAGGAGCAAGAATCGCTCGATTTGGAGCTCGTGCGGAAAAGATACGGCTGTTTTATTAAAAGATAGAAAAACAGGCCGATTTTCCGAGTCCGTATCCAACCGCGCCCTGCCTCGTAAACCGCAGCCCACCTGCCCGCCTTGATCGCCCCACCGCGCCTCGTTTTCCGCAACCGCCAGCAGCCTCGGGACCCGTGCCCTGCCGCCACCCCGATCTCCTCGATCGACGCGCCCGAGCCGCCTCGCCGCCGCTCGCCTCGCCTGCCGCACCCGCCGCCAGTACACCTGTCCGCCGCTGCCGCTTCGCCACCAGCAGCGCCGCCGCCTCTCTCTGCTCGCTGCCCGCCGTCGAGCCGCTGCAGCGCGCCGCCAGCTCCGCCGACCCCGCCTTCTGCCACGCCACCGCTTCGCAGCCGCCATTGCCGCTGCGCCACAAGCCGCGCCAGCCGCTTCGCTGCCGCTTCGCCAGCGCTTCGCCGCCGCAGCGTTCGCTGCTGCTTCGCCGCTTCGCCAGCTACGCGCCGCTGCTGCCACGCCTTGCCGCCTGTACACGCACGCTGCCGCCTTGCTCACGCGCCCTTCGCCCGTCCGTGCCGCATCGTCGCTGCCGCTACGCTGCCGCCGTCGTGTTGACCGTCTTGATCCGCACGCTGACTGTCTCTTTCCCGCGCAGGAGAACTGCCGTCGTCGGAACCGATCGCCGCCACCGTCCGGAACTCGCCTCCGTTCGTTTCGCCGTTTGTCTCCGGTAAGTCTGCAGCCACCGTCGGATTTCAGATCAGCGGTTCAGATCAGCCGTTGACCGGTCAGCACTCCGGCGTTGACTAGTCAGACGCCTTGATCAGCGCCCGTCAGACGCCTTGACCGGTCAACAGACACAGATGACTGGTTATTTTCGTTAATCGTTTTAGTTGACAGATTTCGGTAGAAACTTTTAAATTGCGTAGAAATTAAACCGCTGGGTCAAAAATTGCAAATAAAATGTGTGTAGGTTCAGTAAGTCGTGTAGAATCTTGCTGTACCTTTGGTTCAGACTTTTGCAGCAAGATTTAGTACAGTTTAATCAAATAGGTTAATGGACTTTTCGGAGTAATTAATTCATAGAAAAAGATCTGTAGCTCCAAAAATCACGTATGATATGTCCCTGGATTCAGTGGAACGAGGGGAATCTCATCGTGAATTAAAAATATAGGCTTACAGTAAAAACTTCTGCAGAAACTGTCTAGTGGCTTTCTGCAGTGTTTTAATTACTCGGGGAGTTTTATAATTCCTTTTTGAGGAATTCCAATTGGTACTGTTTCTAATCAGCGATACCTATGCGGTAGAATTTTCCCAAGATTTTACAAACATTATACTACCGGTAGTGAATTATTTGAGTTCTAACTCTAGTTTTGAGCATTACTTTTTGCGTAACAGTTTTCCTAGCGCTAAAACTATTTTCCATGCATGCAATCAGTAGTATTATTGAATAGGATTATGTGGTGCAGCTGTAGCACCGATTCACTTGTCTTGCATACCTTCATGCATCATCTTTGTTGCATATGCTTGTGGATTGTTTTTTTATGATTGCAATTGTATCGTGTAGATTGTGACGAGTGCAACGCTTGCTCGTGTGTGGATTGTTTTTCCGACCGCTACAACTAAGGCAAGTAGATGCTACTTTGTTCATGATATCGTCCTACTATTTTCAATGCATTGTCGTGTATTTTGTAGATGCATGTGCAGGATGATACTATCGCTATGCTATGTCCTATTATGTGGTAGGGCTTTCCTTGTAGATGAACTACCGTTGGTAGATGTGATTAGCCATGCTATGTTAAACGAGGGCTGGGTTACATCATTGAGACTTGTTTCTAAAAGTATTGGTTTGTGAAAAACTAAAACAACTTAATCAATGAATCTCCTGGGTGTGATGGGATTGATAATTTTTGGTGGTTTCATTGCGGAAAGGAACCCAGGTATCAAGAGAGAATGATTGGCTTCTTTATTGTGTAGCTTACGTGTACAACCATGTGCCAATAATGAAATGGGCAGTTGGTTGGACTTAGTAGGTTGTGGTAACTCGAACCCGCGTATCCAGAGATGTAGAATTTTGGTAGGTTGGACCAGTGCGCGTCGGGATTGAGGAGCTACTTCCCGAACAGTCTCTTCTTGGACTTCTCCCTATCATCACCCAAAATGAGAGTGATGGTACGAGCTGGGCTGGCCAAGTCACATGGGTAAAGTGTACTAACCCCTGTAGGGTGTGTAATCTAATCGATTAGCCGTGTCCCCGGTTATGGACAACTGAGTTGCTTGATATTGATTTCATGACATGTTTCTCGCTCATTCCAATTTCATAATTGCTTTAATATTGTTGGGTTAACTTAACTGGGATCTTTTCAAAGAAAATCAAAAACTGTTTATGAAAGTAGGACAAAGGTATTTGCAAATGCAAGCCAGACACAGCTCCACTTGCCAAATATGCATGTAGATGTTAGCACTATTGTCTCCTTTACTAGCTCTACTTGCCATACATTCCATGTATTGACCCTTCGGGGCTGCTATGTTTCATGTTGCAGGTTATTCCGATTCTGAGTAATCGATATAGGCCACGGTACTCCACTCGGCACTTGTTCACTTGTGGGCAATTTGAAGAATGGAGGATTTACTTTATTTATGTTGCTACCTGAATAATTTGAGCTAGCCTTGAGCTAAGCTTTTATTGTAATAATGGTACTCTGGATCTTCGTTATTCATGATACACGGATATTTTGCTATGTTATTCATCTTATTCTATTGTGGGCCAATGAACCGATCCAGGGATTGGCATGTCACATAGAAGCCACGGTCTTTTCAGAACCGCGGTGTTACATGGATTGGTATAGATGCAACTGCCACTAACCCTCCATCTGCCCCTGCGTCACATGGAACTACAGCTGCCCCCTCAACTGCAAGGTCTCAACCAGCTGTAAGAACTGCAGCTACTGCAGATGCAAGATATCTAGCTACTCCTGGGGGAGCATCTGGTAGCAGAGGAAGACGGGCGGGAAGATCCAAAAGGGGAAAAGAGTGCCAGCATCTCGCGTTCCCATATACTCTTATTTCACTTGCAGTGGCAACTACTGAATGTCATTTTCTTATGTTAATGTAATATTGCATACAGTGCGGAAACCTTCTAAGGGACATGTTATGACCTTACGTGAATCTCTATGATTTTTGCTGAATTTATATGATTTTTGCGGAATTTATATGATTTCTGTTAAATTTATTCTGGTAATTTGACCAAAATATACACTATTTTTGTTGTCTTGGGAGTACAAGATAGAAGAGGGAGACATCATCCTCTTCGACTTTAATCCAGATAGTGATGGTGGACTGCATCTGATCATGGTGGGGCTGACAACAACTGAAGACCGTGCTGAAAGTACTTATTAGTAGAACCTGCTGGAACCTGTTATGTTAACTTGCTGTGCCTTGTGTATGATTGGAACCTGTTATGCAAACTAGTGACAGTGCTGGAACATAGAGAATATACCATCGGGTTCCAATCACATCAGTTCTACCATTAGCGTGTACTGTGATTCCTCATGAGCCAGTGCAACCAGAAACCAGAGATGCATCTAATTCCATCTAATAACACCATGTTGTTGCCTCATATGTGATGCCCACACGAAAACCAGGGATAAGAATCTGTACAACCAAGAACAGTGCATGCTTTCGTGCAACCAATTGTGATCTTGGACACAGAGTGCGAATTAATCATCGGCTGGGTAGAGCACCTCCCACCATCACCTTGTAGGACTGACAAAAAACATACACCATCTGGTTTATATTAATGGCCTCAACTTTGCCTAGATACGATTGCATCTAGTCTAAATACTTAACTAGATACATACGATTTTAGATAAAGTTGAGTCCATTAATATGGACCAGAGGGAGTACACAATTTCAGATCATCACATTCTGCTAAGCACATATTGCCTCACATATGCCAAAGGTATTCTCCCAGGACCAACACAAATGAACACACAAATATTCTGTAGAGCTAGTGAGACCCAAAATTATATTGTACAGATCTAGGGTGCTGGAACATAATGATAGAGGTTTGAAATCTTCCGCGGCCATAAACAAACATAATAGATAAGTTCTTAAACTAAAACATCATGATAACATGAAAATGATCCTTGTTCTTCAATTCGAGGTATGGATGGGTTTGAAAGAGTCATCGGGATGATTCCTGTAATGCACCTTGTTTGTCTTCTCCTTGTCAAAGTCCTTGCTACACTTCGTAACACTGTTGACAAGATAAAACTTGATCATGAATCTATCAACAAAGTAATTCCTCCGTGCCATTGCTTCAGCGTTGACAGGGTCGACAAATTTCATGTACAGGCTCCCATCTTGATCAACAGCATGTTTGAACCTAAAGTCTGATGGAACAACGCTGAGTGGATAGCAAATAGTACCAGTACAGAACATGTACTTCACAACAACTCTAGTTAGGCCTGCTGGAGTACCCTCAGACACACCAAGAATGTTCATGGTTGTTTCTGACAGATGAGGATTCTTCCATTTCTCAATTAGGGCTCCCTGGCATGAAAATCCAGTAGGGTAACTTAGTTGACGCATGCGATCAACTGACAGGTGGTCATATTCCTGTGGATATGTACACAATATCATGTTCAATAGCTTGTCCTCCTTCCTTGGCACAAGATTGAGCTCAAAAATCTTGTAAATCTTGACAACCGCGTGAGCTAAACTAAATGCTTTCTCCTTTGCAGACGCACTCTCAAGAACATCATTATCAGCAGTCGAAGTGTCCCTAACAAATACTTGTGCTTCATAGGCATCATTCAGCACAAACTCAAACTCTCTTCTAAGAAGAGTCTTTGCTATATGCAGAACTGTGAAAATTCCTTTTGTGCCCGTACTGCCCAATAAACTGAAAAGGAATAAGCCATTGACTAGACCTGTGCTTTCTCCTAGACGGGCCAGAATATGCTGAGTGACCTGTGGCTTCCTGTGATGGGAGATGTAGCCCATTTCCTTCACCCCCTAGTGGATAATACATTAGCAAAATCAACCCAGATGCATTGAACAGAGGATAACAAATTCATCAATAAAAAACCACCAAGTGTACTACATATTAGTAAAAAAAATATGGCTGGCAATGCAGTTATATCATAATGAAAACAAGCTCAATTATCCCTATATTCTTATCAAGTTTCAATCTACACAATCATATAATTAAAATAAAATTCAGTTCTTCTAATATTAACACATCAGACAGAATACAAACGGTTGTAAAACACTTTCGAGAAGATAATGAACCTCAAAGAGGGGAGCAATCATCACAGATATTACATACTACTATCACATCTATATACTGATGATAAGGTATCTTTGATTTGCATATTCTCTGTTGCAAAAAAAAGGCGAAACAAAGGGCCCTATCCTCTTGCAATTGCAACACCAACTTTTCGTCTAAATGAGACCCACTTAGGTGGTACATTCACAATCATTTAATATTTGATAAATTCCAGTGCCTTATTCACAACAAATACCAATGTTTGAATAAATTACAAATAAAAGTTGTGCAATAAATGGAAAATAAAAGGTTGACATGTATAATTGCTGGCAAGATTCTACTTAGATCAGGGCCTCTTTCAGTCTATACATCTGTCAGAAAAATTACCGACTCATCTCTATCGGAGTACCCAAGGTGCACCTTCCTCTTCTGCCCACCTTCTGCTGACTCCCCTTCCTGTTTGAATAAATAAACAACACTTTAGCTGACATGATCAAGTTTGAAAAGAGGTAATTATGGAAATACAAAAAATTGGCAGGTTATAATAGAAATATTAATGGGAAGTAAAACTTCTAAGTTCAAATACTATCTGAAATTATGGATTAAGGCAGTGGAAGGAAATGAAATCCTTTATGATGGATATCTAAACACTACTCATCTCTGAATGCATTGTCAGGTTCCACTAGTCCAGCAACAATTCAATTTAAATCCCTGATCTGAAAGTATTTCACAGATTTCATAGCACATGACAATATGTTCTGATGTTATGATTAAGATTCTACTGGATAATAGGGTATTGTAAAACAAAATTAAGTTTTTTAATTGTCTCTGTATGCTTATCTAGTTTAAACCTACATAACCTTGTAATTCAAATAGAAACAGTTTTGTAATTTTAACACATCAGACAGATTACAAAAGGTTGTAAAACAGTTTCAAGAACATAAAGAACCCCAAATGAGGGGAGCAATCTTCACAGATTATATACTACTGTCACATCTATGTATTGATGAAAAGGTGTATTTGATTTGCATATTGTCTATTGCAAAAAACAAGCAAAACAATGGGCCCTATCCTCCTACAAATGGAACACCAACTTTCCATCTAAATGAGACACCATTTAATATTTGATAAATTGCAGTGTGTTATTCAGAACAGATTCCAGTGTTTGAATAAATGACAAATAAAATCTGGGCAATAAATGAAAAATAAAAGCTTGACATGTATAATTGCTGACAAGATTCTACTTATATCAGGGACTCTTTTAGTCTATACATCTGTCAGAAAACTTACCGACTCTTCTCTGTCGGAGGAGTACCCAAAGTGCACCTTCCTCTTGTACCCACCTTCTGCTGGCTCCCCTTCCTGTTTGAATAAATAAACAACTCTTTAGCTCACAGGAGCAAGAGTATAAGAAGTTTGAAAAGAGGTACTCCCTCCATCCAGAAATAACTGATTATGGATTAAGGCAATGGAAGGAAATGAAATCATCTACTATGATGAAAATGAACTGTCAATTTATAACTGTCATGTATATCTAAACACTACTCATCTCTGTATGCTTATCATTTTTCGACCTACACAATATTGTAATTCGAATAAAATTCAGTTTTGTAATGTTAACACATTAGGCATATTATAAAAGGTTGTAAAACACTTTCAAGAACATAAAGAACCACAAAAGAGGGGAGCAATCTTCACATATTATTATTGTCACATCTATGCACTGTTGATAAGGTGTCTTTTATTTGCATATTGTCTATTGCAAAAACAAGCAAAACAAAGGGCCTATCCTATTGCAAATGGAACACCATCTTTCCATCTAAATGAGACACACCTAGTAGGTAACCATTCAATTAATTTGATAAAATCCAGTGCCTTCTTCACAAAAGATGCCAGTGTTTGAATAAATGACTATGTAAATTTGGGAAATAAATGAAAAATAAAAGCTTGGCATGCATAATTGCTGGCAAGATTATACTTTGATCAAGGCCTCTTTCAGTCTATACATCTGTCATAAAACTCACTGACTCGTCTCTGCTGGAGGAGTACCCAAGGTGCAACTTCCTATTCTGTGCATCTTTTGCTGGCCCCCCTTCCTGTTTGAATAAATAAACAACACTTCAGCTCACATGATCTAATTTGAAAAGAGGTAATTATGGGAAGCGAAATAATTGGCAGGTTATAATATAAAGAATAATGAGAAAAAAAATTCTAAGTTCAAATACTATCTGAAATTATGGATTAAGGCAATGGAAGGAAATAAAATCCTCATCTCTCAATGCATTGTCAGGTTTCACTAGACCAGCAACAATTCAATTAAAAGCCCTATTTTGGAAGTATTGGAATTTGACTTCAGATTCCATAGCACATGACAATAGGTTCTAATGTTATCATTACGATTCTACCGGATAATAGGGTATTGTAAAACAAAATTATGTTTTCTAATTGTCTCCGTATGATTATCAAGTTTAAACCTACACAACCTTGTAATTCAAATAAAACGCAATATTGTAATTTTAACACGTCAGACAGATTACAAAAGGTTGTAAAACACTTTTAAAAACATAAAGGACCCCAAAAAAGGGGAGCAATCTTCACAGATTACATACTACTGTCACGTTTATGTACTGATTACAAGGTGTCTTAGATTTTCATATGTCTATTGCAAAAACAAGCAAAAAAAGGGCCCTATCCTTCTGCAAATGCAACACCAACTTTTCATCTAAATGAGACACACTTAGATGATACATAACCATTCAATTAGTATTCATGCACAGTTTAAGGTACACAAAACTAAAATAGAACTCACTATGGTCCACTTGGCAAATGACCAAGAGAGAAAAAGATATATGTCAACATATAAGATGCAACTGCCAACCTATTCCATGATGCCAAAGTTCAAACTCAATACTATAAATAATGGGAGCAATTTGATAAAATCCAGTGCATAGTTCACAACAGATACCAGTGTTTCAATAAATGATAAATAAAAGCTTGGCATGTATAATTGTTGGCAAGAATCATTATATAGGTGATGAGCCACAAGATTATAAAAAATAAGTCTATTTGTTTGTGGTCAGGGTCTCTTACAGTATATTTGTTGGTGATCACAATTAATAATTATATAGTAGATCGATCAGCAACTAGAATATAAACAATGCATGAAAAAAACTACACTCTGAGGCACATGCTCCATCGGCAAATAGTACAAGACTGAAAATAATAATTCCATACATATAAAATTTGTCAAAGAACACACATACTTAATTTCAGGCACATAAATTTGTAGTATCATTTCATGCAAAATAAACGTTTAAGCTTTGGATAAAAGGAACAAATTTAAAGCTCCTAACATATATAATTTTGTATGGTGCACTTAGACTGTGTAAACATGATGCATTTATATACATCTTTAGTAATGTCTAGAGATGAATAATTTATTAACATGTGTACATTTTTTCTGAATGATTAGATATCATAAATTATATTTTTTATATAGCACATAAATATTATAACTTATCAGTTGCCGAAGATGTATATTTTCATTATGCACTAATGAATTCCAGCATTCAATCTAGAGAAATTTTATCATACACATAATTCTTCAAACTATAAACATTCAATATCTATGATCCTCTCTGGAAAGTGCTATCAACGATGCACAGAGTGTGTCCATCTACTCTTCAATGCCCCAAAAAGGTGCTGACCACTCAACGAACTACTACACCAACCTCGTACTAACATTCAAATACTAAGAATCAACCCTAAAAATCAAACACTAGTTATAAGTACTAAAAAATGAGAAGTGGAGGTTAAAGAAAACACATAGATGCACCACCACAATCTGCTGGGCCTTCACCACCAGATTCTCGTCAAAGCCGTGCTTCGCACCCAGATCCAGCACGTCCGCCTCAACGACCGCCACATTCTCCTTCTCGTCCTGATCCAGCGCCGCCGCGACGAAACCGGCCAACTTGGCCGCACCACCAACCACACTTCCGTGGGAACCGCCAACCTCCTTCACCGCATCTATGCCGGTGACGGCGTGCTTCTTGTCCATAGTAGGAGCGGCCGCGTCGGCTGCGCTGCTCCCCGCCTTCATCGCTGGAGGAGTCGATGAATGTGCGGGGAGAGGGAGAAGAATCGAGTAGGAGGGGCTGGAGTCGATGGAGTGAGACGAGGGTTTTCTTCTTCCCAATTTGGGGGTAAATGGGTGGGGAAAAGTAGACGAATCAGCCGACGAACCCTTTTATACGTGTTGCCGTTTCGGTTTTGCCCACGTCACTCCTCCACCACCACGTACACCATAAACGTCGCGTACGTGTACGGTGCACGAAACAGCATGACCAGAGCAGCAGGGTTACTAGGCCGGCCCGTTATCTAGCACCCGCTTCCAATTTCTATCACACAATTTTTCATGTCTGGGATTGAACATACTTCAAATATAAATTACCTGAAATCTTCAGCAGAAGTATATTAGTTTACTACAATAAGTTGAACATTTAGGTCTCGTTTGATTTAATTCAAATTCAAACAATAGGAGTGTCATATGGAATATGCATCACGGGTTTTTCATACTTCCAATTATCGATGCATCTTACATTGTAAGTTAATGAAATTAAAATTGAGCACCGAAAAGACATGAACAACTATGCATAGGCATGCACATATATATAAGTGTAGCATCAAGTGTGCATCATACCATGGCATAACAAGTTTTTACTCATACTACAACAAGTTGATGATGGTGTTTGTAGTCAACTCACATGGGTCTGAAGCCCAATGCAATGTTGGGATATATGAGCCTATATGAGGCACAAGTGTGCATCATGCCATGGGCATACCACTTTTATACTTAGAATCAATGTCATGATTTGGCATAGTAGTTGTATAGTTTGATGTAACAACTAGGTGGGATCATGTTGACCAAGTGTTGACTCATACAACCACAAAGATGATGAAGGTGTTCATAGACAACTCCCATAGGTCAAGAACCCATGCAATGTTGGCATGGTGCTATACGTGCTATAGGTGTGCATCATACAAAGGCATAGCACAGTTGTGGCAGATCTAGACCTATCTCAGCTGTCTAGAAATACCTTCATCAACTTGTGGTTGTACGAGTCATCACTTTGGACAACATGATCCTACCTAGTTGATAGATATAAATATAACACTGCTATTCCAAGACATGATGAGCCCCTTTGTGGTAGATGTGGGCCCATGCCAACATTGCATTGGCTATAGACCTCCCTGGGTTGGCTAGAAACATCAGCATCAACTTGTGGTTGTGTGACTCAGCAGTTGGCCAACATGATCCCACCCAGTTGATACATCTAAGTATGAGAGTTTTATGCCAAGCCATGACACACACTTGTGGCAGATATGGGCCCATGCCAACATTGCATGGGATCTATACCTACCTAGGCTGTCTAGAAACACCTTCATCAACTTGTGGTTGTATAAGTTATCACTTGGATATCATGATCCTACCTATTTGATAGATCTAAGTACAACACTGTTATGCCAATACATGATGAGATACTTTGTGGCAAATATGGGCACATACAAAAATTGCATGGATATAGACATATCTGGTTGGCTAGAAACTCCATCATCTTGTGGTTGTGTTGCTCAGAACTTTGCCAACATGATCCCACACAATTGATACATATAAGTATGAGAGTGCTATGCCAAGCCATGACACACACTTGTGGCATATGTGTGCCCATGCCAACATTTCATGGGATCTAAACCTATGTGAGCTATCTAGAAACACCTTCATGAACTTGTGGTTGTATGAGACATCACTTGGATAGCATGATCCTTCCCAATTGATATATCTTAGAAATGATGAGACACTTTGTGGCAACTGTGGACCCATGCAAAAGTTGCATGGGCTATAAACCTATATTGGTTGGCTCCTTCATCAACTTGTGGTTGTGTGGCTCAACACTTGGCCAACATGATCCCACCAAGTTGATACATCTAAGTATCTGAATGGTATTCCAAGCCATGGCACACACTTGTGCAAAATATGGTCCCATGCCAACATTACATGGGATATAAACCTATCTGAGCTGTCTAGAAACACCTTCATCAACTTATGGTTGTTTGAGTAATCACTTGGACAACATGATCCTAACTAGTTGATATATCTAAGTAAAAGACTGTTATGCCAAGACATGATGAGAGACTTTGCGGCAAATGTGGTCCCATGACAATATTGCATGGGAGATCACTTGGATAGCATGATCCTTCCCAGTTGATATATCTTAGAAATGATGAGACAAACATTGCATGGGCTATAGAACTCTCTTTGTTGGCTAGAAACTCCTTAATCAACTTGTGATTGTGTAGCTCAGCACCTGGCCAACATGATCCCACCCAGTTGATACATGTAAGTATGAGAGTGCTATGTCAAGCCCTAACAAAACTTTATGGCATATGTGGTCCCATGGCAACATTGCATGGGATGTAGACCTATCTAATATGTCTAGAAACACCTTCATCAACTTGTAGTTGCATGACTCATCACTTGGACATCATGATCCTACTTAGTTGATACATATAACTATAAGTGTGCTATACCAAGACATGATGAGACACTTTGTCGAAAATGTGGTCCCATGGAAATATTGCATGGGCTATAGACCTCTCAGGGTTGGGTTGAATGTACTTCATCAACTTGTAGTTTTGTGGTTCAGCACTTAGCAACCTAGTTGATACATCTAGGTATGAGAGTGCTATGCCAAACCATGACACACACTTGTGGTAGGTGTGGGCACATGCCAACATTGAATGGGATGTAGACCTATCTAAGTTATCTAGAAACTCCTTCATCAACTTGTGGTTGCATGAGTCATCAATTGTATAACATGATCCTTCTTAGTTGAAAGATCTTATTATAACACTTATATGCCAAGACATGATGAGATACTTTGTGGCAAAGTTGGGCCCATGCAAACATTGCATGGGCTATAGAACTCTCTTGGTTGTCTAGAAACTCCTTCATCAAATGTGGTTGTGTGGATCAGCACTCTGGCCAACATGATCCCACACAGTTCATACATCTAAGTATTAAAATGCTATTACAAGCCATGACACACACTTGTGGCAGATGTGGGCCCATGCCAACATTGCATGGTATCTAGGCCTATCTTAGCGCTCTAGAAACACCTTCATCAACTTAGTGGTTGTGTGAGTCACTACACCTGGCAACATGATCCTGCCCACTTGATAGATATAGCTATAAGAGTGTTATGCCAATGCATGACACACACTAGCTTGTGGAAAATGTGGGGCCATGCCAACATTGCATGCATGGGACACCTCTTTGGGCTGGATAGAAACACCTTCACCAACTTGTTGTTTTATATGTCATCACACCTGGCCAACATGATCCTACCTACTTGCTAGATCTATAATTTTGAGTTTGCCAAGCCATGACACACACTAGCTTATGGCAAATGTGGGCCCATGCAAACATTGCATGGGATCTAGACCTCTCTGGGTTGGCTAGAAACACCATCATCAACTTAGTGGCTGTGTGAGTCACTACACCTGACCAACATGATCCCACCCCTTCATAGATCTAGCTATAAGATTGCTATGCTAGGCCATGACACACACTAGCTTGTGGAAGATGTGGGTCCATTCCAACATTGCATGGTATCTAGACCTATTTGGGTTGGCTAGAAACACCATCATCAACTTAGTGGGTGTGTGAGTCACTACACCTGGCCAACATGATCCTACCTCCTTGCTAGATCTAGCTATAATTTTTCTATGCCAAGCCATGAAACACACTAGCTTGTGGCAAATGTGGGGCCATGCCAACAGTGCATGGGGTCTAGACCTATCTGGGCTGGCTAGAACCACCGTCATCAACTTAGTGGTTGTGTGAGTCACTACACCTAGCAACATGATCCCACCCACTTGATAGATCTAGCTATAAGAGTGTTATGCCAAGGCATGACACACACTAGCTTGTGGAAAATGTGGGGCATGCCAACATTGCATGCATGGGACACCTCTCTGGGCTGGATAGAAACACCTTCACCAACTTGTTGTTGTATATGTCATCACACCGGGCCAACATGATCCTACCTACTTGCTAGATCTAGCTATAAATTTGAGTTTGCCAAGCCATGACACACACTAGCTTCTGGCAAATGTGGGCCCATGCAAACATTGCATGGGATCTAGACCTCTCTGGGTTGGCTAGACACACTATCATCAACTTAGTGGCTGCGTGAGTCACTACACCTGACCAACATGATCCCACCCACTTCATAGATCTAGCTATAAGAGTGATATGCCAGGCCATGACACACACTAGCTTGTGGAAGATGTGGGTCCATTCCAACATTGCATGGTATCTAGACCTATTTGGGTTGGCTAGAAACACCATCATCAACTTAGTGGCTATGTGAGTCACTACACCTGGCCAACATGATCCTACCTACTTGCTAGATCTAGCTATAATTTTTCTATGCCAAGCCATGACACACACTAGCTTGTGGCAAATGTGGGGCCATGCCAACAGTGCATGGGGTCTAGACCTATCTGGGCTGGCTAGAATCACCATCATCAACTTAGTGGTTGTGTGAGTCACTACACCTAGCAACATGATCCCACCCACTTGATAGATCTAGCTATAAAAGTGTTATGCCAAGGCATGAGACACACTAGCTTGTGGAAAATGTGGTGCCATTCCAACATTGCATGCATGGGGTCTAGACACCTCTCTGGGCTGGATAGAAACACCTTCACCAACTTGTTGTATGTGTCATCACACCTGGCCAACATGATCCTACCTACTTGCTAGATCTAGCTATAATTTTGAGTCTGCCAAGCCATGACACACACTAGCCTGTGGCAAATGTGGGGCAATACCAAAATTGCATGGGGTCTAGACCTCTGTGGGCTAGCTAGAACCACCGTCATCAACTTAGTGGTTGTGTGAGTCACTACACCTGACCAACATGATCCCACCTGCTTGATAGATCTAGCTACAAGAGTGCAATGATATAGTTACATCTAACAACTAGTTGGGATCACACGTTGACCAATCGTTGACTCATTCAACCAGAAGGTGATCAAGGTGTTTCTAACTAACTCATATATATATAGGTCTATAATGTCACCCTAGACTAGGAAGTTTTAGCAGCACAAAGTACTTGTCTCTGTTCGTTCTCTCACAATCACACTCGCTCTGAATTTGCTAGTGAAGCCTTTCTCTACAACGAGGAGCGTGTGCCTTGGCGAAGCCTGCGCTTGATGTCGATCTGGACTATGCCAACATATTATGCAATATAGACCTATTTGAGCTGTCTGGAAACATCTTCATCAACTTTGATCTACTCCCTCCATCCCATATTATGTTGCGCATAATTTTGCGTGCAAGTCAAACTTTGCAAAGTTTGACCAATAATATACAAAATAATATAAATATGTGTGATATAAAATGTATATATTATGAAAATATAATTTAAGACAATTCTAATAATATTATTTTGGCACCGTATTAGTTTATAGTTGTATCAAACTATTTGGTCAAACATTATACAATTTGACTTTGATAAAATCTTATATTGCAACCTAAATTGGGACCGAGAGTACTAGGTGGGATCATGTTGACCAAGTGTTCACACATACAAGCACAAGTTGACGAAAGTGAACACTTGGTCTAGAGTCCATGCAATGTTGGTAGTATGAGGTGGACGTCACGTGCGTCGGTGACCAAGTGTTCACACATGCAAGCACAAGTTGATAAAAGTGAACACTTGGTCTAGAGTCCATGTAATGTTGATAGTATGAGGTGGACGTCACGTGCGCCAGTGACGTCAGCGGAAACGAATCGACGGGACGTATAAGAGCCCTCTCGGCCGCTCCACGTCGCCAGATCCCCACCATTTTCCCCCTCCTCCCTGTTGTCTCACCTGATACTGAAAGGAGTGAGGAGTGAGAAAACCTACCTCACGTCGTCGTCACCTCCGGTTCCGGTCTGGGTGTCGTCCTCCTCCGCGTGATTTCGACTCAGGCAATGGCGAGAGTGGGCTCCGGAGCCGATGCGGGCGGTTCTGCTAGGGTGGGGATGGGAGCCGTGACCCGCCCGGATGCAGTCGACGAGGTCGAGCGCCATGGCGGTGGCAGTGGTGGTACGGCCGCTTTGGCCTATACGGCTCTGGGAGAAGAGGAGATGCTGGATGCGGAGGTCGGCGAGGCAGAGCGGCTAGATCTGAACGTGGTGCTCGGCACCGGGGATGATCTATCGCCGGTGCAGCCTCAGGAGGTTGCTGCGATTCATGTAAGAGGTTTTTTCTGCTAACTTCCGTTTTCCCTCTTTTGATTGTTTGGATGGAATATCGGTTCTGTAGATTTAGCTATATCAGTATTAGGGATTGACATCTGTTAGGGATTCTTTGGATGAAGCTTGGTTCTGTAGATTCCTGGTGTAGATTTTTTTTGGGATTTATATATTTCAACGAAAGTTTTTTGTTGCAGCATATATCTAGCCCTAGGAAATAGTTCAGTGCATCGGATTATTCGGGATGATTAACTATGAAATTACACAATGTTGCGTGCATATTTTTGTGGTAGTTTTTTCCTAAACTTGTATGATCATATATTAGACTAGTTCTATTAAATGAATGCTTAGCTGCGAGGGATGTCCCTAAGATATGATATTCAGTGTAGTTTAAGTAGTTAGTATAGTGCAATATTAGTTTATCATTTTTCCTTGATTTTTGCACGGTGACCAAATGGTAAATGGCTGCATGCTCTAAACTGTATTAGCATACTGAGTAGACCTTGGCGGCTGTTTTTGGACACTTGAACTGGAGAGTTGTCCTAAAAGTTCAGTTAGATCATCTTCATGATTTGTTATTGAACTCCCTGGTGGTTTGTGTTGTTTATACCTCTACTCTATGACAATTAATAGAATAATCTTAGCCTTTTAGGTTACCTTGTTTCTGTGGCTGCAATACTTGTAGACTTATGTCAGCTGCCTCTTCAATTTTGCAAGTTTTAAACATTGGTTCCTGACTATCTAAGGCAATAACATGTATGGGCATCAGATTTAGTTGATGCAGGCAATGCTATATCCTGAAAAGGTCTGTAGAGTTTTAAATGTTCTAATCCTTAAACATGTTGCAGCAGTTAAATGTTTCTTTATTAAATGATGTCTCCTGTTTTGGAATATTTCTTTCATGGATCATGTAGTAGTGATTTTTCCATGGTGTGATGTTAGGATTGTTGATGTGTTGTTCCCATGTTTAAGTAATAGAAGATTGGGTCATATATTTGATAGAAGAAAGTTTGCATTTGTTGTATTTTATTTTTATGTAACATAAGTGCATAATCCTTGTTATTTATTGTCATCTAGCATAAAATATTTGATATATGAGTTAATCATATTGAATGATGTTGCCCTTTGTGAAATCTTTCTTTTATGGATAACTAGTAGTGATGTTGCCATAGTGAGATGGTCGAATTGCATCAGTTATGTTGGCAAGTTGTAGTAATCGGAAAATTTGATTATATGTATGATAGAACAAAGGTTGCATAATTATGGTGCAATTATGTACATGTAACAGAATTGCATAATCCTTATAATTTAATGGCATGCAGCATAAATAGCATTGATGTACTACTTAACCACTGTTAGTTTAATTACCAGTGTTGAGTCGTGGTTGAGGCAGGAACCAGGGTGTAGCGTGCCTTCATACGATACAATTAAAGAGGATAGCTGATCTAATCGCATGTTAGGTACGTGATGCCGTGATGGACTCCATATTTGAAACGTATGTGTATGTCCAGCAAAGTAGAGCGCTCAATCTAGCCCAATAGAAAACTCAAAATTGCTACTTTTTTTATCTTTTTTAAGATCTATTATAGACTATATATGCAGCACATATCTAGGGAGGGCCCCCCAAAATTTTGGTCCCGGGGTGGCTGCCCCTCCGGTCCCCCCAAGGGCCGGCCCTATGACCTGTCAGCGCGGTTAGCCGACGTCCTTATACATTACAAGAAAATAAAATCGCCAGTTCCTCGACCGCATAGTTGCAGTTCCTGTCGTCTCCTCGCCTCCTTGTTCCGGCGTAGTGCTTCCCTCTTCGAATCCTCCTATCCTTGTTCTTCTCCTTGTTCTTCTCCTCGTCATCTCCTGGTCTTCTTTATTCCTCGATAGGAAGGCATGTCGAGCAGCCGACTGAAGGTGAACTGGTCCGATCTCCCGGCCGACGGACCACTTGCCAAGATCGGCGAATCCTTCCTAGAGAACGAGGAGTACGTCGATGCCTACGCTGCTTGTCGGAGAGTCTGCGGCGATTGGTGCCGCGCGTTAAAAGAACCCGAGTTCCATCTCAACAACTGGATCCTAGTATATCACACACTTCCAGACGTCGGGGACTTCATGTTCCTCAACCTCGCCACAGGTCATTGCTTCACGACGAATCTAATGGAAGTTCAGGGCAGGTTCACAATTCATCCGATCAACATTCATTTGTTATTATGATACAAAGTTATTCTTAAACATGCATGTTTAATTGTGTACTCCCTCCGTCCGCAAATAAGTGTACTTCTAGCCTTGTCCTAAGTCAAATTTTACTACGTTTGACTAACTTTTTAGAACAATGTACTAACATTTATGACACTAAATGGATATCTTTAGATTTATTTTTAAATCTGATTTTATAATATGTCAATTTAATGCAATATATGTTCCTATATTTCTCTATAAAGTTGGTCAAATTTGGTTATGTTTGACTTAGGCAAAAGCTAGATGTACACTTATTTGCGGACGGAGGGAGTAGGTTCTTAAACATGCATGTTCTTGAACATTCTTAAGCAAAGTTTAATTGTATAGGTTCACTCATTTAGGATATATATATATCTAGTATATTTTGACATATATCTAGAAGCTCTGTCTTATATTAGTGAACAAAGAGAGTATTTTCCATTGTACATATATCTTAGGGCTAACTATTCTCTTCATCAAAAGGTTCTACTTCATCGTTGTTTATCGTGGCGTCGTCGTTATTTCTCAGAGGGAAGAGCCGCACAATATTCGCCTTCTGAACCCACTCACTCGTAAGCACAACACTGAGTTTCAGACGCAGATACCATCAAATCTTGTGGCATTTGTAGCCGTCATGAAGTCCCCTATGATGGTGTTTGTTTCCACACATTATGAGAATTCTATTGCTTGGGCCGATGAGGCCACCCCGACAGGGGATTTCAATGGAGTATTTGAAGGAATTTATCCGTCGTTCGATGTGCGATGCATTACCCCATTCCGTGGTGAATTGTATGCAGTACAGGATGGTGGAGACATTGTGTCGACTAACATCTAGGTGGATCAGGGCGCGAGCACAGTCAAGATGGCCAGAATAATTTTAGGTCCAGTATTTGAAGAGATACGCAGAGTCTACAAGTTCTACCTAGTGGAGTCAGAAGGTGATCTGCTTCTTGTGTTGGGTGGGGTTTTCGCCGAAGGTCAACCGGTGCTTTTATTGGGTGGACACGGAGAAATGTTGTCTCGAGGTTGTAGGTACATTGGCAGCCGTGCCTTCTTCGTTCATTTTAACTGGTCGATCTCCGTCGACACTAGAGTGCACCCTAGTACAGTCCTAGCCGATTTCATCTACTACGCGGATCTTTCTTATATTAGAGCGTACAATCATGATCTTAAGGCCTGGGATGGGGTACCAAGACTTGCAGATGGCTTTGGTCAACATGACCTGGAACGTTCACCGTGGCCTTACCGGCTCGACAAGATACTGGCAGCACATTGCAGACGGGGGGAGTTCAATGAATTTCTCCTGCAGAACACAGGAGCGGACGCCGATGAAATATATAGGGATGAATAGCCTAGGTTATTTGCTCAATCGCTAGCGTGTTCAGATCTTTTCGAAGTAAAAAATTGCAATGTATTTATTTTTAGTACTTTCAGAATTTAGTGTGGTAGCTTTCAGAATTCTGTGTGGCAGCTTTCATAATTATGTGTAAGTACTCTCTTTCAGCTTTACTAATAGAACTCAAGTTGTGATTACTGATTCAGAGTCTCACCTGTCGTGGTTTTTGCCTTAGTTTGAAAGAAGCACTAGAAATTAAAAAAAAATCAAGAAATAGTGGAACTAAGTTGATGATGGTGTTTCTAGCCATGATGCTCGTAAATTTTACCTAGCCATGATGCTTGTGACAGTTCTAACTTATAAATTACAGTACTATTCTATCATCACATAAGCACTAAGTTGATGAAGGACTTTCTAGCCAACTTATAGAGATCTATAGCCTTGGCTAGAAACTCCTTCGAAGGACTTTGAATTCATCAACTTAGTGATTACTAAGTTGGCTAGAAACACTTTGTGACAATTATGGACACATGACAACATTGCATGGTCTGCATGTTGATTTCACAGACGATTAATAAGGAGCTACCACGGAACCAAAACACAAACATGTCACCAGCTCTCATATCAAACTTGTTCACAACCTCCATCCACTTTGATGTTATCATGGCACCTCCACATTTAAGTAATCCTCTAGTGTTTGACTTGGCCATCACCATTTTAACTTTTGCAACTTCCATATTGTTCCAAAATACCTGAATATTTGTTGGTAGTTCAATATATGGAACAATATGCTCCATGGTGAAGCTCCTTGAAAAGTACTGCATATAGATTACACCAATATATACATACAAATGTCAGTACCTAATAGTAGTAATGTAACATTTTGAAAAATTGTTACTAGTTCAAAAGTTTTACCATTTTTTCTTTGCCTTTCAAGGTGTTTGATTTATTTATGGTGCATACATAAAATGGTCTTTTTTGGAGGTTCTTATCAACTCCATACTTTAGTACATTAATTTCGGCATCATCCATCGCCACACAGTTGCCATAATGGCAGAAACATTCAAATTCTTTCTTGAACTTTATTCCGGGACCTGCATGTAACAAATACATACATAAGCAACAATATTATAACTGTATTGATTTTTTTAATTTTACATTACATACCTCTTATATGCAGAGGTTTATGCAACTTAAGAGCGACACGAGCATGACGAGTGCGAGCATACTCCTCCACCTAACCACCATGTACACAAACTTTTTAGAATAAAGTAATCTATATTCTACCACCTCTTATTTTAGATACTTGAACACGGTTTGCATGTTCATAAACACGCGTGATATTCCAAAGCACCGAGTAGTGTCCATTAGATAATACTCCCTCTGTTTTAAAATATAAGATGTTTTAGTTTTGTAAAGCAAATGTATGTAGACTTCTTTTAGTATGTAGGTTCACTCAAGTTTGAAGTGAATCTACACACTAAATTAAATCTAGATACATTTTGTTCACAAAACTAAAACATCTTATATTTTGAAACAGAGGAAGTACAATTTTCTTAATAGTACATATAGATCTGACACGACATGCTTTCAGTGCTAACATATAATAGAGTTTTATTGTACTAGTTCATATGTAGATCCGATCTACACAATTATAATCGTCATGCATTTTTAAAATTTGATCGTATTTCTCTAGATCTGACGAAATTTCTGTACATCACTCGTTCTAGATTTTCATATAGGAGTTGGCGAAAACATACCTGATCCTTGAATATCTGATCCATGAACCTGTGTCATTGCAGGCGTTGAATACTGGAGGCGGTCCTCGATGGAATTTTTTACGTTGTTGTCGTGTGGAGGCGCTCGTGTGAGGAGGTATAGGAGGCGAGTCGTGGGCGGAGGCGATCGTGGAGTGACTAAATAGTAAATACCTAACGTGTCTACGCCGCCATACCCGCGCGCGTTTGCTGGGCGCGGTTGGGCCGGCCCAAATAAGAAAGCAGCCACTGCAGCGATAACACGAGCATAGGAACAGGAGCTGGGCTGGGCTAAGTCTGCGTATTTTAGAATGTGTAAAAAAAATTGAGGTTATTTCGTGAAGGAAAGAGGGTCAGATGAGACAAAACAGTCTTTTTGTAGATTCGTCATTTTTTGGAAAAAGAGGTTCAGGTGAGACAAAACAGGCTTGTTTGTAAATCAACAACTATATGAAAAAGAAAAGAAGAGCAAAATAAGGCTACAATAGGGCAACGGAACCAGCCAGCCCAATTTGGCAAAAAATCAAAGAACCCTCCCTCTCCCTCTCCCCCTCCCTCCTTTCTTCCTTTGTCTACCTCTGCCAGGCTCACCTCATTCATTTCTTTTTGCCCAATTTGGTAGAAAATCTATACCAGCATCTATTTCTCAATTCCTTAACTATTTCCCTTGAACCTTTCCGAAATAGGAAATGCCGCCACACACCCGCATGTACATAAACAAATGTAGATAGTAAGCATCTAGAATGTAGAAACATAACAAGCAACTAATAAAGCAAGGTTCAACACAAACTAATTAAGCATCTAAAATGCAGAAACATAACAAGAAACTAATTAAGCAAGGTTCAACACAAACTTGATAAGGCAGAGGTTCAACACAAACGCTGCTAAGTAGCCAACATAAACACAGTTCAAACAAAAGCATGCTTCTTAAACCAGCAGCAGCAGCACACACAAACAGGCACATCATTACATCACTGCCTCCTCGCCGCCTCCTCCCGGTCCCGCTCCTCCCTGTCCCGCTTCCTCTGCTTCTTGCTGCCCATACCCTGAACCTTCGGTGGCTTGGGCTTGGGAGCAGGTACACGACCGGCCTCGATAGCTCGGTTCAGTTTGTTCCTGATGAAGATGCCATAGGCCATGTGATTGGTCCTAAAGCCGTGGACATTGACAGTTTCCCCAACTTTGACACGGCCAGATCCACAGCCTTTAGCATGCTACAGGATGCTTTGGAAGTCCATCTTTATGCTCCTTTGCAGAAGGGGCGGCTGTTCATGCCATCAGTCCAGGGTTCACTCCAGAACCGGTCAAACCTCCCCGCTTTAAGCTTTTTGAGAGTGGCCCTGGTCTTCCTTTGACACGAGTCGACATCGTTGTCAACATCATCAGTAGCCTGCTGAAATATACAAAATACACATGTGAAGCAAATATGTAGAAACTGCAACTAAAATTGAATGCTTAACAAAGGGAGTATAACAGTCTCCAGCTAGCAATAACAGAAAGTAATCAAGGGATCAAGCAGATAAACCACTTCCGCCAGTCAATAAGCTAGCATTAATCCATAGAAATGAAAACAACAATCCACAGATCCACAAATATTAATCGATTCTGTCCATAATCAAACCCTAGCTAGCAATAATCCACAGATCCACAAATATTAATCGATTTTGTCCATAATCGAAGCCTAGCTAGCAATAATCCACAGATCCATTAATTACACATCAATCGTAACAGATAACAAATGAATCTGATGCTAAGTGAAAACCCTAGGCCCCAATCTTAACAGATAACAAACGAATCTGACGCTAAGCGAAAACCCTAGGCCCCAAGCACATAATCCATTAATTGGAACTTAACTCCTCCTCATCGTCGATGATGTTCTCGTCAAAGGTCGGCGGTGGCATGATGAGCTCGACCTCCTCGTCGTCATCCTCCGGCTGCTTCCCAAGATTGTACGCACAAGTACTGATAGCGGCGGGAGCCGATGAGGGACCGATCGGCCGGCCTTCAGCAATGGCCTCCGCTTCATCTTTTGCATCCGCTGCAGCTGTGATTAAAGCCCTTGTGGCATTTTGTGCCTCCTCCGCGGCTCTGGCCGCCTCCGCTGTGGCTCTGGCCACCTCCTCCACGGCTAACGCCAGCGTCGCGGCCTTCTCCTTCGCTGCGGCGACAGCGTCGGATGGGTGCTCCATCGCCGGAATGGGAAATGCAGTGGAAGCGGAAGGGGAGAGGGTTTTTTCCTGGTCAGCGAAGAGAGGAGTGGGGAAGGGTAGTGGGTAGGGGCCTAGGGGGAGTTGGGAAGAGGTGACGTGATGGAGTGAATGAGGGGAGGCGGAGAGAGACAGAGGGATGGGCTGTATATGGTGAGACGCCGACGTTTCGTGCTCCCGCAGTTCACACGTGTACGGTTCAGCAGCATACGCATGCGCACCTGCTCGCACAGTGCACCGCGGACATGCGGTAGTACGGTACTACACAGTTCACACGCGCACGGTGCGCCTCGGACATGCCTATCGACTGTAAAAGGGACATGCGCATCAACGAGGCTTGGATCTTATTATTCAGTTTCTTCCAGGCAGCGTTGTCCCTTTTCAGCTCGTCGCGCTCCTTAGTAAGGGTATTCACAACTAATTTGAGCTGTTGTAATTCAAGCTCTTGTGTTTGCATTTTCTCCCTGTGGCTGCTTATTCGTGCATTAAGCCAGCATCCACATTATTGTTGAGTTTTTGCTTCTTTTCCTGGGACAAAGAATACGTGGTTTCAGTCCTATCACGGAACGGGAACAACAGTAACGTGTCATTATAGCACACGAGCTTTATGCAGAAATGGGCGGTGTGGAAAAGATCCAAGAGAAAAAACCCCAAATCCTAGTCGCAAAAACCCCAAATCCTAGTCGCAAAAACCCCAGTGTATATTATTTACCTCGCTGTTCCGGGGATCTAGGGGGGACATGTCTGCCGATGAACCGACGACTCTGAAGAAAGAGAAGTAGGTGATGATTAAGGAGAAGAAGAATGCTGGATAACACTATTAAGGAGAAGAAGTACATGACCTACCCGGAGGAACCCTCCCCTGCGGGCATGAGCATATGTTGTGACTCTTCAGTGCGTAAAGCGGCGTGGCGAGCTCTCTCTTTTCTCTCCTCGCACATTGTCGCCGTGGCATGCTTCCGAGAGGGATCCATGGCTGCGTAGAGGGAGGGAGGAGGAGCGAGATGAGCAGGAGGAAGAAGAAAGGGAGGAGGGCACTAGTGACTAGTGGAGGTAGATAGTCAAAAAGGCTAGGCAGACCAGTCTTATGCACCCCATCGTACTCTCCCCTACTGTGCGATCTGCCTTCTCAAAGAAGTTTTGTGCACACATGGCAGGCAGAGAACTCCAACGATGCGACTGATTGGATGCTCCATTAAGTCGATTGACAATTCACTTCGGCGCTGATAGAACGGTGCACGCGTCCCTGCACGCGTCATGATGACACAGTCCTGCGGGTGGTGTCAGACGTGCACCGCGTCGGAGGTGAGGGGGTGCGCCTTTCCGATGTATCGCTATTTTTTTCATTCCCTTCTGTATCGTAGCCCCCGCTCTTATCCGCGTGTGCAACACAAACGGTCCACCGGCGGGAACATAAATGCGGCCCAGCAAACCATGTAGAGGTGTTTTTTTTTCATAGACGTGTTGCCACGTCAGACAGCTGAGTTGGACGACGGGAATCCACGTCGCGTCGCAGAATACGAACGTACTAATCCGCTTCGGGCCTGTATAGGCTTTGGCGGGCTCTACCCGTGCGATGTAACCTTTCTGTATGCCAATCCTACCCCCAGGCGCGAAGGGGTATCCGCCCATCTTAGCCCTGGATCGCGCCTGAACTTTTTTTCATTTCCTTTAGGGGCCTATTAAATCAGAAGTCATGCAGCAATAGTGCTAAAATCCTTCACAAAGCGTCTATAGAATCCAGCTAATACATGGAAACTACGCACTTGACTAACATTCTTGGGAATAGGACAATTCTGAATTGATTCAATTTTAGATTGATCTAGTTCTACCCCATGCTTAGATACAACATACCCCAAAAATATGACCTTATCTTTTGCAAATGTGCACTTCTCAAGATTAGCATACAATTGATTATCACGCAACACTTGCAAAACTTGTCGGATATGATTACAATGTTTAGTTTTGTTGTGGCTGTAGATAAGAATATCATCAAAATAAACAACCACAAAACAACCAATTAATTCTCTCAAAACATGATTCATTAATCTCATGAATGTACTAGGTGCATTAGTAAGCCCAAAAGGCATGACTAGCCATTCATATAAGCCAAATTTAGTTTTGAAAGCAGTTTTCCACTCATCCCCTTCTTTCATCCTAATTTGATGATAACCACTACGCAAATCAATCTTAGAGAAAATAGCAGCACCACTCAATTCGTCAAGCATATCTTCTAAGCGTGGAATAGGATGACGATATCGAATAGTGATGTTATTAATATCTCTACAATCTACACACATGCGCCATGTACCATCTTTCTTAGGAACTAAAATAACAGGAACAGCACAAGCGCTAAGAGAAACACGAATGTACCCTTTGTCGACTAGTGCTTGTACTTGTTTCTGTATCTCCTTAGTTTCTTCGGGGTTGGTCCGGTAGGGTGCATGGTTAGGTAATGTGGCTCCTGGAATAAGATCAATCTGATGCTCTATGCCGCGCATGGGAGGAAGTCTAGTGGGCACCTCCTCTAGAACCACATCACCAAAGTCCTGCAAAACAGTAGAGACACCAAGAGAAATAGGGGTCATGTCGTTAGAAACTAAAACCTCGCCCTTATACATGAGCACAAGTGGTATGGCACTGGGATCCTCTCGAAACTCTCTCATATCTTCCTTAGTGGCTAGCATTAATAGGTTAGGCACTCTCTTTCTCTTTTCTTGATATCACTCTTTGTAGGCTCTATAACATCATGTACAGCTGCAACACTCTCAGGGCCTCCAACAGATGCATCTTTCAAATTCACCTCTATTTTCTGTCTAGACTCATTGACAATCTGTTGTGGTGTCATTGGTTGCAGGTTAATTTTCTTGCCTTTAAACTCCAAGTGATAAGTATTGGCATGGCCATTGTGTTGCACATGGCTATCATATAACCAAGGCCGGCCCAATAACAAATGGAAAACAGTCATAGGAACCACATCAAAATCAATAGAATCTTTGTATGGCCCTTTTTCAAAATTCACTCTCACCATATGGTTTACCTTCATCTCACCACTGTCACTTAACCACTGTATGTAGTATGGCTTGGGATGAGGTAAATACGATAAATTCAGCTTGGCACATAACTCCTTCCTTGCAAGATTCCTACAGCTACCTCCATCAATAATTACTTTGCAAGCTTTGTTAGGGCCAACGAGAGCTTTTGTTTGGAACAAATTGCAGCGCTGAGAGTCAACCAGTGGCTGCACACTAAGAATGCGTGGAGATACCACTATAGTAGGTGCATGCTCAGGAAAGGCATCCATACCTTCCTCTTCAGAATCAGCACCATGACCATCAGGATCAACATCATCTCCACTCTCATACTCTCCTTGATCATTGACAAACATCACCTTGCGGTTTGGACAATCTCTCTTGTAGTGACCTCTACCTCCGCAAGTGTGACACTCCACATCGTGAGTACGTGCAGTTGATATATTCGAACATGAACTAGCCGCAGGAGCAGCTGGTTTCTTAGCATTAGAACCAAAAGAGGGCGAGGGAACAGGCTTGGCCGCTGATGTAGTAGGGTAGCTGGTCGCTGCAGGAGGCGCCATAGGAGATGGCCTGGCCCTGGGGAACCGGCTAGTAGCTAGAAAATGACGTGCCTTAGCTTCCTCCGCGAGCTGTGACTCGGCCTCTCTAGCATGATGCAACAGCTCGTTCATGTTCTCATACTTGTGATGAAGCACTATGCTCTTTATTGGTAAACTCAAATTGTTGATAAATCGCTGCATGGTCATCTCAAGTGATTCTCGGATTCTAGCACATTGCATAAGCATCTCCATCTCCATGTAGTACTCATCAACTGTCAAGTTCCCTTGCTCCAATTGTGTCAACTTGTCAAAAATGGAGCGCAAGTAATTGGTGGGTACAAAACGTTCCTTCATGATACGCTTCATCTCTCGCCAAGTCATCACCGAAAGGTCATTGTCATCCCTTCTATGCGGAACAAGAGCATCCCACCAACGCAAAGAATAACCATCAAATTCTGACGCTGCAAGCTTGACCTTCTTTTCTTCAGTATACTCATACAAGCGCCAGAGCTTCTCTATCTTCAACTCCCATGTCAAATAATCTTTAGAATCTATGGAATCATCAAACATGGGAATGGAGAATTTATTCTTGCCCAAACCATCATCAACCGGTTGTATAGGTACACGCTGAGCACGACCGATAGGGGCAAAACCACGACGATGTAATGGTGCAGGTGTAGGAGCAGTATGGCGTCCCCTGCCTAGTGGCGCAACACCAGCAACACTGCACCGCTAATAGAATCCTTCAGCTTCACTACTCAAAGCATCATATATATTTCTTCTCATGCTTTCGTTTCCAATGAAGAGCTCAGTGAGGGCATCCCAAGCTTCCTTAGTTGTATTAAGATGCTGAATGTGCGGCATGTCTTTGTCACCCACACCAAGCTGAATCATGTGTAGAGTCGTAGCGTTGAGTTGACTGTCAATAACCTCTCTTCTTGTTAGGTTGTGGAGATCTCCAACATGAAGACCATTCTCTATGATTTTCCACAACTCAATGGTGGATCTGCACACATCAGACTTTATCAAAAATTGCCATTGATTAAAAATAGATGCTGAAAGTTTGGGTGGATCACCCCTATTATGTATATGTGGGTGTGGGATAGGTGGATCAGGAGAATACTCATGGGAAACCTCATTGTATACTTCCTTACCACTATCCTTTTTTGAGGAGGAGCTCTTGCTAGTGCCATCACCAACCACTTCGTTATCTTTGGAATCAGTTTTACCCGTTTCCTTGGATTTGGAGTGGTAGCCTCTGAGGCAGATGGAGGTGATGCTGCGGATGGGGAGAGACGCATCATCATCCACATCTCTTCCATCTTAGTTTCCATATAACTAATCAAGGTTGTTTCCAATGTCTTGAGATCGTTCATGGTGACTACCTCCGGAGCATCACTCCCATCTCCCTTGGAACCCATACTTCTCTTAGGCGGTTAAGCCCAAAATAAGAGTCGGGGCTTTGATACTAATTGAAATTGATCGTATAGGCACCTAGAGGGGGGGTGAATAGGTGCTACTCAATATTTATTTATTTTTCAATTTTAGGCTTGACACAAAGTAAATTCTCTAGATATGCAACTATGAGAATTTCCCTATATGCAAACCTAACTACTAAGCACGTAAAGAGAGGAGCGAGGAAACCATAGTGGAGCACGCGGAGACACAGGGATTTGTTTTACCGTAGTTCCTTCCTTGTTAAGGGAAGTACATCTGCGTTGGAGGGGTGGATGGTTCTAAGACCACCACGCGACAATAGGCCTCACCCTATTCTCCGATGGATCTCGCCACGAAAGGCCTGATCCACCTTCTCCACTATTGGTACCCTTCGAGGTGGGAACCAGTGCCTTTACAACTCTACCGGGGCACACACCCACAACTGAATTGGGGGCTCCCGTAATGACAACAAGCTGTCACAAGAACAAGGTTTATCAATATAAACAAAAGCAAGGATCTCGATATTTGCAAGAAATACTAGATCGGTGATTCTCCAAATAAATGGAGAGGAGATGAAGCACTTGATTGCAGTAGTTGAAGATCGAGTTCTCCTCCTTCGATTCCCCAAGGGTCGGGGCCTTTGGGTGGATGAAGGTGGATCTCTCTTGGATGAAGCTTGAAGAATAGATCTTGACTTTTTCGAATGAACCAAGAGTTCTGGCATGAGCGGGAAAGCTGGCTTAAATACCCCTGCCCAGATCTTGCCGTTGGTGAAGTTTGGGGGCGGATTATCCGCCCCCAACTAGGGGCGGACTATCCGCCCTGGGGGAAAATCCGGCCCCTGGACGGAAAGTCCGGGGGAAAGTCCGCCCCCACACAGAAGGTGACGCCTGTCTTGACTTGGAGAAAATCCTCGAGGGGCGGATTATCCGCACCCCTCAAGGGGCGAACTATCCGCCCCTAGGGAAAATCCGCCCCTAGCTCGGAAAGTCCGAGGGAAACTCTGCCCCCTCTCTGAGCGATGCGCCTTGGCAACCTTTGAGACAGATCCTTGGGGGCGGACTATCGGCCCCACTAGAGAGGCGGATTATCCGGACTGGGCGAAAACTCCGGCCCTGGCCAGAAAATCCGGAAGATATTCTGCCCCCCATACAGTAGGTTACGCCCTTTTGAGTTTGGGGTGGGGCGGATTATCCGCCTCTGGTAGGGGCGGATTATCCGCCCACCAAAGACAGTTTCCAACTCCTTTTCAGGATACAGATCTGCAGCACTTCAACACACATTAAATAATCCTTGGTATTGTTATCTAACACACAAAACACTAGGGATCAAGAAATGTTCTTTCACACATCCTTCTTTGTAAGTTCATTTAACGGTGCAGAAATTGATTCAAAGTCTTTGACAAAGCGCCTATAAAAACCAGCAAGGCCAAGAAAACTCCTCACTTGTGTGACTGTCTTGGGCTGCGGACAATTCACAACAGCTTCAATCTTGGCTGGATCCACTTTAATACCCTATGATGTAACAAAATAGACAAGAAACGCAACTCGATCGGTGCAAAAGGTGCACTTCTCAAGATTACCAAACAAACGTGCATCGCCTAAAGCATTGAAAACAACACGCAAATGATCCAAACGATCCTCTAAAGATTTTCCATAAATCAGAATTTCATCAAACTAGTCTACCACAATATGTCCAATGAAAGCACGTAAAACTTCCTTCATTAATCTCAAGAAAGTGTTGGGTGGATTAGTTAAACCAAACGGCATCACTAACCACTCATATAAACTGAACTTAGTTTTAAATGTTGTTTTCCATTCATCTCCCAATTTCATACGAATCTGGTGGTAACTACTACGCAAATCAACTTTAGAAAACATGGTAGAGCCACTCAATTCATCGAGCATGTCTTCTAAACATGGAATAGGATGACGATATCGAATAATAATATTATTGATTGCTCTACTATCAGTACACATGCGCGAAGAACCATCTTTCTTAGGTACAAAAATAATAGGAACAACATAAGGTCTAAGGGACTCACGAATATGATCTTTGTCCAATAGTTCCTAAATTTGGCATTGTATCAACTTTGTCTCCTATGGATTGGTTCTATATGCCGCGCGGTTGGTGATAGGGAAAAGGTGTCCGATCTTTCGATGAGATGATGATAGTTGATTTGGGTGGAGTTCGGGCTTAACGATCCGACTACACGTGCGAGCACGAACACCAATGCATTTGCTAGGCCAATCTCTAGGAGGTTCCCGATCTTGCAGAAGCACGATCAGCCTGACCAGCGAGGGTCTTAATTCCTACCTGAAATCAAGAACAAGTAAGAACTAATATTGCAATCGAGATATTGCGGATTAAGATGAAAGCTTTATTGAAAAGGTGGGATCCTGTATAGGTGCGAAGTACAAGAGGCCTCTGCGACGCTCGAGCCTTGGCGAAGTTGCTATGAATAACTTTATGTCAAAAAAAATCCGAGTCTAAAGTGACGGCTATGGGAAGTATTTAAGGAGGAAAATGTGGGGTTTCGGCCAGCCATAGAAGTGGTGGCCGAATCCAACCCTACAAGTCCTTTTCTCCTCAAATACGGACTCTAAAAAGTGGCTATTAAAAATCCTACGAAAATTACATGGGCCTGGCCCAAAGTAAAGGTGGCGCATCACCATATTAAGCTATGGATGAATTTGTGAAGTATTAATCTTGAATATTTTGTCCAAGCCTTCAATCTGCATTATGGTGGCTTCAAAGTTCTGAAATCTCCACTCGTGGCGTCCTCTTCAATCCTCACATGCTTGCTGCCATCTCCATGCATGATCATGCTCCAATGCTTGTCCTTCTCATCCTTGCTAGGTCCATCATTCCTAAAAGTAACAAACATATCTGATTTAGGCAGCATCATATTCTCATGTATATAAGGAATAGTACCAAGAAACGAAAGTACCTGATAATTAAGTTGCTTGGCACGAGCTCAAGTGATAGGTCCTTGTATGTGAGTAGCTATAGGTACAACGGTTGTATCAATAGATGGGATGTGCACATTATGCTCCCCTTCTTGAATTGAAGTCGTCCTCGACGCAATCTCATCTTCCTCACCAAAGTAAGGCCTCAAACCTGCAATGTTAAACGTAGGACTAACCGAACCAAAATCTGCTGGTAACTCAAGTTTATATGCATTATCATTTATTATCTCTAACACCTTAAAAGGACCAGCAACACGTGGCATTAACTTAGACTTGCACAAATCAGGAAATTGATCTTTACGCAAATGTAACCAAACAAGATCACCAACATCAAACACAACATGCTTTCTCCATTTACCCCTAGCAAGTTTATACTTAGCATTCATGTGTTCTATGTTATATTTAGTAGTCTTATGTAAGTTTAATATTATTTCAGCATGTTGTGAAGCATCCAAATTAGTTTGCACCAAAGAAGGTAATGGCAATAAATCAATAGGTGCACGAGGAACAAAAGCATACACAATCTCAAATGGGCACATCTTTGTGGTAGAATGCAGCGAACGATTATAAGCAAATTCTATATGAGGTAAACACTCTTCCCACAATTTTAAGTTCTTCTTTAAAACAGCCCGCAACATAGTAGATAAACTTCTATTCACTATTTCAGTTTGTCCATCAGTTTGGGGATGACATGTAGTACTAAATAGCAATTTAGTCCTCAACTTAGCCCATAAACATCTCCAAAAGTGGCTAAGAAATTTAGTATCAGGATCAGAAACAATAGTATTTGGCACACCATGTAAACGAACAATTTCAGGAAAGAACAAATCAGCAATATGCGCAACATCATCAGTTTTATGACAAGGAATAAAGTGTGCCATCTTGGAAAACCGATCCACAACAACAAAAATTCTATCCCTCCCCTTCTGTGTATGAGGCAATCCCAAAACAAAGTCCATAGAAATTTCCTCCCAATAAACACTAGGAACATGAAGAGGCATATATAAACCATGTGGATTAAGGAGAGACTTAGATTTTTGACAAGTAGTGCAGCGTGCCACGAATCTCTTAACATCTCGCCGCATATGTGGCCAAAATAAGTGTGCAGCAAGAACATCCTCCATTTTATTGACACCAAAGTGTCCCATCAATCCTCCTCCATGCGCCTCATGTAACAACAAAAGACGAAAGGGAACTATCTGGAATGCATAGTTTGTTAGCACGGAACACAAATCCATCATTGAAGACGAACTTGTTCCATGTTCTACCATCTCTACAATTCTGCAACACGTCTTTAAATTCAGCATCATGCACATATTGTTCCTTAGTAGTTTCCAATCCAAATATTTTGAAGTCAAGTCGAGATAACAAATTATAACGGCTTGACAAAAGCATCAGCAATAACATTATATTTACCCTTTTTGTGTTTGATAACATAAGGAAAAGACTCAATAAATTCAACCCACTTAGCATGATGGCGATTCAACTTAGCTTGACTATGAATATGCTTCAAAGATTCATGATCAGAATGTATAAAAAATTCTTTAGGCCATAGATAATGTTGCCAAGTTTCTAATGTCTGAACCAGCACATATAATTCTTTATCATAAGTAGAATAGTTTAGACTATCCCCACTCAATTTCTCACTAAAATATGCAACAGGTTTTCCCTCTTGTAATAACACACCTCCCAAACCAATTCCACTAGCATCACATTCAAGCTGAAAAGTCTTATTAAAATCAGGAAGTTGGAGTAATGGTGCATGTGCTAACTTATCTTTCAATATCATGAAGGCCTGTTGTTGTGCATCGCCCCAAACAAAGGGCACATCCTTCTTGGTAAGTTCATTCATCGGCGCGGCAATTGATCCAAAGTCATTCACAAAGCGCCTATAAAAACAAGCGAGGCCAAGAAAACTCCTCACTTGTGTGACTGTCTTGGGCTATGGACAATTCTCAATAGGTTCAATCTTGCCTGGATCAACTTCAATAACCTGTGATGTAACAACATATCCAAGAACCGCAACTCGATCGGTGCAAAAGGTGCGCTTCTCAAGATTACCAAACAAATGTGCATCGCGTAAAGCATTGAAAGCAGCACGTAAATGTTCCAAATGATCATCTAAAGATTTGCTATAAATCAGAATATCATCAAAGTAGACTACCACAAAACGTCCAATGAAAGCACGTAAAACTTCGTTTATTAATCTCATAAATGTGCTGGGTGCATTAGTTAAACCAAATGACATCACTAACCACTCATATAAACCTAACTTAGTTTTAAATGCAGTTTTCCATTCATCTCCCAATTTCATACGAATTTGGTGGTAACCACTACGCAAAACAACTTTAGAAAACATGGTAGAGCCACTCAATTCATCAAGCATGTCATCGAAACGTGGAATAGGATGACGATATCTAATAGTAATATTATTGCTAGCTCTACAATCAGTACACATGCGCGAAGAACCATCTTTCTTAGGTACCAAAATAATAGGAACAACACATGGGCTAAGGGACTCACGAATATGATCTCTGTCGAGTATTTCCTGTATTTGGCATTGTATCTCTTTTGTCTCCTCTGGATTGGTTCTATATGGCGTGTGGTTGGGAAACGTAGCACCAGCAATTAAATTAATTTGGTGCTTAGTTCCCCTAATAGGAGGTAGTCCTGGTGGCATCTCAGTGGGAAAAATGTCCTCATATTCCTGCAAAAGGTTAGCAACTACAGGTGGCAAAGAAGGAGGCATATCCTCAATTGAAAACAAAACCTCTTTGCAGACAATTGCATAACATTGAGAATTGTTTACATCCAGTTCAACAATATCAATTTTATTAGCAAGCATACATGGACTCTTCAAACGAATTTCAGTAGCAAGTTTAGAATCAGATTTAGTGTTCTTTGGTGGTACAAAATCTATAGCAACAATCTGATTCTCACTTTTAGTTTTTTCCTCAGTTTTAGCTCTACTAGATCTAGCAAGATCATCTTTTAAAATCTGTTCGGGAGTCATAGGTTTGAGACCAATTTTCTTTCCATCATGCATAAGAGAATAGTGATTAGTTTTGCCATTATGAACAGATTCTCTATCAAATTGCCATGGTCTACCAAGTAACAAAGAACAAGTTTGCATAGGCACAACATCACAATCATCAAAATCAGAATATGTACCAATAGTAAAATGCACGCATACCGTTCTTGTTACCTTGATCTTGTGAGAACTCTCAAACCATTGGATGTAATATGAATTTCTGCGTTGTCTTGTTGGAAGTGCAAGCTTCTCTACCATGTTAACACTAGCCAGATTATTACAACTCCATCTATCAATGATTATCCTTATAGCTCTTTCCTTGATAACGCCGTGTGTTTGGAACATGTTGTGGCATTAATCATGGTCAGATTTTCTCAATTGCACAATCAACACACGTTGTGCCACTAAGCTCTTGTAGTGATCAGCAGTTTCAACTCCCATTATCTCTGTTACTTCTTCAAAATGAGAATTATCTCCATCTTGAGAAAAAATAAGAGCTAATGTATCTTCATCAAAGTCACTTGCTGAATCATATTCACCATCATCACACACCATCATAACACGCTGTGTTCTGAACTGTTGCTCAATATGACCATAACCCCAGCACCTGCAGCATTGTATATCCTTTGTTTTGCCTGTGGAAGCCATAGAAGATGCACTACGAGCAGGAGCATTGGATGACGATGGAGGAGCAGCTGAAGGAAGCCATGTGGTGGCTTTGGATGTGGTAGAAGATGGTGGAGTATCATGAGAAGGCGCTGATTGTCAGGATGTCCAAGAGGATGTGCGACCTGCAGAATTATTAGTCCTCCTCCATGGTGTTTGGTGATCCTGCACTTCACGTTCATATTTGCAAGAAGGATGAAACAAACGAGTGATGATATTATATTCCTTATAGTCAAATATGTGTTGAATATCCTTGTTTAATCCACCAAAGAAACGTGCAAGCATTTTTTCAGTAGTTTTAACAATACCACACCGAACCATCCCCATTTGCAAATCCTGATAATACTCTTCTATAGAATTTTTTTCCTTGTTCTAAACATGTAAGTTTCTTTAGCAAATCACGTTGATAAGTAGGAGACACAAAACAAACACACATAGCAGTTTTTAAGGCAGTACAAATGTTAGGAATAGTAGTAGGATTTAAGCGACAATGTTCAGACCACCAAAGTGAAGCAAAATCTGCAAACTCGCAAGTAGCAGCATTCTCAGGATATCTTAAACATGCAAAACATTGATCTACTTCTAATTCCCATGTAAGATATGCATCATGATTATATCGATCCTCAAAAGGTGGAATATTTACCTTAAGCTTAGCAACATGATCATCATTATGTACTAGTGGTCGAGCATTTTGGTAGTAATGCCGAGGACGGCCTGCGGTTTGTTCGAAATACTCATCAAACTCATCCTCATCTTCATACCCATAGTCACCATCTTCACCATATGCTGCGAAAGCCTCATCCATGGTAGCGGCAACAGCCGGCGGTGCAGCAGCGTCAACCGCCGATGCAGGAGTAGGAGGTAGTGAGGCTGCAGCAGTTGTAGAAGACCAGACAGTACCTTGATCCTTGCGTGGGATACGTCGTGCTCCACCCATCTGGTTTGGTAGCCGCTGCCGAGGGCGTGGAGCAGTTGTAGGTGCAGGTGCAGGTAATCTATTGAGGATCTCTTGAAACTTGGTGTCAATCTTGTCGTTGAAGTATTTCTCTAGCCCTTCTATCTTTTCAATGGTTTCATTGAGCTTGACGTCAAAATTCTCCAATCTTGAATCAACATCTTGCGCACGCCCGACCAAAAGCTTGGTGAAATGAGCATGCATCTCTACATTCGTCATGTTCTCCGATTCAAGAGGTATATCTGCCATGGTTAGTCCTCAAAATAACAGGTATATATATGCCTATAGTACGGAAATCTAGCGGCAACACGCATAATCCGTCAAGCAATATACAAAGCTCTTACAAGTTCTTACCAAACAACAGGAAAAAGGCGATGTGCAACCGCGAGGATCAGTGTGTCTAGAGATTGAACCGAGCGATTACCAGGAGTCGAGACACCGCACGTGGAGAAATTTGTGGAGCTCTGGGAAGTCTTAGCAAAGGGGTTAGCAATTATCAAAACAACAATGCAAAGTTGAAAATATGCTCAACGACGGTACCGTGTTGGTCCTAGGCTAGACCGTACTAGCGTCGCGAGCCTCGAGCACTAACAATGTCACTACGCGACACACCTAGCAATGGTATGATGATATGGCGCCCTGAAAAGCGAACCGAGATG
Source organism: Avena insularis (assembly GCA_023614405.1). NCBI lineage: Eukaryota > Viridiplantae > Streptophyta > Magnoliopsida > Poales > Poaceae > Avena > Avena insularis. The sequence goes on from JAJUPC010000411.1 coordinate 44,970, forward strand.
TCCAAAATCACTATGATGGCGAGTGTCTAGAACTGAGCTACGGGGTCTAAAAACAGGATAGCCTCGGAATTTTTTGTCGAAATTTTTCTATTATGCTACGGAAAGTGCGCAAGCACCAAAAAAATATCGCTATAACAACCGATGGAGAAAAATGCTCCGAAAGTTCAAAAACTAGTGTAGCTAGAAATATTTTTCAGAGGCAGTTCTGGACTTGCGACCGGACTTGCGAGCAGACATTAACTCAATACGGACTTAGCAGACAGCACGGAAACAACAAGTAAGGAAAGTAAAAAAGAAAGAACTAGGAAACAATAACTCAACTCGGACTCGTCCCGTGGCAGGAAAAGTGATCGGATCCGTGTTGTGGTAGGAAGGCGGTGGTGGAGTTTTAGAGTTTATGGTGGCGGCGGAATATGGTGATGGATGTATAGCCTTGGCAAGGATCTACGAGCGTGGTGGCGGTGACTAATGTGACGAGAATTCAAAACTCTAAGGGACGAGACACTAAGACCAGCAAGTCGACACGACGATGCAGACAAAAATTCAATAATGCAAAACTGAAAGATAATGCAAGGCATAGATTGGTGATGGGATGGATATAAATCTAACTTTATTTTTGGCTTTTTCGTGGGTTATAGGTAAACACAGATCTAATCTACGAAAACAGTTAATCTCACTGAGCAACCTGAAATCTGATACCACTTGATAGGGCAAAGGTGTCCGATCTTTCGATGAGATGGTGATCCGACTTGGTGGAGTTCGGGATTGATGATCCGACTACCCGTGAGAGCATGAGTGCCAATGCAACCGCCAGGCCAATCTCCTGGAGGTTACCGATCCTGCAGAAGCACAATTAGCCTGACCAGCGAGGGTCTTAATTCCTACCTGAAATCGAGAATAAGTAAGAACTAATATTGCAATCAAGATATTTCGGATTAAGATGAAATATTTATTGAAAAGGTGGGATCCTGTATAGGTGCGAAGTACAAGAGGCCTCTGTGACACTTGAGCCTTTGCATAGTTGCGATGATGGCTAACTTTTAGTCTAAACAAAATCCAAGTCTAAAGTGATAGCTATGGGAGTATTTAAGGAGGAAAAGGTGTGATTTCGGCCAGCCATAGAAGTTGATATGGGGTGGCCCGATCTTCTGAGCAAGCACTTTTCAATGATGATGTTGGATGATAGATAGCTAGCCAGTAGCTATGAACTCTCCCACTCAAACCCTGATGCCAATTCAACAGAACTCGAACCCTGTGTGATATTCACAACACCATGCTCTTGCGCACGCAGTCGTCGACCATGGATGGTAGTTTGCAATCTAATGATTCCCAATGGAACAACAGATCACACTCAATTGTAGTTGTTAGAAATTGATCATAATTAATTCTAGAGATTCTAGATAGAAATAACTCCAAAATATTTTAACGTGGTCTCCTTGGAAATAAACGGTGCCCCCATCTATTTAAGAGAGAGGGGCGGCTAGGCTAAGAGTCCAAGACACAAACGACTACAACTAAGATACATGACGACCCAGGTGGGACAACTTTCTAGGCGCATAGGCCTGTTCCTTGTCGTGGCAGCATATTGGGCCTAAATAGGGCCGCGACAGGACTCTCTGCCGTGGCGGGATTTCAGCCACTTTCTGTGCCACGGCAGCCTACCGTGGCAGGATATGGCAGCATTTTTCTGCCGCGGCAGAGACTCTGCCAGGTGTTGATCCCTTCCTTTGTAGCTCCTTGCGCTTCCTCCCTCTCCTCCCTCTCGCTTGCTTCATTGATCAACACGCCTTGCTCCATGTGCTTCACCTCCTTTCTCCATGCTATGCCTTCTTTTCCAATGTACCTGATCATACAATAACACAAAGACTTAGGCAATATAAAATTCTCATTAAGTAAAACATCAGGCACATTAATAAACAAATTCAAATGTTCTTCTAGTAGCTTAGCACGAGCTCTTGTAATTGGTCCAATTCTAATCTCATTGGACTTATCCTTGTTAGTAGCAGCTAGAAAATCATCAGTAGTAACTAGGGTAGGTGTAAGTATAGGGATGTCCTCATCATCTCCCCCCCTTCAAAAGGCGTCGACCTCGACGCTCCAAGGTATTATCCATCATATGGTGATAAATCAGCAACGTTGAAACTGTTGCTAGCTCCACCAAATTCAACAATAGGTATATCAATCGAGTAGGCATTATCATTAATCTTGGCTAACACGTTGTAAGGACCAGCACCACGTGGCTTCAACTTGGATTGACGCAGCAATGGGAACCTATCCTTGCGCAGATGTACCCAAACCATATCACCAGGCTTGAACAACACTTCCTTCCTTGCTTGACTTCTTGAAGCAACAATGTTCTTGCCTTTCTTCTCAATAGCCTCTCGAGTCTTCTCATGAATCTTCTTCACATATTCTGCACGTCTTGATGCCTCCATATCAATTCTATCATGTAATGGTAGAGGCAACAAATCTAGTGGCATCAATGGATTGAAGCCATACACCACCTCAAAAGGACAAAGTTGAGTGGTTGAATGCACTGCCCTATTGTAAGCAAACTCGACATGTGGCAAACACTCTTCCCACTCCCACAGATTCTTATTTATCATAGTCATTAATAGCTGTGACAATGTTCTATTCACCACCTCTATCTAACCATCTGTCTGGGGATGATAAGTAGTACTGAATAGTAGCTTTGTTCCCAGCTTCCCCCATAAGGTCTTCCAAAAGTAGCTCATAAACTTCACATCACGATCAGAAACAATTGTTCTTGGTACTGCATGTAATCTCACAATGTCCCTGAAAAATGGTTAGCAACATGCGACGCATCGTCGGTTTTGTGGCAGACAATAAAATGAGCCATCTTAGAGAATCTATCTACTACCACAAATATAGAATCATGCCCTCTCTGAGTTTTAGGTAGACCTAGAACAAAATACATACTAATGTCTTCCCATGGTGCAGTTGGAGCAGAGAGAGGGTATACAAACCATGAGGCTTCAATTTGGATTTCGACTTGTGGCATGTAATGCATCACCTCACAAATCTGTACACATCACGCCTCATCTTGGGCAAATAAAAATGATCCGCTAGCATGAGCAATGTCTTTTCATGCCCAAAATGACCCATCAAACCACGAACATGTGATTCCTGCACTAAGAACAAACACAACGATGATTCTGGAATACATAGTTTGTTAGCTCGAAACAAATATCCATCATGTATATGATACTTATCCCATGCGTTTCTAAGAGCACACAAACGATATGGTTCAGCAAAATCATTGTTAGTTGCATAAAGTGCACAAATACTTTCTAATCCAGGAATTTTAACATCAAGATTGGTTAATAGCATGTTTTCCTAGACAAAGCATCAACAACTACATTCTCTTTTCCCTTCTTATATTTAATGATGTATGTAAAATATTCAATAAACTCAACCCATTTAGCTAATCTCCTATGCAAGTTTGATTGAGCTTTTAGATACTTTAAAGCTCCATGATCAGAATGTATGATAAACTCTTTTGGCCACAAATAATGTTGCCAAACTTCTAGTGCTCTAACAAGTGCATACAATTCTTTATCATATATAGGATAGTTCAATCTAGCACCAGTAAGTTTCTCGGAAAAATATGCTATAGGGCGACCCTATTGCATCAAAACGCCACCAATATCTATACCACTAGCATCACATTCAACTTTAAATTGCATTAAAAAATTAGGCAATGCAAGTAATGGTGCAGAAGTAAGCAAACGTTTCAATGTATCAAATGCAATTTCTTGGGCTGTGCCCCACACAAATGGCACACCTTTCTTAGTCAAATCATTCAATGGTGCAGCAATAGTGCTAAAATCCTTCACAAAGCGTCTATAGAATCCAGCTAATCCATGGAAACTACGCACTTGACTAACATTCATGAGAATAGGACAATTCTGAATTGATTCAATTTTAGATTGATCTACTTCTAGCCCATGCTTAGATACAACATACCCCAAAAATATGACCTTATCTTTTGCAAATGTGCACTTCTCAAGATTAGCATACAATTTATTATCACCCAACACTTGCAAAACTTGTCGGATATGATTACAATGTTCAGTTTCGTCGTGGCTATAGATAAGAATATCATCAAAATAAACAACCATAAAACGACCAATGAATGCTCTCAAACCATGATTCATTAATCACATGAATGTACTAGGTGCATTAGTGTCACATCCCAAGATTTTCCAAATCTTGTAATGTGAAAAAAAAATGAATAAAATAAAACTTTATTGATTTTCTGGGTGAGAAGAAAATTTTTGAATCCAGTTTGAAACCTTCAAACCAATTTGGATCAAATAAATCCTAAAAGGATTTAAAAAAAGATAAACATTTAATAAAGGAAAATAAAAATATTTGGAAATACTATTTTGAAGCTTTTAATAAAAAGATTTGTTTTCAAAAGAAAAGGATAGAAATAAAATAAGTATTAATTTAAAGAGCCAAATTAAAACTTGGCCAAGCCTTTGAAATAAAATATTTCTATTTGACAAAAATAGTAAAGGTTTATTTAAAATAAAATAATGAGGATTTAATATCCAAGTTTATTAAAAATAAAGGTTTTACTATTTTAAATAAACATCAAAACTTATTTGTTTATTTTAAACAAGTTTTCCAAGTATTCTTTATTTTCAAGTAAAACCTACTGATTTGGTTTTGAAAATAATTAAATTTCAAAGGGAGAATTTAAATAAAACAAATTCCATTTTGATTTAATAAACATGGTCTATTTATTTAATTAATAATGGACCCTAAAGTAAAAATATTATTTTGTATTTGGGATTTGGTTTATGTTGTTAAACAGAACCAAATTCAATTAAAAAGTGTGGTGAATGTTTGATTTGATTTGAATGCTTGAATTATTGTTTGGAAATTCAAAACTGAAAATAGTTTTGGAAAAAGATAAAACAATCAGGAAAGGAAAAAAATAGAATTGGACTCAGCCCAGCCGGCCAGCCCATTAAGCCCAACAACCAGCCCACTCTCTCCCTCCCGAAGAAAACATTTCACACTCAGTTTTTAACCCGCACAGACAATGAGTGGTGGACCCCTCTCCCTGTCTCTCTCCTTCGCTGACGAAGCGGACCCACGCAGCCAGCTCACTCCTTCTTCCTCGCGCAGACGACGCCCTGCCGTTGCTGCCATTTACGCCGGCGTTGAATACGCATTGATTCCGCGACCGTTACTCGCCATGACTGCACCCATTTAACCGCCTACTCCTCCTCTCCATTTCACCTCAAGCACCTTCCCCTCTCTGCCTCCAGGCTGCGACTATTTCGCCCCGCACCGTCACTGCTCCGACCATCGTTCCTCCTCGATTCCGGCCGAGCCTCGCCACCCCTTGCCTCCCCAAGCACACGGGAACATTCCCCACTCCCAGGCGCACCTGTCTGTGCCCTCCGTTCCATCGCGGGCGCTCCAGAACGTCGGCTCCGTCTTCAACTGAGCACCGCCGCGTCTACAAGCAACTCCGGCGACCCTCCTGGTAAGCACAGACCGCCCCTCTCCTTCTCCTTCACGCACGCGTTATCACCTCGACCATGCGCATCTAACCATGCTCTCGGTTTGCCCCCTTGTGATCTGCAACGTCGATCCCGACCACGAACAGAACCACCCGACGCTGTTCTCCACTCCGGCGAGGAATTGCTGCTGACCCTGAGCACCCCTTGCCACGCCGACCACACGTTGAGCACCACCTCGACCTCCTGAAACCGGTGAGCACCTCCCCTTCCTCCCTTGCTTCCTAGAACCACCGCTAGCCCATCGTCCGACCGTCGCCGCTGTCTGCCGCCGCGCAGCGCCGCCAGTTAGTGGCCTGTTGATTATGTCCGTTAGATCAAAATCGTGTGGCTGTGATAGAATATAAACGAAGAGGTATCGTATGCCTCTGCGCCTCTCGATCTAAGTTAGATCCTACGGTCTGCATCAGTCGATCCGTGCGAACCGGTACCGCCCAATCAAAACACGATGCGTGGCCAGTTTTTGTTTAAAACAGAATTTGAAAACAGATTTGATTTGCAAATTGAAACCCTTGTAACTTTTGATCCACACGTCCAAAAATTATAAACTTTATATCATTGGAATCAGTGAAACAAACCCTAGCCAACCATGCAATTTGTTTAGTAAAAAGTTTCTGTTTTAATGTTTGTTTTTGCAGAAACATTTGTATGCTTGTTTAGATTAGAAAAATTACTCCAAAATGTTTTCAAGGATAAAATCTTTGCAAATTGGTTTGTGATGAACTTACTGACCCTAGGAACCAACCCATGGTTTTGAAAAAGGATTTGGTGAAGTCTAGGATGGATTAATTGATTTAGCCTATTTCTAGCTCAATAAAAATAATGGTTTTGTTATGAAAATGTTTTTGGAGTAAAAACTTTGGGAAAATGATTTGAATCAAACCTACTGACCCTAAAACACCAAGTTTTGAGAATTAGCAACTTATTTGGTGAAAAACATAAAGTTTTGATTTGTTAAAAACATTTTCCACCACATAAAATGATGAATGGATTTAAAAATGGTTTATGAATAAAACCCCTTTTGCAAATGACTTTGCCACTTTAGAAAATGACCACCTTGAACCCTACAAAGTTTAGAAGCCTAGTGGAGACCATCTTTGCAAATAAAACTACCTTTTGCATGCTTGCATGCATGACTTAGTTCCTATTATTTTATGTGTGTTTTGTTTGATTGATTTTGGTTGGAATGCTAGTTGATATTGTGTTTGCTTGATTGATTTGTAGTGAAGTTAGAAAAGTGTGAAACTAGCAAGATCAAGGAGTGAACCAACATTCCCTACCAAAAGAAAGGCAAGTTACACTATCATCTAAAGTCCTAATATTTTCATTATACTTAGTGGATTTTGAAACATGCATGAAAAGAATTTCTATACTTATGCTATGCTAAATCCTAATAGGATACCTTATATAAATTCCTTAGTGAAAACAATGTAGTTGTTACATGCTTAGCCATGCTATATTTTGAAAAGAGATACATGTTGAGATTTTATGAAGTTGAGAAAAGGACTTGTGTTTTATATAATAAAACAAGGACTCAATGAACCACCTGGGTGGACAAGGATACTTTGAGTTTTGGAGAAGGTGGCAACAAAAGGAACCATGTCTATGGCAATCTCTTTATGTTGTGCTCCAAAAGAAGACCACCCAGGAAACTTAGAGATAGAACATGTTTCTCCAATTGTGGCTTTCGTGTACAACCACATGCTACTTATGGCTCTGGCTTGGTCAACTACATTGGGAAGACCCATGCATTGTCTTCAGGTTACTGAAAATAGGGACCTGGAATCCTACATGGGTACTAAAGACAAGCTAGCAATGGTGTATGGGAGGACCCTCTGGAAAGACTTCGTCACATTCTCAATCTGCCGGTACTCCATCTTGGTGAGTACCAATCCAGTGGCCACTGGCGGCAACAAGATGAGATTGTGACATGTGGGTAAAGTGTACTACTTCTGCAGAAGATAATAAAATCTAAGTACTTAGCCGTGTCCCCGGTTATGGACAATACTGAGCAACTAAAGTTTGAAGCTATGGGAAATCTCGACATTCCAATTTCTAAAAGAAAAACTTTTAAGTGACAACAAAAGACTTGATGCACTTGGGGGTACCAAGGAGCTCAAGAGATTTTTATGAAAACTTGAACACTTGGGGTTACCAAGGAGCTTAAGAGATTTTTATGAAAACTTGAACACTTGGGGTTACCAAGGAGCTCAAGAGATTTTTATGAAAACTTGAACACTTGGGGTTACCAAGGAGCTCAAGAGATTTTGACAAAGACACTTGGTGGATTCCAAGGAGGTGACAAAAGATCAAAACCCTTTTGAAAAGATAGGATAAATTATTGCTTTCTGCAAATGAGCCTAAAACCCTACTTAGCCAAATATGCATGTAATGATAGGATCCACTTATAATCTACATAGTAGTGAAACTTGCCAATACAAATCAAATGTATTGACCTTTGCGGCTGTAACTTGTAATGTTGCAGGTTTGATTGATTTTAGTGAAGATTGATTGATTAGGATTACAAAGTCTACAACCAACATGTTTGCCTGTGGCACCTTGAAGATGAAGGACCCCATGCTTATTGTTATTCCACTGCAATGTATTGTAATAGCCAAATGAGCTATGTAAGATGTAATAAAATTATGTTATTCCTGGTTATAAAGTTATATATGACCTTTGTTTCTTGATATTACATCTTAACTGTGGATGCTAGCTATTGATCCAGGGACTAGCATTGTAAACACAGGGGACTCCACCTTAGATTATTTAAAGGTTGGGACACACTCCCTCTACAGATGGTATCAGAGCATTGTGTTGCCTGTAGGATTTGTAAACCCTAGGATTGGACAAAAACCCTTAGAAAAATAGGACTTGTATTTGTTCCAAAACTTATTTACAAACAATCTTGTAAACTCTTTCCTCAACCATTTTGGTTTCAACTCTACCTCTCTCCTATTTCAAACTTGATGGAAAAACCTACCCCATGGCCAAGGATTTCACCATGTGCAAAGGACGTCTTCAACTCTAATGACTTCAACTTCTTCAACCCTATTGACTTCAACATCTTCAGCATATTCACCAAGGACTTCCAACTTGGATACCACTAAGGACTACAAGTGAGACAAGGAAATGTTGCTCAAGGTATGGAGACTAAGGGAATGCAAAATTAGAAGGAGTTCACTTCACTAGAAGTTATTGTAACCAAGAGTTCTTCTCAAGGAAACCATGATCTCATGCAAGAAGAATCAACCAAGAAGGATGGAAAGATCACAAGAAAACCCTATATATGGACCACCATATTATAGTTAAGTCAAACGCACTAACTTATGTGGTGTAACAAAAATATTTTGTTGCCTAAGTATGTGCTTGAACTTTGTTGTTTGAGTGAAAAGTTGTTTGTGAATGCTTGCACCTTGCTTGTGTGAATTGTGATGTGTGTGATTAGAATTATTTCCTTAGAAAATCTTTTGCCTATTCTAATCTCCATCTAACCCAAACAGATGACTACTCCAAGAGACTCCAAGGTTGATGACACCAACACCAACCAAGAGGACAGCATGAAAAAGCTCATAGCAACCCAACACCAGTTGAACCAAATGACAGCTCAATTCATAGCTAACACTAGTGGTGAAGATCCAACACTGCAAGGATTTTTGGAAACTCAAGCCCAATTGATGCTTAAGGTGACTGATCAAATGATCAATATGGAAGAAAACTACTCCAAAAGAGTTTGTGACAACAAGGATGACAGAAATGTTATTCTAGATGGAGCCCCAGCTTGCATTATTTGTGGAGACAAGGATCATACTTCCAGGGAGCATGGAGATCAATGCCCTAACTGTGAAGAGAAACATCCTGTTGGCCAATGTCCCACCTCTCAAGCTACCTGTTATCTATGTGAAGGAAATAACCATGTTCCTATTCAATGCCCCATCTATTCCATTGTTGAACAAAGGAAACAAGGTGGAGTGCAACAAATGATTGCAAACTATCCAGAAGGATCCAAGTCTACCAAGAAGGTTGATGACAAAGGAAAAGGACCACTTATACCTCCAAACAAAACAACCCAATTCCAAGGACCAAAGAAAGGGCATATGAATTATCCAAAGAGCAATAGAAGGTACAAGAAGCATGTAGACATTCCTACCTACCAGATAACATATGAACAACATGAACTGGATGCACTCTTAGCTTTGGAGAAACCCAAAAAGCAAAAGAAGGACAAAAGCCATGTGCAATGTCATAAATGTAAAGAAATGGGACACTATTCCAGTGAATGCCCAGAGAACCATAAGAATAAGGAAATTGGCCAAGTGAGGTGCAACAACTGCAAAGAGCTAGGCCATTATGTAGCAACTTGTCCACAAGAGACACGTAAAGAACTCAAAGATATCCACTGTTTCAATTGCAAGAACCCAGGACATTATGCAAGCAACTGTCCAGAAAAGATGAAGAACAAGTTGAACAAGACTATGGAGAATCTCAACCTTGGCCCATGAGTCAAGTGTGGAAACCAAGGACGCAATGCAAATGTTTGCCCAGAGAAGTTTCCCCAAGATCCCAAGCAAGCCAACATGTAGTTTAGTTGGAAAAAGTTTAAGGGTGGTAGTACCCTAGATGTTTTGAGCCTACTTGTAACCCTAGCCTTCCCAAATCTCGGGACGAGATTTATTTTAAGGGTGGTAGCCTGTCACATCCCAAGATTTTCCAAATCTTGTAATGTGAAAAAAAAGAAATGAATAAAATAAAACTTTATTGATTTTCAGGGTGAGAAGAAACTTTTTGAATCCAGTTTGAAACCTTCAAACCAATTTGGATCAAATAAATCCTAAAAGTATTTAAAAAAAGATAAACATTTAATAAAGGAAAATAAAAATATTTGGAATTACTATTTTGAAGCTTTTAATAAAAAGATTTGTTTTCAAAAGAAAAGGATAGAAATAAAATAAGTATTAATTTAAAGAGCCAAATTAAAACTTGGCCAAGCCTTTGAAATAAAATATTTCTATTTGACAAAAATAGTAAAGGTTTATTCAAAATAAAATAATGAGGATTTAATATCCAAGTTTATTAAAAATAAAGGTTTTACTATTTTAAATAAACATCAAAACTTATTTGTTTATTTTAAACAAGTTTTCCAAGTATTCTTTATTTTCAAATAAAACCTACTGATTTGGTTTTGAAAATAATTAAATTTCAATAGGAGAATTTAAATAAAACAAATTCCATTTTGATTTAATAAACATGGTCTATTTATTTAATTAATAATGGACCCTAAAGTAAAAATATTATTTTGTATTTGGGATTTGGTTGATGTTGTTAAACAGAACCAAATTCAATTACAAAGTATGGTGAATGTTTGATTTGATTTGAATGCTTGAATTATTGTTTGGAAATTCAAAATAGAAAATAGTTTTGGAAAAAGATAAAACAATCAGGAAAGGAAAAAAAATAGAATTGGACTCAGCCCAGCCGGCCAGCCCATTAAGCCCAACAACCAGCCCACTCTCTCCCTCCCGAAGAAAACGTTTCGCACTCAGTTTTTAACCCGCGCAGACAATGAGTGGTGGACCCCTCTCCCTGTCTCTCTCCTTCGTTGACGAAGCGGACCCACGCAGCCAGCTCACTCCTTCTTCCTCGCGCAGACGACGCCCTGCTGTTGCTGCCATTTATGCCGGCGTTGAATACGCGTTGATTCCACGACCGTTACTCGCCGTGACTGCACCCATTTAACCGCCTGCTCCTCCTCTCCATTTCCCCTCAAGCACCTTCCCCTCTCTGCCTCTAGGCTGCGACTATTTCGCCCCGCACCGTCACTGCTCCGGCCACCGTTCCTCCTCGATTCCGGCCGAGCCTCGCCACCCCTTGCCTCCCCAAGCACACGGGAACATTCCCCACTCCCAGGCACACCTCTCTGTGCCCTCTGTTCCATCGCGGGCGCTCCAGAACGTCGGCTCCGTCTTCAACTGAGCACCGCCGCGTCTGCAAGCAACTCCGGCGACCCTCCTGGTAGCCTGCACCGCCCTCTCCTTCTCCTTCACGCACGCGTTATCACCTCGACCATGCGCATCTAACCATGCTCTCGGTTTGCCCCCTTGTGATCTGCAACGTCGACCCCGACCACGAACATAACCACCCGACGCCGTTCTCCACTCCGGCGAGGAATTGCTGCTGACCCTGAGCACCCCTTGCCACGCCGACCACACGTTGAGCACCACCTCTACCTCCTAAACCCGGTGAGCACCTCCCCTTCCTCCCTTGCTTCCTAGAACCGCCGCTAGCCCATCGTCCGACCGTCGCCGCCGTCTGCCGCCGCGTAGCGCCGCCAGTTAGTGGCCTGTTGATTATGTCCGTTAGATCAAAATCGTGTGGCTGTGATAGAATATAAATGAAGAGGTATCGTATGCCTCTGCGTCGCTCGATCTAAGTTAGATCCTACGGTCTGCATTAGTCGATCCGTGTGAACCGGTACCGCCTAACCAAAACACGACGCGTGGCCAGTTTTTGTTTAAAACAGAATTTGAAAACAGATTTGATTTGCAAATTGAAACCCTTGTAACTTTTGATCCACACGTCCAAAAATTATAAACTTTATATCATTGCAATCAGTGAAACAAACCCTTGCCAACCATGCAATTTTTTTAGTAAAAAGTTTCTGTTAAAATGTTTGTTTTTGCAGAAACATTTGTATGCTTGTTTAGATTAGAAAAATTACTCCAAAATGTTTTCAAGGATAAAATCTTTGCAAATTGGTTTGTGATGAACTTACTGACCCTAGGAACCAACCCATGGTTTTTAAAATGGATTTGGTGAAGTCTAGGATGGATTAATTGATTTAGCCTATTTCTAGCTCAATAAAAATAATGGTTTTGTTATGAAAATGTTTTTGGAGTAAAAACTTTGGGAAAATGATTTGAATCAAACCTACTGACTCTAAAACACCAAGTTTTGAGAATTAGCAACTTATTTGGTGAAAAACATAAAGTTTTGATTTGTTAAAAACATTTTCCACCAGATAAAATGATGAATGGATTTAAAAATGGTTTATGAATAAAAACCCTTTTGCAAATGACTTTGCCACTTTAGAAAATGACCACCTTGAACCCTACAAAGTTTAGAAGCCTAGTGGAGACCATCTTTGCAAATAAAACTACCTTTTGCATGCTTGCATGCATGACTTAGTTCCTATTATTTTATGTGTGTTTTGTTTGATTGATTTTGGTTGGAATGCTAGTTGATATTGTGTTTGCTTGATTGATTTGTAGTGAAGTTAGAAAAGTGTGAAACTAGCAAGATCAAGGAGTGAACCAACATTCCCTACCAAAAGAAAGGCAAGTTACACTATCATCTAAAGTCCTAATATTTTCATTATACTTAGTGGATTTTGAAACATGCATGAAAAGAATTTCTATACTTATGCTATGCTAAATCCTAATAGGATACCTTATATAAATTCCTTAGTGAAAACAATGTAGTTGTTACATGCTTAGCCATGCTATATTTTGAAAAGAGATACATGTTGAGATTTTATGAAGTTGAGAAAAGGACTTGTGTTTTATATAATAAAACAAGGACTCAATGAACCACCTGGGTGGACAAGGATACTTTGAGTTTTGGAGAAGGTGGCAACAAAAGGAACCATGTCTATGGCAATCTCTTTGTGTTGTGCTCCAAAAGAAAACCACCTAGGAAACTTAGAGATAGAACATGTTTCTCCAATTGTGGCTTTCGTGTACAGCCACATGCTACTTATGGCTCTGGCTTGGTCAACTACATTGGGAAGACCCATGCATTGTCTTCAGGTTACTAAAAATGGGGACGTGGAATCCTACTGGGTACTGAAGACAAGCTAGCAATGGTGTATGGGAGGACCCTCTGGAAAGACTTCGTCACATTCTCAATCTGCCGGTACTCCATCTTGGTGAGTACCAATCCAGTGGCCACTGGTGGCAACAAGATGAGATTGTGACATGTGGGTAAAGTGTACTACTTCTGCAGAAGATAATAAAATCTAAGTACTTAGCCGTGTCCCCGGTTATGGACAATACTGAGCAACTAAAGTTTGAAGCTATGGGAAATCTCGACATTCCAATTTCTAAAAGAAAAACTTTTAAGTGACAACAAAAGACTTGATGCACTTGGGGGTACCAAGGAGCTCAAGAGATTTTTATGAAAACTTGAACACTTGGGGTTACCAAGGAGCTCAAGAGATTTTTATGTAAACTTGAACACTTGGGGTTACCAAGGAGCTCAAGGGATTTTTATGAAAACTTGAACACTTGGGGTTACCAAGGAGCTCAAGAGATTTTGACAAAGACACTTGGTGGATTCCAAGGAGGTGACAAAAGATCAAAACCCTTTTGAAAAGATAGGATAAATTATTGCTTTCTGAAAATGAGCCTAAAACCCTACTTAGCCAAATATGCATGTAATGATAGGATCCACTTATAATCTACATAGTAGTGAAACTTGCCAATACAATTCAAATGTATTGACCTTTGCGGCTGTAACTTGTAATGTTGCAGGTTTGATTGATTTTAGTGAAGATTGATTGATTAGGATTACAAAGTCTACAACCAACATGTTTGCCTGTGGCACCTTGAAGATGAAGGACCCCATGCTTATTGTTATTCCGCTGCAATGTATTGTAATAGCCAAATGAGCTATGTAAGATGTAATAAAATTATGTTATTCCTGGTTATAGAGTTATATATGACCTTTGTTTCTTGATATTACATCTTAACTGTGGATACTAGCTATTGATCCAGGGACTAGCATTGTAAACACAGGGGACTCCACCTTATATTATTTAAAGGTTGGGACACACTCCGTCTACAATTAGTAAGCCCAAAAGGCATGACTATCCATTCATATAAGCCAAATTTAGTTTTGAGAGCAGTTTTCCACTCATAACCTTCTTTCATCCTAATTTGATGATAATCACTATGCAAATCAATCTTAGAGAAAATAGCAGCACCACTCAATCTATCAAGCATATCTTCTAAACGTGGAATAGGATGATGACATCGAATATTGATGTTATTAATAGCTCTACAATCTACATACATGCTCCATGTACCATCTTTCTTAGGAACTAAAATTACAGGAACAGTACAAGGTATAAGAGAAACATGAATGTACCCTTTGTCGAGTAGTGCTTGTACTTGTTTGTTTATCTCCTTAGTTTCTTCGGGGTTGGTCCTGTAGGGTGCACGGTTAGGTAATGTGGCGCCTGTAATCAGATCAATCTGATGCTCTATGCCGCGCATGAGAGGTAATCCAGCGGGTACATCCTCCGGAAACACATCACCAAAGTCATGCAAAATAGTAGAGACACCAAGAGAAATAGGGATCATGTTGTTAGAAACTAAAACCTCGCCCTTATACACGAGCACAAGCGGCATGGCACTAGGATCCTCTCGAAACTCTCTCAGCATTAATAGGTTAGGCACTCTCTCTCTCTCTATCTTTTTGTTATATCACTCTTTGTAGGATCTATTACATCATGTACAACTACAACACTCTCACGGCCTTCAATAGATGCATCTTTCAAATTCACCTCTATTTTCTGTCTAGACTCATTGACAATCTGTTGTGGTGTCATTGGTTGCAGGTTAATCTTCTTGCCCTTAAACTCCAAGTGATAAGTATTGGCACGGCCATTGTGTTGCACATGGCGATCATATAACCAAGGCCGACCCAATAGCAAATGGCAAACAGTCATAGGAACCACATCAAAATCAATAGAATCATTGTATGGCCCTATTTCAAAATTCACTCTCACCATACGGTTTACCTTCATCTCACCACTATCACTTAACCATTGTGGGTAGTATGGCTTAGGATGTGGCAAATAAGATAAATTCAGCTTCGCACATAACTCCTTGCTTGCAAGATTCCTGTAGCTACCTCCATCAATAATAACTTTACAAGATTTGTTAGGGCCAACGAGAGATTTTGTTTGGAACAAATTGCAGCGCTGAGAGTCAACAATAGGCTGCACACTAAGAATGCGTGGAGATACCACTATTGTAGGCGCATGCTCAGGAAAGGCATCCATACCTTCCTCTTCATAATCAGCACCATGATCATCAGGATCAACATCATCTCCACTCTCATACTATCCTTGATCATTGACAAACATCACCTTGCGGTTTGGACAATCTCTCTTATAGTGACCTCTACCTTCGCAAGTGTGACACTCCACATCGCGAGTTCGTTCAGTTGACATATTCGAACTTGAACTAGCAGTAGGAGCAGCTGGTTTCTTAGCATTAGAACGAAAAGAGGGCGAGGGAACAGGCTTGGCCGCTGGTGTAGTAGGGTAGCTGGTCCCTGCAGGGGGCGCCATAGGCGATGGCGTGGCCCTGGGGAACCTGCAAGTGGCTGGAAAACGACGTGCCTTAGTTTCCTCCACGAGCTGTGACTCAGCCTCTATAGCATGATGCAACAGCTCGTTCATGTTCTCATACTTGTGATGACGCACTATGCTCTTTATTTGTAACCTCAAATTGTTGAGAAATCGCTGCATGGTCATCTCAAGTGATTCTCGGATTGTAGAACTTTGCATAAGCATCTCCATCTCCATGTAGTACTCATCAACTGTCAAGTTCCCTTGCTTCAATTGTGTCAACTTGTCAAAAACTGAGCACAAGTAATTGGTGGGTACAAAACGTTCCTTCATGATACGCTTCATTTCTCGCCAAGTCATCACCGGAAGTTCATTGGCATCCCTTCTATGCTGAATGATACGTTGGAAACGTATCTATAATTTTTGATGCTCCATGCTTAGTGCCAGATGCCTGTTTTCTGATGTCTTTGGTTTCAGAAAAGTTAGTAAAGAAATATTCTCGGAATTGGACGGGACAAACGACAAAGTCAATTACTTTTCATGGGGAACAAGAAGTCCAGAGGGGAGCTGGAGGGGCCAGCCAGGGGGGCCAGACCCACCCTAGGCACGGGTGGGCCCAGCCACGCGCCTGGCTAGGGGTTGGTGACCCTAGCCGCCTCCTTAGTCTCCCCCTTTGCCTATAAGAATCCCCCGATGTAGAAACCCTGAGCACCCAATCAAATATCCATGAAACCGTCTATAGCCGCCGCCACCATCGTCGCTAGATCGGGGGGATCTGAAGTTCTTCCCGACACCCTGCCGGAGGGGAGATCATCCCGGAGGCCTTCTCTCCGGTATTATGTGTGTGTAGTTCCACCTTGGACTATGGGTTCATGTAGTAGCTAGATGGTTGTATATCCTCCTTTGTGCTTTCATGTATAGATCTTGTGTGCTTCGTTCATGATCAAGATCTATTCTATTTGTAATCATGCATGTTGTGTTTGCGGGGATCCGATGGATATTGAGATTATTATGTTGGTTTGATTAATGGTTTTGTCTTTATGATTCTATCATGTCTGTTTTGTTTGTTATCTTGCATGCTCTCCGTTGTTAGTAGCTATCTTGGACAAGTAGTTGCTAGTGACTCTAAGAGGGGGTATTTATGCTCGATACTAGGTTCATGCCTCTAGTTTCCAAGGGAAGTGACAATAATCTCTTCGTTTGTAGATGTGCTATTGCTACTAGGGAGAAAACAACGGTCTCTTGTTCATGGAACATGTGGAGTGTTTACCTTAAACACTTTTCTTAAAGCAGTTGTCTGTTGCTTGCAACTTAATACTGAAGGGGGTTCGGATGATAACCTGAAGGTGGACTTCTAGTCATAGATGCAGTTGGATGGCTGTCTATGTATATTGTTGTATTGCAAATTGAATCTCATAGGATCTTTCTGACTAGTATTGAATTCTTATGCCTTGCTCAATTCCTGTTAATTGCCCTGCTGTAATTTGTTTACCCTTCATGCCATGTTGTTTATGTAAGGAGAGCACCTCTAGTGAACTATGGACCCCGGTCCAATCTTTACCATTGATACATCTTCCACCGTTACTTGTTTACTTGTTGCAAACCATTGCCTTCCACACCATACGTTTAATCCTTTGTTACAGAAAACTGGTGAGCTTGACAACCTCACTGATTTGTTGGGGCAAAGTCTTTAGTTTCTGTTGTGTAGGTCTCCGCGTTGCTTGCAGCACCTGTGTGACGTTTCCTTCGTCCTACTGGTTCGATAACCTCGGTTTCTTACTGAGGGAAAACTTGCTGCTGTGCTGCTTCACACCTTGCTGTTGGTGTTTCCCGACGAAGCGCTCCCACTTGGACTAGGGCGCATCAAGCTTTTTCTGGCGCCTTTGCCAGGGAACTAAAAGGCCATCAAACTTCTTCCTCCTCGGCAAGCACCAGCTTTTTCTGGCGCCGTTGCCGGGGAGGCTAAGGACGTCTTCACAAGGGGAGTCCTTCACTTCCTTTCTCTTTACTTTGTTTTTAGTTTCCTTTATTTCTTTTGTTTGGTTTTGTTTACCTCTTTCCAAAAAAAGCCCAAAAAAATTAGTCTAGTTTGGTTTGCTTTCTTTATTAAAAAAACAAAAAAATTAGTTCCTACTCTAGTTGGTGGTCTGTTATTACCTTGCTTGGTCATGCTTTCTATCAATGGATGGTTTCTTTGAAACTAGTTCTTATTGGCAAGGTGGGTTCATGGAAGAACAAAAGTATTATTATAAGGAACACCGTTTTTCACGAAAAGGGAAACACTTATGGGAACAAATTGATAAGCTGAATACTATTGCTAGAGACGTGTGCACTACTTATAATGTTACTTATTGCTTTGATAAATCTTGTTGCTGTAGGAGGTATAAACACCTGCCTTTTCAATGTGAGTATAATGATAATGTTACCATATCTTCTTATGTTAAAGGAAATTATGATTTTTATGATGTGCAACAAATTGAAGAATTTATTGCCTTTAAGGGTGCATTTGAACTTTCCAGTTTGCTTGAAAATACTAATGATGCACCTTATGAACATGAGGTTTTTGAGATACTTAAATTTTGCTTTGATAATTAAAAGGAAGAAAATGGTTATTTTTTGAATATTTTAATAGGAGTTTTCCACAAATGGAAGAGACTAATGCCTTGCAGGAGCCTATGGAAGAAGAAATTGTTGAAACTGGAAGCTCATTAGATGAAAAAGAGGGGGAGAGTGATGAAAAAAAGGAGGAAGAATGGATCTACCCATGCCTACCTTCTAATGAGAGTAACTCTTTATCCCTTACTTTATTTGATTGTCCCCCATGCTTACCCAAGGAGGATGAATGTTATGTTCCTGTGGATCCTTTTGAAATATCTACTTTGGATAAAACCTGTGGAGGTTTTAATCCCACTGTTTTTGAGCTTGATAGAAATTATGTGTTTATAGATCATGAAAAGCATGCTTTATGTGATAGCTATATTGTTGAGTTTATTCATGATGCTACTGAAAATTATTATGAGAGAGGAAAGTATGGTTGTTGGGGATATGCTATATGGGTATCCTTATAGCATGTCTCTTATCCGACTAACCCGGGTGGCCCATAGTCAGTAACATGGCCTATGGCCTGCTGGGCGGCCTAGTTAGGTGGATCCACAAGGAGGCCCATGCCGGATAAAGGAAGGCTACGGTGGAGTCACCAGCGTACCCGGAGCATTGGAGTGCAAGATACACAAGACTAGTAATAGACGGTGTAGGAATCTATGACCTGTCCGGCTAGGACTTTTCCCTGTAACCCTAGGACTTGGCGACTATATAAGTCGGGCCTATGGGAGCCTTTAGGGCACAACAACATACAATCTCAGACAACCTCGCACAACGAACCTATCTCTATAACTCGTCGCATTGCCCTTATAGTGATTTATAGCAGGAGTAGGATTCCACCACCATTGTGGGATCTGAACCTGGGTAAGCTGTGTTACCTCATACCCGTCAACCGTCCGCCTTACCCCACGTCTCTAAACACGCACTGTGAGGACCCCTCCATGGCGTACTCGTCGGCAATACCATGACAGTTGGCGCCCACCGTGTTGATGTCAGCATCTTCGTAGTGTGCCTTCACCATAGACAGCACCATCCTGGCGCCAACCCATGCACATGAAGCTTTCCAGCTTGTGATACGCTCGGGAGCTCGGCGCAGAATCTCCGAGTACTTCGCCATGGAGTCCGAGGCCTTGATGTGTATCTGGAGGGGCTTGGCGATCTCTTTGACTTGGGTGATGGCGGTGTTGATAAAGTTGCCGGCAAGAACCATGCATTCCTTGGCCGGAGGAGGCGATCTGGTTAAACCCATAGGAGCTGCAAATTCCGACAAGGATCACATGAGTTCAATAATTCCAAGTATCCAGACTGCAGAAATACAAGGCGGAGAAATCCTACTGAAGATGCTGGCGTTAGCCTGCCAGAGGGTGTCCGCCAGGGATTCTTTCTCTTGCTGGAGGAGCTTATATGCCTCATCGTGGCGATGGTTTTGCTCATTAGCAGCTTGCTTCTGATCTTTTAAGATTGCAAGCTCCTCCTTCAAGCGATTGATTTCCATGGAGGCGGATTCCTGCAGGGCCTTCATGGAATCCTCATGCATTTTCAGCATTTCTTCCCTCTCCTTTTTAAGGATCTTGTTCTCGCTGTCCAGCTGCTGAATATGCTTGGACTGCTCGACAATGTCCTTGGCCTTGGATACATGTTCTGCAAAGTCGGAGAAAACAAAGTACATAGTGAGTACTCGGAGAATGAAGGCATAAAACCAAGACAGAATGCGCAAAAAAGAAAACAGACTCTTGTTTTTGATGATCTGTTCCTTCAAGATGGCAGTTTTACCCTTTTCGGCTTCAAGATCTCCATGCATCTTCTAGTACTTGTCGTTGGCCATGCCCCTCAGAGCATTCTCATTCTGTGGAACAAAGGGAAAAAGTTAAACCGTTGTTTAGTCTACTTGGAGCTTCTAGTCGGAATTTTTCCACCTAGACGCTCGGGGGCTACAGCGAGAGTTTTTTAACTTAGCAATATGCTTAGCTTTTCTTTCAGGATCTAGTCGGAGCTAATTCAGTTCTCGATTAGAAGCTTGGGGGCTACAGTATAAAGTTTTAACTCGGAAAATGCTTAGCTTTTCTTTAAGCATCTAGTCGGAACTAATTCAGTTACAACTAGAGGCTTGGGGGCTACAGTATTGAAAAATATAAACACTGCGTATGCTACTCTTATAGCATCTAGTCGGAATAATTTCTTCCATCTAAATGCTTGGGGGCTACAGTGCGAGCTCTTTCTAACTTAGTCACTCTTAGAGCATATAGATGCAAAACCTATGGTTTTCCGTCTATATCCTCGGGTGCTACAGTGGGATACTCACATGAAATGCAAAAGGCAAAGTAAAACTTACAAGTGCAATAATCTTGAGGTTTGTAGCGCTCTCGGCTAGCAGATTGCCAAAGGAGATGCTATTTCCTCGCAAGATATCCGCTTGTCAGAGAAGCTCCTCAATACCACACGTCGGAGATGACGACACTCCTCCAGGAACCAGAGTTGTGTTACTCGGCATGAGCGCCGGGTAAACTATCTTCGGGAACTCGAAAGGCTTCTGGGAGCGGGGGCGCCGCCTTCGGCAGAGGTACCAGCTCCCACTACTGCCTTGCCGTTACTGATGGCATCCTTAGCCGGAGCTTCAGCCATTTGTTGAGCGGTGCTCTCTTGCGTCGCCTGCTCGCCGACAACAGCAAGTTCGGTAGAGGCGCCAGAATCCACTTCCATGACGTAAGGGCCTGGTGCCTCCTTAGCCTGCGATCTTGTCGGGGCAGACGAAGGCTTGACGACAGGAGTAGCAGGGGCGATGGCGGGGGAGGCGTCGCAATGCAGCATATCCTTGATATTTCTAGAAGCCCCCAAAGTTTTGGAGGTCTTCTTGAGGCTGGTCGTGGCTTTCTTCCTGAGACATATAAAATGCATAAGTACAGGAACAAAACAGACAGATAGACAATGTCGGAGAATGAGAAGCTTACACTAGGGGGTGCTTTGGCAAAAATCCCGGTGGCTTTTCTCTTTTCCGCCTCCAGGACGGCGGTAGTCTTTTTGGAGGCTCCACCCTCCGTCTTCTTCTTCTTGCCTCCATCGGTAGCGTCAGAGGTGGAGCTCTTCCACTTTCGCGCCAACACGACATCGTCGTCGGACACGACCGTGACTTCCTTCATCTTTGGATCGTAGATTGGGCAGCCAGGTTGTCCTCATCTAGATCGCTAAGCTGTTAAGTAAGAAATCACCGTGTTAGATAGGATGATATTAACAAGACGGAGTAACTGGAGCATATGTCGTGCACGGAAAATAAATATCTACCTTTGGGCACTTGCCATCTACGAACATGTCGTAGGTGATGGTGAATCCACGCTTCATATCCTTCACCTTGACGATGTCCTTCAGGCGGAGCTTGACGGAGTCATTCGAGAAGTTATCCACGGAGATCCGGAGGGTATCCCTTCGATCACTGGTATACTCGTGCATGAATTTTGCGCGGTGCTGCAGAGGTTGGATTCGCCAGATGAACCAGCACATGGCTAGGTCCAAGCCGGTCAAACCCGTCTCTATGAACCATTTGATCCGCCTTATTGCGCTAGAAGCGTCGAGGTCGGAGGGAAGGGATGCATGGGATCTCCATGTGGAAACTTCAGCGGTGGCTCCATCCGCGAAGTCCGGGTACGTTACTTCTCGGCCCGCCAAAGGAATGTCGGGGCCGTAGAAGTACGTCCGCTGCCAGTTTTTGCAGGACTCGTGGCCGACGATGTCGGGGAACCGCCGGCCAGGTCGAATCTTGAAGCTTATGGTGCCGTAGTTCCTAAGCTCGTCCTTACTATGTCCGGCTTCACGTTTGACAGTGAAGAAGTACACGAACAAGTCTAACCTAGGCCTAATCCCTAGGTAACCCTCGCAAAGTGCCGCGAAGTTGCTAAGCACTAAGATGCTATTGGAAGACGGAGAGGAAGAAGTGGGAGATGGGCAGGGAAACGCCGCGTACCAGCTCAGCCTTGAGGTACACCTTTTCTCCGGCTTGGGGAGAAGGTGTCACCTCGCCGGCCGGCGCCGCCCGCCAGGCGAGCCCCTCCGTCATGGAAAGGTAGCCTTCAGCGACCATCTCTTGGATGTCGCGGTCAATGATGTCCGAGCCACGCCAGTCGCCCTTATGCGAGTATGGCTCTTCGTCCAGTGGTTCCAGCGCCGCCAAATTGTGGTCGCCGCCGGTGGACTCGATCACCGCCGATGCGGGGATGACCAAGCCCTTTGGGGGAACGAAGATGGAGCTCGCCAGCTTCGCCGTAGCTTCGCTCGACGCCGCCATCGACGGGGAAGTGCTGCTGCTGGCCATGGAGTGGAGGACGGGTGCGACTAACACAGATGGAAGTTAGGGTTTTCGAGGCTTCTTGCGGAGAGCTCAAGGAGACGAGCGGCTGGAGGAAGAAGACGAGGATGCGAGAAGAATGAGGTAAATAGTGGAAAATGCCCCACGTTTACTATTTATCATCCTCGGCATCAAGATTCATGCAGCTAATCGGACGATTGCCGCGTAGACGACGTGTTCGCGAACGTGTGCGGAAATTTCGCCTCGTCTCCAATCGTCATCCGCCAATGGTTCGTATCGCTCGCGCAGGAAAATCGGATATGATTGAGTTCTCTGCATGTGTGAGTTACGAGGCATCGCTGACCTAAGCCTACATCGTCCTAGCTGACACGGGTAGATGAGCCGTCGCATCGAAGATTCCGGCATGGACGGATTTAATCCGACTACGGAAGAGTATGATGGAAGATTCAGCATTTCTCCGGCTTACCATTCGAAGACGGAGAAAACCTTGCAGGGTTCTTTGGGAGGACTACAAGATGTTGCTTGACGATCTGCCGACATTCATCTAGACGGAGCATTCCATGTGAAGAGGCAAGACGGCGCAAGATCTCGGAGTTCTCCGGGGGCTACTGTTGGGGATATGCTATATGGGTATCCTTATAGCATGTCTCTTATCCGACTAACCGGGTGACCCATAGTCGGTAGCATGGCCTATGGCCTGCTGGGCGGCCTAGTTAGGTGGATCCAGAAGGGAGGCCCATGCCAGATAAAGGAAGGCAACGGTGGAGTCAACAGCGTACCCGGAGCCTTGGAGTGCAAGATACACAATACTAGTAATAGACGGTGTAGGACTCTGTGACCTATCCGGCTAGGACTTTTCCCTGTAACCCTAGGACTTGGCGACTATATAAGTCGGTCCTATGGGAGCCTTTAGGGCACAACAATAGACAATCTCAGACAACCTCGCATAGCGAACCTATCTCTGTAACTCGGCGTATTGCCCTTATAGTGATTTATAGAAGGAGTAGGATTCCACCACCGTTGTGGGATCTGAACCTGGGTAAGCTGTGTTACCTCGTACCCGTCAACCGTCCGCCTTACCCCACGTCTCTAAACACGCACTGTGAGGACCCCTCCATGGCGTACTCGTCGGCAATACCACGACAATGGTTGTAAAAGTTTTCATGGTACTGAAACACCTCTCTATGTGCTGAAAGTTTTGAAGTTACTCTTGTTTTATCTTCCTATGCTTGTCACTTTGTTCTTTGTGAATTTTTTTGTGTACAAGATTCCGATGCATAGTAAGTGGGTTAGACTTAAATGTGTTTTGAATTTGCTTCTTGATGCTCTCTTTCACTTCAATTCATATTTGTTATGTGAGCATCTTCTCAAGCTATCAAGCCTAACTTAAAGGCGTTAAAGAAAAGTACTTGTTGGGAGATAACCCAAGAGTTTCCTTGAGTCTTGGAAGTTATTAATTGAGTAATTACCTCTACTTATCCTTTTTGTTTGCTTTTTGTGCCAATAATGACCTCTAATGAGAGGGAAGTAGGATTTGGGGAGTTGCTGTCCCGAAACAGATTTCTGGCCTCCACCAAAAACATTCGTGAGGAGGCTCTATAACTCGGATTGAGCTCAAAATTTATGAATAAATCCCCCAGTATGTTAGATAACTTTTGTTAGTTCAACACGTTTTGATTTGAGCAACAGAAGATGTTCGAAAAAATCGGTTTCTACCTGCTGGTCTGTTTTGACAGATTTCTGCCATTATTTGCATTTGCTTCCTATTGATTCCTTTTTTGGTTCTCTTTAGGTGAATTGAGATTTTTGAAGGAGTTACTAAAGTAGGTTGTGTTTTTAGTGAAAAGCCTTGCTGTTACAAAGCTTTGCTAGAGGTCTAATATCTTTTGAATACACTAATGTTGCTAATCAAGATTGTGTGAAGGAAAAATTTCAGGTGTAGACAGAGAATGATGCAATTAGATGAAGAATGGACAAAATCTCAAGCTTGGGGATGACACCATGGCGTCACCCCAAGAAATATCCAAGAGGTACAAGCCTCAAAGCTTGGGGATGCCCAAGGCATCCCCTTCTTCATCAATAAAAAGCTCAGGTCTGTCTAGACACTTCATTTTTATTGTTTCATGCACAATCTTGGAGCCTCTTAGTTTTCGTTTGCTTTGCTTAGTTTGCTTTAGTAGTTTGGACCCCCGTTCTTGCTGTGTTGTTTTGCAAATAAGTTTGCTTGGTGTTTTTAAAGGAGTAGTAAGTTCTTGCTTGAAGTGCAAGAGGTGCTTGCATTGACTGTGACTTAGACTTTAGCATGACATGCTAGGTGTTGTTTTAGCATTATGCTTAGTGATTATTGTTGTAGCATGTCTTGTTCCAAACAATTGGGATTGCTTAGTGTTCCTTGAAGAAATTATGCGTTGTTTTAGCATGCAAAAGCATAGTATTATGGTATTCTCCTTTGGTGTTTTGCTTGGGTTGACTTGGCACATGCTCACACCATGTTATAACTATGACAAGTCACATTAGCCTCTATGATCATTTAGTCCTTGACTTGTAGTACCACTCTTTGCTTTGATTAGTATGCTTTGTTGCATTGCATGATTTTGGCCATTGTGCTCTCTTAGTTGGTTGCTCCCAGTCTTTTGCTAGCCTCCACTTGTATGAGTAAGTTCTAATCATGCCTCCAAATCCCAAGAAACCAATTTATTCCAAAGTGTCCACTATAAACTCCTATGCATGGTGTGTTACACCATTCCAAGTATATTCTTGTTTTCAACTATCTTCCAATTAAAAACTATTTTGTTATGTGAAAACATAGTGATTAAAGCCCTCACGAACTTGATGGAACACTTTTTATTCTATGCTCCTAATAAACTTGAACCATTGTGACAACTTTGTTGTATATGCTGGCACTTATAAGTTGGAATTAGCAGAACCGTGCTGTCACGGGGAACGTTTTCAATGTTGCCCTTGTACTTTGTACTCAGTTGATATCATGCTATTTTGTCTATGGATGTCACCGGTGTGAAATAAAGAGGGAACTTGTAAGCCCATGGAGTTTGTATCCTGTGTTAGAGAAACTCCTGGGCCGCTAGCCTAAGCCATGCCTAATCATGGTGAAAACTTGCAGCATCACCATAATGAGCTATCTATGAAGCATCCTCAATAAAAAACTATGCATTTGGTAAATAAAAATATTGCTGAGATGCTCATTGTCTTCTTGCCTTGTCATTTTGGTTATGGGAAAGCTCCTGTACCATGTGCAAGGGGTACCCCGTTGGCGGTTCTCAATGATATGCAAATAGTTACAGTGACAAGAACTTACCTGGACCCAAAGTTGAGTATGGATGAGGTGTGGCCCTCGTATTCAAGGGACTTGAGATTGCCAACTTATACTTCGTCAAGCATATACTCCAGCTTTGCCACTTTAACCTTAACCACTTCAATATGCTTATGATAGGGGCAATGAGGGATGAAAGCTAACAAGTGCCATAAGTTTTGGAAGCTCTTTTTGAAACTTGTAATCCCTGCTTCCTTTACAAAAAAGGCCCTTCTTACACCATTATTGAGTCTCCATCTTCTACCTTTAGGCACCATTAAGAGAGCATAGTTGTCATTCTGTGTGTAGTGTTCCAAAACTTATTAATTGATGCATATTGTGATATTACTTGTTCTTGTGCTATTTGTTTCTAGTCACTCTTGTGAGCTTTGCAGGTGTCCTATGCATCTATATTGCTACTCTATGAGGGACACGTTGATTGCCACTATGCTATTTTTTCTGCATGTGAAACAAACAAACGTTTTTCAATGCATACTATTCATGATCTTTGTTTGTAGCTTGCCATGTTGCATGCATAGTTACTATATCCTATTGTTAGAACTCCATCTTTCATGCACATGTTTAGAGTTCTTTGATCCCAGCTTTCAATGTTAGCACCTCAAAAATTATTCTTTTTATCACTTACCTACTCGAGGACGAGCAGGACTTAAGCTTGGGGATGTTGATACATTGGAAACGTATCTATAAATTTTGATGCTCCATGCTTGTTTTGTATCTACTTTGCTTTACTTGTCCACACTTTGAGGTGCTTTTTACATGTTTTCTGGTACTAACCTATTAACAAGTTGCAACAGTGTCAGATGCCTGTTTTCTGATGCTTTTGGTTTCAGAAAAGTTAGTAAAGAAATATTGTCGGAATTGGACGGGACAAAAGACAAAGTCAATTACTTTTTGTGGGGAACAAGAAGTCCAAAGGGGAGCCGGAGGGGCCAGCTAGGGGGGCCAGACCCACCCCAGGCGCGGGTGGGCCCAGCCCTGCACCTGGCTAGGGTTTGGTGACCCTGGCCGACTCCTCGGTCTCCCCCTTCGTCTATAAGAAACGCTAAGAACCCGATCAAATATCCACGAAACCTTCTGTAGCCGCCACCACCATCGTCCCTAGATCGGGGGATCTGAAGTTCTTCCCGGCACCCTGTCGGAGGGGAGATCATCCCGGAGGCCTTCTCTCCGGTATGATGGGTGAGTAGTTCCACCTTGGACTATGGGTCCATGTAGTAGCTAGATGGTTGTATCTCCTCCTTTGTGCTTTCATGTATAGATCTTCTGAGCCTCGTTCATGATCAAGATCTAATCTATTTGTAATCATGCATGTTGTGTTCACGGTGATCCGGTGGATATTGGGATTATTATGTTGGTTTGATTAATTGTTTTGTCTTTATGATTCTATCATGTCTGTGTTGTTTGTGATCTTGCATGCTCTCTGTTGTTAGTAGCTATCTGGGCCACATAGTTGCTAGTGACTCCAAGAGGGGGTATTTATGCTCGATAGTGGGTTCATGCCTCTAGTTTCCAAGGGAAGTGACAATAATCACTTCGGTTGTAGATGTGCTGTTGCTACTAGGGACAAAACAACGGTCTCTTGTTCATGGAACATGTGGAATGTTTACCTTACACACTTTGCTTAAAGCAGTTGTCTGTTGCTTGCAACTTAATACTGGAGGGGGTTCGGCTGATAACCTGAAGGTGGACTTCTAGTCATAGATGCAGTTGGATGGCGGTCTATGTATATTGTTGTATTGACCAATTGAATCTCATAGGATCTTTCTGACTAGTAATTGCATTGTTATGCCTTGCTCAGTTCCTGTCAATTGCCCTAGTGTAATTTGTTTACCCTTCATGCCATGTTCTTTATCTAAGGAGAGCACCTCTAGTGATCTATGGACCCCGGT
The DNA here is from genome assembly GCA_023614405.1 of Avena insularis. NCBI lineage: Eukaryota > Viridiplantae > Streptophyta > Magnoliopsida > Poales > Poaceae > Avena > Avena insularis. Next base: position 73,000 of record JAJUPC010000411.1, read on the forward strand.
CCAATATTTACCATTGATACATCTTCCAATGTTGCTTGTTTACTTGTTGCAAACCATTTCCTTCCACACCATACGTTTAATCCTTTGTTACAGCAAACCGGTGAGCTTGACAACCTCACTAATTTGTTGGGGCAAAGTCTTGCGTTTGTGTTGTGCAGGTCTCCGCGTTGCTTGCAACAACTGTGTGACGTTTCCTTCCTCCTACTGGTTCGATAACCTGTGTTTCTTACTGAGGGAAAACTTGCTGCTATGCTGCTTCACACCTTGCTCTTGGGATTTCCCGACGAAGCGCTCCCACTTCGACTAGCGCTGCATCACTGAACAAGTGTATCCCACCAATGCAAACCATAACCATCAATTTTTGACGCTGCAAGTTTGACCTTGTTTTCTATAAAGCGCTAGAGCTTCTCTATCTTCAACTCCCATGTCAAATAATCTTCAGGATCAATGGAACCATCAAATTTGGGAATTGAGAATTTAGGCAGCTTGCCCAAACCATCATCAACCGGCTGTAGAGGTACACATTGAGCATGGCCAATAGGGGCAAAACCACGACCATGTAATGGGACAGGTGCAGGAGCATTAGGACGTCCCCTGCCTAGTAGCCTAGCACCAGCAACACTGCCATCAGCTTCATCGTCGAGCTCTTCATGCATTGGTTGTTGCTGCCATTGCTCAATATCAAGTGCGAAGGCCTCTATGGAACGCTGCAAAGTTGTAACATTAGTGTTGAGGTCTGTCAATTGTGTCTTGATGGTAGCCACATCCTGAACCTTTGCTTCAAAAGTCACTTGCATGTCCCGAAGACTCTTGTCAATGGCATATGTTGTCTTGTTAAACACTAGTGTCAAATGAGACCTCAGTTCTTCATATTCCAGCCAATTTACAAGCTCATCATCCTTCTTTTTTTGTGCTACAACATCAGAAGCACTAGTAGACATGATTAGTAGATTAGTGCAATAAAAAAAATCTGTTTGGTGGAACACTCAACTCACTCACAAATGACAAGAAAGTAGATCTTACCGTTCCAAAGTGAATAGAGATGCGTTACCAAAACGAGATCAAGACTGCTGCACTGATGTGATGAAGTGAATATCAAGGGTATAGTGAACGATCACAGGGCACACAGGTTATTTAAGGTGGAGCTGTAGGTATGGAATCCTAACTACACCGCAAACAAGTCCTAGTGTTGATCGTACAAACACCTAAGAAACACACACGTGGAGATAAATGTGGCAATGCAACTATGAAGGGTGTTGCACTACGCTGGAGAGACACTAGCAAGGCTCAATGTCACAAGCACAAGATTGCTCAATCTACCGGTGCACAAAGAAATCAGTAGGCCTCTTGCACAATAAACTTCTCCTTCTCTCTCTATTTTTTTATACAATCATTTTTCTTTTATTTTTTGCTCTATTCTCTTTTTTATACTATGAAGCACACTTTGATCATGGCCAATTCACAAACACAACACCACAACCTATGAGAACCCTGTAGGAGCGGAAACTAGTCGCAATGGGTAAGTTCCTAACACCTATGTATGAATGGATGTGGCTAAAGGTTGCAAGAAAACAATGATCAAAATTTTATGTATAAAGTTGTCGCGGCAGAAAAACAGGGCAAAGATGTGTCGTGGCAGAAATCTGGCAGCCCTGTCACGTCAGAAAAAGAGGCCTTTTCTCTGCCACGGTAGAAAAAATTTCTCGCCTGGGCTGAGAATTGTCTCAGGTCCGGCGACAGATCCTCTCGCGGTAGGAAAACGGGGCTTTTCTGTGCCGCGGCAGACCAGGACTCCAATTTTTTTTGTGAATCTGAATTGGCAAAAGTAATATAAGAGGACTCTTTGCTTTAATCGGATCTGAGGTGATGGCGGCGGAAAAATAGATGGGAATTACGACTAGAAACAAAAACTAACTATTAGAAGAAATCTAGATTGGATCTAAAGGAAGAACACGATAAGCAACTAAAACCCGAAAGCAATGTAATCTAGTTTATGGCAAATCTTTTTGTGAGGCTTTTTCTGTATAGGACAAAAAAAATAAACTAATCTATGGTTGGATTTGTGGATGCTCACCAAGTAAACGAGAAAATCTGATACCAAGATGATATGGGGTGGCCCGATCTTCTCAGCAAGCACTTGTCGATGATGATGGTGGATGATAGATAACTAGCCTGTAGCTATGAACTCTCCCGCTCAAACCCTGATGCCAATGCAACAGATCTCGAATCTTGTGGATATTCACAACACCACGATCTTGCGCACGCAGCCATTGACCATGAATGGTAGTTTGCAATCTATTGATTCTAGCGGAACAACAAATCACACTCAATTGTAGTTGGTAGAAATCGATCACAAGTAATTCCAGAGGTTCTAGATAGAAACAACTCCAAAATATTTTAACGTGGTCCCCCTGGAAAGAAATGGTGCCCCCATCTATTTAAGAGAGAGGGGGCGGCTAGGCTAAGAGTCCAAGACGCAAACGACTACAACTAAGATACATGTCGACCCAGGTGGGACAGCTTTCTAGGCGCACGCGCCTGTTCCTTGCCAGGGCAGCATATTGGCATAAAACGTGTCGCGACACGACTCTCTGCCATGGCAGGATTTCAGCCACTATCTGTGCCACGTCACCCTATCGTGGAAGGATTTGGCATCATTTCTCGGCCGCGGAGGAGACTCTGCTAGGTGTTGATGCCTTCCTTTGTAGCTCCTTGCGCTTCCTCCCTCTCCTCCCTCCCGCTTGCTCCATTGATCAACACGCCTTGCTCCATGTGCTTCACCTCCTTGCTCCGTGCTATGCCTTCTTTTCCAATGTACCTGATCATACAATAGCACAAAGACTTAGGCAGTATAAAATTCTCATTAAGTAAAACATCAGGCTCATTAAGAAACAAATTCACCTGTTGTTCTAGTATCTTAGTACGAGCTCTTGTAATTGGTCCAATTCTAATCTCATTGGATTTATCCTTGTTAGTAGCAGCTGGAAAATCATCAGTAGTAACCGGGGTACGTGTAAGTATATGGATGTCCTCATCAGAAGTGGTGGCCAAAACCAACCCTAGAAGTCCTTTTCTCCTCAAATACAGACTCTAAAAAGTGGCTATTTTAATTCCTACGAAAATAAAATGGGCCTGGCCCAAAATTAAAAGGTGACGCAATACCAAATTAAGCTATGGACAAATTTATGATGTAATATTCTTGAATATTTCGTCCAAGCATTCTTTCTTCATTATGGTGGCTTCAAATTTCTGAAATCTTCATCCGTGGCCTCCTCTTGAATCCTCACATGCTTGCTGCCATCTGCATCCATGATCATGCTCCAATGCTTGTCCCTCTCGTCCATGCTTGGTCCATCATTCCTAAGAGTAACAAATACATTTGATTTAGGCAGCATCATATTCACATGTATGTAAGGAATAGTTCCAAGAAACAAAAGTACCTAATAGTTAAGTTCCTTGGCACGAGCTCGAGTGATAGGTTGTTGTATTTACGTAACTGTAGGTACAACAGTTGTATCAATAGATGGGATGTCCGCATCACATGGTGAATGAATATGATGCTTTGCCATGGCTATATCAAGAAGACAAATTCGTCCACAATGAGGCCACTACTACCACAACACCCACTTCTTATGAGAGATATGAACAAGGTAAAAATAAGGGTGTTGATGATGCCATGATCCCACTAGTGGACATGATTAATTGTGAGGATATGGATGCTATGGATGATACTTGTGACATTACATATGCTTCATTCATATTCCCATGTGATGCTTTGCCTTTGTATAATATTTATCATGTGGAATTGTTTAAATGCGATACAATTTCCATACACATGCCATGTTATACATCTTTTGTGTATCCTCCAATTTCTTTGGACATGCTTTGTCATGCTAGTCATTCAATTTCTCCCATTTCTTGCAATAAGATGAATAATTGCTCTTTCGCTTGTTTAGCTTGCAACAATATTGATCATATGTGTTAAATTGAGATGGCCCGCATAGATTTCCCAACTTTTGGAGATTTTGATGATTGCCATGATAAGCATGTTCCCCACTTGCATACTCACCATGCATCTATTTCATACTTGATTGGCAGTAATGCTGATGTGCACAAGAAAATATACGTCATGATGGATGATGTGTTTCTCTACCATGCACAGACATTCTTCCTTTTGTGTATGATTTGTGTAGGTACCCGCACGAGAATATCAACCTTGGTTGAGCAGGAGTTGACAAAAAGAGCTCTGGAGAGCACCCCACAAGTGAGTTCAAGATCGAACCCAGCTCTGATACCTTTTGCATGCTTTGCATATTTCATGTTGACATTGCTCTTTCCTTTGGTTTGCTTGCAAGAATGTCAATGGTAACATTCATGTTTCTTTGCTATTGGATATTGATGCTTTGTGTATTGCAACAAACATGTTGAACAATTTCGCTTTCCGATGTCGTGTGCAACCATAATGCCATTATGAGCATGTATTGTCATGAGAGCTTTCAAGTATCTCGTATAGTTGTTGCAACAAGCATAAGGAGCATTTGCTCTTTCATATGGTTTGTTTGCAAACATGTTATTTTCTCTTCCTCTTGGGATAATCATATTCCCATGATATTTGATTTTGATGATATGTGTATGGCATCCAACATATTGAATAATTTGTCTTTCCAATGGTTGGTCTGCAAACATAATGATATTGCTTTGGATATTATTCCTCATGTGTTTTTTTTCAAATTCTCCTATTCTTGCATCAAAGATGTTGATCAAAATTTTAGTCCAATGCTTTGAGTGCCACACTAAGACGTTGTATGGAGTTTTTGAGTTTACACATTTGGATGTTGTTCAAACGATTTCCATGCACTTTAACCTTGCATATGCATCCCATTTGCCATCCTTTTATTGTGCTAATAGTGTTGTGAACAAGAGTGGATATGCCAACAATGACATGCTCCTCTTATCACACACGAAAACATGTTTCTTGGTCTTTGATTTGTGAAGGTACAAGTCCATACACGTCAAACTCTCCCAAACGCGAGTTGAGGAGAAGACGTGAAGAGAGTTACGTATGGCTACCCCTCATCGAGCTATTCTACAAGCTAAGGTGACTTCCTTCTACTTGAGGACTCATGCTATAATCTTCATGAATTGGCTACTCTTTGAATGTTTCTTCACTATTGTTGTGAGCTTTGTAGGCTGCATGGAAAGTGAAGGAACATTGAAGTGTTGTCCAATCAATCTTTCCGAGGATGACTATATGGTGAACCCAGGATCAAGAATGTATTTCAACCTCTTCTACTTTGTGATAAGCATGTAGGGTCGAGGACGACTCTTTTTGAAGGGGGGAGATAATGCACCCTGACCTACGATTGTTTTCACATCAAGGTCTCCAACTTATGTCAAGTCGTCATGGACTCCTAAGGTGAATCCTATCCTCTTTGAGATACCACTTCCTACCCTTTTGAATTGTATACTACTTCATACTCCATCCTATGAACATAATCGGTTCACACCGACAAGTATGGAGACAAGGGAGGAAGCCGGAGGACTCATGTTCGACAAGACGGAGGCTTGGAAGAGGAGGCGGAAGAAGCTCCAGCTGGATCCGGTGACAGGAACGGCGAATCAGAGCCACTGCCAGAATCTCCGACAATAGCACCGGCAAACCGGAGTCACTGCCTGAATCCCTGGTGCCAGGACCGGTGGACCGGGACCCACTGCCGGAAACGCCCGCTATATACCAAAACGGCGGGCGACTGGAATAATCAGCGCGACCGGAATCTCGGCGATAGATCCGACACCACCGTACTTGCCATCAAAAATACCCGTCTGGGCATGGATCAGGGTTTGATGCCCGGGAATAGTCCCTTTACTTACCCCTTTGCCTAGTTTATCGCCAAACTACCACCCCTGTTTAGTGGCTGGATTATTAATAGAGCCCCCACCCCTCATGTATCTCTTAGCCATACATGATAGACTAAAGACAACCCCCATTGTGGAATCTGTAGTTTTGCCTCATCCCCTTTACCAAGGGTACCTACTATTGTCACCAACCTCAATTTGACTTTGCATCACGCATCCATTGTTCTACAAGGCCTTGGACTCGGTGTCTTTTCTCCAAGTTTTTAAGACCGTCCCCAAGGTGTTCTTCCCTCTCCGATATGGATTTGATGGAGCACCTTGACCGATCTTTCCTTGCAAGGATTTTATCGAACCGGTGCTGCTGTTCGGGAGCAATTGGCCATGTATCGTGTGAGTTTTGCGTGTGTTCATTGTGTTCTTCGCGAGGTATGTGTTTGCTTCTGCTACCTTCTCCCATTCCCCTCGCTTTCCCATTGATTTAACCATAGATCCGTGAAGATCAGGCCATCCAAGAGGTTAACCCCTATCATCTGGTATCAGGTGCTTTTGGTTGCCATGGATTCCTCATCGATTTGGTATTTTCCCCATTAATTCGAAAATTCCACCAAAAATATCTCCAAATCGTGTTTTGGATCGATCTGTGATATGAGTGAGTTTTCATAGGTTTTGATCTATGGATTACTTGCTAAACTTGTTGATCTACCTTCACATGCGTTCCCATGGCCTAATTCCATCATCTCCCCTCCGATCTAAAGTTTTCCATCGAGTTTTTCGCGCTCACGAACTCATTTGGTGCTAGATCCGGCGAACCGGAGTTGCCGCTGGAATTTTTGGTCAGATTTCCGGCGTCACCAACCCTATCTCCGGAATTCCCGGTGGCAATTCCGGTCCCACCGTGTTGGCCGCCAACAGCTTCAGCTCCACACCATTTTGAGCATAAATTTTGCATTCAAATTCGGATTTCGGTGGTCTTTAGATCATTTCGAAGAGTGATAAAGACATCCCATCTATTGATACAACCGATGTACTTACAGCTACACAAATACATGTACCTATCGCTCGATCTCGTGCCAAGCATCTTAACTATCAGGTTCTTTTATTTTTTGGAACTATTCCTCATATACATGAGAATATGATGCTGCCTAAATCAGATGTATTTGTTACTCTTAGGAATGATGGACCAAGCATGGATGAGAGGGACAAGCCTTGGAGAATGATCATGCATGGAGATGGCAGCAAGCATATGAGGATTGAAGAGGACTCCACAAGTGGAGATTTCAAAAATTTGAAGCCACCATAATGGATATTGAAGGCTTAGACGAAAAATTCAAGATTATTACTTCATAGATTCGTCCATTGCTTATTTTGGTGATGTGTCACCTTTATTTTAGGCTAGGCCCATGTTATTTTCGCAGCAATTAAAATAAACACTTTTTAGAGTCCGTATTTGAGGGGAAAAGGACTTCTAGGGTTGGATTCGGCCACCATACCTATGGCTGGACGAAACCCCACCTTTTCCTCCTTAAATACCCCCCATAGCCGTCACTTTAGACTCGAATTTTGTTTAGACTAAAAGTTAGCCAGCATTGCAACTTCGCCAAGGCTCGAGTGTCGCAGAGGCCTCTTGTACTTTGCACCTATATTGGATCCCACCTTTTCAATAAAGCTTTCATCTTAATCCACAATATCTTGATTTCAATATTAGTTCTTACCTGTTCTCGCTTTCAGGTAGGAATTAAAGACCCTCGTTGGTCAGGCTAATCGTGCTTCTGCAGGATCAGTAACCTCCAGGAGATTGGCCTAGCGATTGTATTGGCCCTCGTGCTCGCACGTGTAGTCGAATCGTCGAGCCCGAACTCCACCCAAATCGACTATCACCATCTCATCGAAAGACCGGACACCTTTGCCCTATCAAAGAGGAGAAGTATCTCTACATCCAAATTCCGTGAGAAAGGAAGAATCCAACAATAAAGGGTGGAGATCATCGATGAAAGGTACAAACATTCTGTGACTTTCCCCACTTGCATTCGTTTGTGAACTCTACTATCTTTGCGACCAACAAACACCTATTGAGACTAGTTCCTCTTATGATTACTTGGGCTATGCACATTTGATACCTTGTAGAATTCTGAGCAAACGTTGTGAGCGCTATCTCATATATTTATCTTGTATAGTTGTTGGCACAAGGAAGAGGCAAGTGAAAACTAAAATAAAAAGAGAGATAAAAAGATATGGAGAAAAATAGAAAAATAAAAAAGAAAAATAAAAAGAAAAGAAATATACAAGTGCCTCATAGAATAGGAAGCGCAAGCTCGATGAACATCATATAGGTGGTACTTATTATGCATATCTTGTAGCCCACAAATTTTGTTGCAAATGAACTAGCATCTCTCCTTGCACTTGTGTGACACGAGCTTATAGTCTTCACTAGGCAATCATTTTGTTCTTAGCTCACTCCCTCCATCACACAAGTCCCATTTATCCCACCATGTGTGTTTCCTTGTACATATTTCCTATCTTGTGGATTGACATGTTTTCTTTGTAATCATTGTGGTTCTTTACTTGCCATTATAACATTTTTATTTCGGATTGTTTCTTGACATTCCACTTTCCACACCTGTCCACCATAAGCTTTGTCTGTGTATGTTTTTATTTGTTAGTTGGTTTTGGTGTTCTGCGTAAACTTCACTTTGCTTGGTTTATTGCTCTCAAGTGTGGCCACTTGCACAATAGTATCTTCCAAGGTAAATTAAGGTTAGACGTTGCATCCCCAAAACCCTCTACCATTTCGATATACAACACTTGGTCTTGTGAATCATGTCTAGGGACTCTGGTACTAAGGATGATATCTATGAAGAATCCATGATGAGCCACCATTAATATGACTCCACAAGTATAGAGGACATGATGGAGCACTACACTGCCAACGGCTCGTCATGCTTTGAGGACCCGGAGTGCTTCACCTATGGCGACTCCACAAGTATAGAGGACATGATCGAGCACTACACCGCTTGGAGATGGAAGACTACTACGCCAAGAAAGAGGATGCGCATCATCAAGAATCCAGGACCTTCAAGGCAAAGCGTGCCACAACAAAGGGAACCACCTACTTCAATGATCCATCCCAAGGCGACAAGCGCCACCACCTCCAAGGGGTCAAGCGCCACAATCTACAAGGCATAAAGTGCCACCACCTAGATGGTGTCAAGCTCCACCATCTCCATGATGCCACACACCATCTTCTCCAAGGTGCCAAGCAGCACCACCTCCAAGGCTCCAAACACAGCCTAGCCCAAGAAGAATGGCGTCCAAACATCATATACAACAAGAAGCGCCAAGAAACAAGAATCTTCATCGACAAACATCCTCTCATGAGCATCGCCACCATAAAGAGGATACAAGACATCATCAAAGGCATCTTCGCCATAAATACGAAGAATTCATGATGAGCACCATCCATAATGCTCAACCAAGGTCAAGAAGGCACCACACGCACAAGAAGAGTGCTAAGACAAATGACCATCATTGCGAGCATCATGTGGATGACCAAGTGCTTCACTAGCATAAACCTTTGGCAAGGCACGCCAATGACCTCCGTCGACACCATCCTAAGGCACCTTCACCTACTATTTCCACCTCCATAATGGCACCAATATCAAGCCTTCATCCATGCCATCGAGCTTCAAAGACTATGCTTTACTTCCACCACATCATGAATGAGAAGAACGAAGACCTCTACTTCGCCAAGTTAGGTGAGTGCGTCAAGAGGATGCCTACACTTCAAGCTGGAGGAAGCCAAGGCAACATATGTGATGAAGTCGATCCGAGCTCCGCTCTCGACAACAACATGAGCCTACTTCCACCACTACTACAAGATGGACACAAGACGGTCGAGCATGGGATTTTCCCTTCGACCATGGAGGCGAGCGATGATGCCCATCTTATGGCATCCAACCTTGAAGGCGATATAGTGGAGAATGGTGAGCACGGGATTTTCCCTTCACCAAAGTAGGCGCATGGAGTCGAGGAAACCGAGCCTACCCCTATATGCTTGAGTGATGATGTGTACCAATCCCATGTGAGTATGAGAGCCACTTAGCCCATTTGAGTGTGAACAAGAGTGAGATGAGTGACTCCACCTTATATGAGACCGAGTGCTTCCACTTTGAGGGCATGAGCGATACACCGACTGATGGGGATGTGCCTACCGGGGTATACCCAGCAGGCCGTTTCCGACTGGCCCAAGAATTGGCGAGTGGGCCTGCAAGACGGCGACTGGATTGAAGCCCAACGAGGAACCAAGCAACTGGAAGCTGAAGGGCTGGGGGCGTCAGAACTGCTCGCTGAATGTGGCAGCGAGGCCGGCCTCGTCGGTTTTGTCTTCATCTTCCTCGTAGGTGCCTTCACCTCCTTTTCCTTCTTCTTCTTTTTCGATGGAGTCGCCTGGCGGCGCGAGGTGGTTTCTGGAAGCTCGTCGTCGTCATCGTGACACTCGAGGCTTTTACTTGCCTCAAGCTCACATTGACGCTGCCCACGGGTCTTGCGGAGCAGTGGGGCGACTTCCTCGTCATTGCCTTCGTCACTCCCGGCATCGCCCTTGACGGGAGGCGACTCGCCCACGTCCTGGACGGACGAGCTCGAGTTCTCATCGTCCGACGGTGGGAGCCATCCTTCCACCACTTGGAATAGCTGCAATGAATACAAGATGAAGTTAGAATTACCGCGACTGCATAAACTGCGACTGCGAGCGAAGTGAAGTGATTACCGTTGGGGCTGGACGCTTTGCGGTGTAGGGGGCGACCCCGGCCTGTGCGTCCAGGTATACCGCCTGGGTGATTTTCTTCAGTGCTGGGATGTAGTCCTCCAGCTTCCACTCGTCGAGGCAGGCCTTCGTCGAGTCTTCCCGGCCCGTGTACTGGTACATGTAGTGCTCGCGCCGAGCTAGCGGGACGAGCCGCCGCCCGAGCCAGCAGTTGTACAGGTTTATCGTCTGGAGGCCCTTCTTCTTCAGACCACGGATGGTCTGGAGCATCTCGTCGACGACCATCCGCTGGTCGTTGGGGAGCTTGCCGACTTGGAGACGGCGCGGCTCGGACCGATTGACGGAGTACCGCGGGATCGCCGTCTCGCCCTCCGGGGTCGCCTCGGCTACGTAAAACCACGATTTCTTCTAGTCGCTTGCTGCCTTGGCGGGCAGCATCAGGTCGAAGAATGAAGCCTTCGACTTGAGCTGGAAGGTTAGGCCGCCCGCGGCCAGCATTGGGCCGCCCGCTTCCTCGCGGCTGATCCGTCCGTGGAACAGATCTTGCCATAGAGGGAAGTAGGGCCGGCAGCCCAAGTAGCATTCGCAGAATGCCACAAAGATGGCGAGCTGCTCGATGCTATGGGGGCCCAGATCCGAAGGCTAGATTCCGTAGTAGGCGTAGAAGCGCCGGAAGAACAGGGACGTGGGGAACCCTAGCCCCCGTTCAAGATGGCTGGTGAAGCAGATGAACTCCCTCTCTCGCGGGTTCGGAGTCACCTCTCCGGCCGCGGGGATGTGCCAGTAGCTGGCTTGCAGGATCCCGGCCTCCTCGAAGGAAGCCAGTTGCGCCCTAGTGCACTTCGATCTGCCCCAAGGTTCGGTGGAGAGGGCCATGGCGGAAATATTTGTGGGGGATCGGAGGATTTCCGGTTGGCTGGGTCACGATTCGGAGGGAGGTGAAAGGTGCGCGCAGTCAGAGGAAATGGTGAGAAGGTGGATTTCTGATCGCCTGCCATTCCTCTTATATAGCGGTTGTTACCCGCCAAATCTGGGAACCGTTACCGCGCGATGATTACGCCAAAAGTTACCGTTGGATTACTCCAACGGCTAGTTTGACCACGTTTAATGGTCCAACTTCGGCCACTCGGCTCGCCGACCCAACCACTATGACAGTATTTCACCGACTCGACTCGCCAAAGCTGTGAGCAGTGTGATTAGTTTTTCCTTTATACAGGAGCCCGCCGTCGATTCGACTGGATGTCTACTTAACAGCCGTATGCTCCGACTGCCAGCAGCCACCTACGCCAAATCGACGACGGCCTCGGGGCCTACTGATGGGGATATGCCTATCGGGGTATACCCAGCAGGACGTTTCCGACTGGCCCAAGACTTGGCGAGTGGGCCTGCAAGACGGCGACTGGATTGAAGCCCAGTGAGGAACCAAGCGATCGAAGTCAAGGCCCAAAGCAGTAGATAGGCCCAGTCGGATTAGGTTAAATGAGTACCGAAGCTTTAACTGAATCGGTTGAGATATGTAAACCCTAGGGGAGGTGAGCCTATATAAACCTCCCTGGAGGGCGAGTAGAGATACGTTCCATCATACCCCCAAGCGACTCGCCGCCTAGCCACCGAGCTTGCCCATTGTACCACCTCCATAATACAATCTAGCAGGAGTAGGTCTTTACCCTCCGGGGGGCCGAACCTGGGTAAAACCCTGAGTCTCCGCCCTCATCTCGCACCGCAGATGGCTGGCCGCCCTTGCCCGTCGTTCTACTACTCGCTGCCGATTGCAGCATCTGCCGTGACCATTCCCACGACACCGACTGAGTTGAGGGTGGTAATTTGATAAAGGGGTTAACCTCTTGGGTGGCCCGACCTTCACGGATCTCGTGGTCAAATCGATGGGAAAGGGAGAAGGTAGCGGAATCGGACACACACCTCGCGAAGAACATGATAAACACACGCAAAACTCACACGATACAAGGCCGATTGCTCCCGAACGGCAGCCACCGGTTCGATAGAATCCTCGCAAGGAAAGATCGGTCAACGTGCTCCCTCAAATCCACATCGGAGAGGGAAGAACACCTTAGGGAGGGTCTTGACAACTTGGATACGAGACACCGAACTCCAAGGCCTTGTTCAAGGATGGATGCGTGATGCAAATTCCAATCGAGGTTGGTGACGATAGTCGGTCCCCTTGGTAAAGGGGATGAGGCAAAACTAGAGATTCCACAATAGGGGTTGTCTTTAGTCAATCATCTATGCCTAAGGGGTACACGAGGGGTGGGGGCTCTATTTATAGGCCAGTCACTAAACAAGGGGGTAGTTTGGGAATAAACTAGAAAAAATGGGTAAGTAAAGGGAATATTCCAGGGCATCAAACCTAGATCCGCGCGTTGACGGGAAGGTCCGGCGGTAAGTCTGGTGGCGCCGAATCTGGCGCCGAGATTTATGGTCGTCGCCGTATATTCCGGTAGAGCGCCGAAAGGGCTCTCTGTAAGCGGTTCCGGCCGTGGTTTCGATCAAACGGTCCTGGCGGTGAGCTCTGTTCGCCGTGGCTGTCGCCGGAGATTCCAGCGGTGCCTTCGGTTCGTCGGTCCTATCGCCGGTTCCAGCTGGAGCTTCTTCCGTCTCCTCTTCGAAGCCTCCGTCTTGTCGGGCGCGAGTCCTCGGGCTTCCTCCCTCGTCTTCGTACTCGTCGATTTGAACCTATCATGGTCATAGGATGGAGAATGAAGTAGTATACCATTCAATAGGGTAGGAAGTGGGATCTCGAAGAGGATAGGATTCACCTTTGGAGTCCATGACGATTTGGCATAAGTTGGAGACCTTGATGGGGCAACGACCGTAGGTCGGGCTACATCAGCTCCCCCCCTTCAAAAAGAGTCGTCCTCGACTCTACATGCTAATCCCAAAGTAGAAAGGTCGAGAGACCTTCTTGATCCTGGGGTTGTGTAACACCCCCGGTCACTTCGGACCGACGGCTGTCACTTCTGGCAGATCAATAGTATCTCTAGACTAGCCCCACAGACCAATACTAGTCTTTTATGCGCACTTTGTCCTCACTCATGCGCACCCGGTTACCCACTTCCCGGTCGGTCACCCATCCTAGAATTGCTATAGGCCAAGCACTCTTAACCTTAGAGTTCTTTTCGAATGAGCTTCCAGGAAAGAAGTTGCAACTTTTTGGTACGGGTTTCCTATCAATCCTATTGAACCATGCGCCAGGCTCTGACATACACCCACCCTTAGAAGATCGACGTCCTCGTTGATCAACCACAAGCCAGGAACGTCCCCTCTTGGCACACGTCTGTGCCTCTAGTGCCGGCACATGTGCCATGCCGTGTCCACTCCGGTCCACACGCGCCATGTGCCACATGTCCGCCACTGACCCGTACACGCCCGTTTAACCGCGAGGGTCGGCTCTGATACCAATTTGTAACACCCCCGTTCACTTCGGACCGACGGCTGTCACTTCTGGCAGCTCAATAGGATCTCTACACTAGCCCCACAGACCAACACTAGTCTTTTCTGTGCACTTTTTCCTCACTCATGCGCACCCGGTTACCCACTTCTTGGTCGGTCACCCATCCTAGAATTGCTCTAGGCCAAGCACGTTTAACCTTAGAGTTCTTTTCGAATGAGCTTCCGGAAAAGAAGTTGCAACTTGTTGGTATGGGTTTCCTATCAATCCTATTGAACCATGCGCCAGGCTCTCATAGGTTGACCGTATTGTCGTCCTCGGGAAGATTGACTTGACAACACTTCAATGTTCCTTCACCTTCCATGAAGCCTACAAAGCTCACGACAAAAGCGAAGAAACACTCAAGGCGTAGCCAATTCATGAAGATTATAGCATGAGTCCTCAAGTAGAAGGAAGTCACCTTAGCTTGTAGAGATAGCTCGATGAAGGGTGGCCATAGGTAACTCTCTTCGATTCTTCTTGTCAACACATGGTCCATATAGGTTGACGTGTATGCATTTGTACCTTCATACAACAAAGACCAAGCAACATATGTTTGTGTGTGATAGAGGAGCATGTCATTTGTGGCATGTCCATTCTTGTTCACAACACTATTAGCACAACTCAAGTATAGCAAACGGGATGCATATGCAAGGTCAAAGTGCATGGAAATCTTTGAAAAATCATCCAAAGGTGGGAACTCAAAAACTCCATATAACATCTTATTGTGGCACTCAAAACAATCGAATAGAAATTTGATCAATATCTTTGATGCAAAGCTAGGAGAATTTGGGAAAAACACGAAAGGAAGAATGTCCAAAACAACATCATTATGTGTGAAAACCAACCATTGGAAAGAGAAATTGTTCGACATGTTGGATGTCACACACAAATCATAGGTACCAAATATCATGGGAATATGAGTATCCTAGGCGGAAGCAAAAACAACATGTTTGCAAAAAAATCAAATGAAAGAGCAAGTGGTCCTTATGTTCATTGCAACAACAAGACGAGATTCTTGGAAGCATTCATGACAATACATGCTCTCAATGGCATTATGGTTGCACACAAAACATCCGAAGTGTAAATTGTTCAACAATTTTGTTGCAAAACACAAATCATCAAAATATAATAGCAACGAAACATGATTGTCATAAGGGGAGATAATACCATCAACATGCTTGCAAGCAAACCATAGGAAAGACCAATTTGTCAACATGAAAGATGCAAAGCATGCAAAAGGTATCAGAGCTAGGTTCGATCTTGAACTCACTTGTGGAATGCTCTCTAGAGCTCTTTTTGTCAACTCGTTCTCAACTGAGGTTGACATTCTCGTGCAGGTACCTACACACATCATATGTAAAAGGAAGAACGTGTGTGCATGGTAGAGATACACATCATCCATCATGACGTATCTCTTCTTGTGCATATCACCATTAATGTCAATCAAGTATGAAATAGATGCATGGTGAGTATGCAAATGGGGAACATGCTTATCATGGCAATCATCAAAATCTTCGAAAATTGAGAAAGCTATGGGGGCCATCTCATTATATTGCATATAATCAATATTGTTGCAAGCAAAACAAGTGAAATATCAAGCATTCATCTTATCGCAAGCAATGGAAGAAATTGAATGACTAGCATGACAAGGCAAGTCCGAAGCAATTGCAGGATACACACAAGATGCATAGCATGTCATGTTTATGGGAATGATATCGCAATCAAACAATTCCACTTGATCAATATTATGCAAAGGCAAAGCATCACATGGGAATGTGGATGAAGCATATGTAATTTCACAAGTATCATCCATAGCATGCATATCCTCACAATTCATCATGTCCACTAGTGGGATCATGGCATCATCAACACCCTTACATTTACCTTGTTGATACCTCTCATATGAAGTGGGTGTTGTGGAAGTAGTGGCCTCCTTGTGGACGACTTCGTCTTCTTGATGTAGCCATGGCATAACATCATCTTCATGCACCATGTACATCTTCTCCAATTGAGGCATCATTGCTTCATGGCTTGGCGCGTCTTCCTCCATGGAACCTAGCACAACACAAGAGAACACACTAGAGATAGAGGGTAAGTTGTTAGAAATCGAAACGGTCTCACTTGACCTATCAACTACCACTCTCAACTCACTAGGAGTATCGCTCATGCCCTCCAAGTGGAAGCACTCAATCTCACATAAGGTGGAGTCACTCATCTCACTCTTGTTCTCACTCAAATGGGCTAAGTGGCTCTCATACTCACATGGGATTGGTACCACATCATCACTCAAGCATTTTGGGATAGGCTCGGTTTCCTCAACTCCATTCGCCTCCTTTGGTGAAGGGAAAATCCCATGCTTGCCATTCTTGACCTTGTCGCCTCCAAGGTTGGCTACCAAAAGATGGGCATCATCGCTCGCCTCCTTAGTCGAAGGGAAAATCCCATGCTCGACCGTCTTGTGGCCATCTCATAGTAGTGGTGGAGGTAGGCTCATGCTATCCAATTTGGCGAAGTAGAGGTCTACATTTTCCTTGTTCGCGAGGTTATGGAAGTCAAGCGTAGGCGTTGAAGCTTGATGGCGTGGAGGAAGGCTTGCTCTTGGTGCCATTGTGGTGGTGGTACGAGTAGTTGAAGGTGCCCTATGATGGTGTCGACGGAGGTCATTGGCGTGCCTTGCCGATGGTTGATGTTGGTGAAACACTTGGTCATCCAGATGATGCTCACGACGGTGATCATTTTCCTTGGCACTCTTCTTGTGCTTGTGGTGCCTTCTTGAGCTTGCTTGAGCATTATGGTTGGTGCTCATCAAGAATTCTTCGTCTTGGTGGCGAAGATGCCTTTGATGATGTCTTGTATCCTCTTTATGCCTTTGACCATGTCTTCCATGCATGTGGAGTCGTTGTCGGTGTAGTTCTCCGTCTGTCATCTATACTTGTGGAGTCATAGTCATGGTGGCTCATCATGGATTCTTCATAGATATCATCCTCGGTTTTGGAGTCCCTAGACATGATTCACAAGATACCAAGTGTTGTATATGGAAGTGATAGAGGGTGTTGGGGATGCCACGTCAAACCTTACTTTACCTTGGAAGATAGTATCGTGCAAGTGGACACACGTTCTGGTGTATATGGTGGGATCCTATATAGGTGCGAAGTACAAGAGGCCTCTGCGACACTCGAGCCTTGGCGAAGTTGCAATGCTGGTCTCAATAGGTATCAAATGTGCATAGCCCAAGAAATCATAAGAGTAACTAGTCTCAATAGGTGTTTGTTGCTCGCAAAGATAGTGGGGTTCACAAAGGAATGCAAGTGGGGAGAAGTCGCGGAATGTTTACACCTTTCGTCGACGATCTTCACCCTTTATTGTTGCATTCCGCCTTGCTCACTGAAGGGTTTCGCGGCATAGTAAATCAAAATTTTCTACGGATGCGAACAGAGGGAAAGCCAAGATCTAATCTAGGAGATGCAAACAACGAGAGAGATTGGATTAGATCTTCATACCCTTGAAGATTCGAAGATGAACGCTCAATAACGTGGGTGATGTAGTCATACTCACTTCTCCTCCTCGCGATCCGATCCGATCTAGCACCACAAGTGGCGGTGCCTCTGTGAGATGCACACGTGCAGCACCTCGACGTTTCCTCCTTCCTTGGACCAGCAAGTATGGTGGAGAGACGGATTGGATCTACAACACGACGGCCTGGTGTATATGGTGGAGAATTTCTGCAGCAGGGCTTCGCCTACAAGCAGTCGGGAGGGAGAGAGGAGGGCAGCTAGGGTTGGAGGGGAAGGTGTGGGGGGGTGGTGCGCCCCCAGCCCTCTATATATAGAGGGGTGGGCGCAGCCCTAGCCCCTCCCCCAAGCCAAACCGGCGGCCCCAAAGGAGGAGGAGTGGGCGGGCAAGGAAACCCCCCCTTCTAGAAGCTCTATCTAGGGTTTAAACCCTCTTTGGCCGGCTGGGACCTATGGGGCCTTGTGCCCCTGGCCCAATGCGGCCAGGGCACTCCCTCATAGGCCCATGCCCCCCCCCCGGAAGGTGGGGCCACGTTGGTCCCCTTCCGGAAGGTTCTAGAAGCTTCCGGTACAATACCGATTAACCCGGAACAATTCCGAACTCCAAAAACTGCACTGCCTTATATGAATCTTATTCTCCGGACCACTCTAGAACCTCTCTTGATGTCCCGGATCCCATCCAAGACTCCGAACAAAAACTCATAAACCAATTATCCAATCTATCCTAGCATCGAAACACGTTAAGTGTGACCTATGAGTTCGAGAATATGCGCATATGATCTTCTATCAATAATCAACAAATGGGTCTGAAACCCATATTGACTCCCACACATTCATCGATGATCATATCGGATGAACCATGATGCCAGGATTCAATCAATCCCATATATATATTCCCTTCGTCTCGCGATATTTTACTTGCCCGAGATTTGATCGTCGGTACCGTCATACCTAGTTCAATCTCGTTCACAGCAAGTACTTTACTCGTTCCGTAATCCGATATCACTTTGTGATTAACTCCTTAACCACATGCTTTCAAGCGGTGTTGATGTCGATTACCGAGTGGGCCCGAAGTATATCTCTCCAACTTGGGAGGGACAAATCCCATCTCGATACATACAACCCAACAGATACTTTCCGATCACCTGAGAGACACCTTTATGATCACCCTCTCATCGGATGATGTTTGATGACCTCAAAGATTTCTTCCGATACCAGGGAGTTGTATTATCTCATGGTCTAAGGAATACAATATTTGACATAAGAAAAGCTTCATAAAGACGAACACGATGACACGATCTAATTGCTTCGCTTAGTTTGGGTTTGTCCATCATATCATTCTCCCAATGATATGATCTCATTATTAATCGACAACTCATGTCCATGGTTAGGAAACCTTAACCATCATTAATCAATGATCTAGTCCATCGAGGCATACTAGGGACACAGTGTTGTTCACAAACCACACAAGTATTAAAGTTTCCGCTTAATACAATTCTAGCATGGAATATAAACATGATCAAGAACAAGAATTATAATAATAACATCTTTATTATTGCCTCTAGGGCATAATTCCAACAGTCTCCCACTTGCACTAGAGTCAATAATCTAGTTTACATCTGGCAACAATCTCACACCCATGGCACTGAGGTGCTGATCATGTTTTACACGTGGAAGAGGTTTAGTCAATGGACCTGCGACATTCAGATTTGTATGTACTTTGCTAATCTTCAGATCTCTATCTGCTATATAATCTCGGATTATATGAAACTTGCAGTTGATATGCTTGGTCTTTGGATGATATCTTGGTTCCTTAGCGAGTGCTATGGCGCCAGTGTTGTCACACAATATCTCCAGTGGGTCCAATGCACTTGGAACCACGCCAAGCTCAGTGATGAAGTTCCTGATCCAAACTCCTTCACTTGACGCTTCTGCAGCAGCCATGTATTCCGCTTCTACTGTAGATCCCGCGATCACGCTTTGCTTGCAGCTTCTCCATCTCACAGCTTCTCCAGCTCACAGCTCCTCCATTCAAAATATAAACGTATCCTGTCTGAGATTTAGAATCATCCTTGTCGGTGTCAAAACTAGCATCGACGTAACCTTTTACGACGAGCTGTTCATCACCCCCATAGACTAAGAACATTTATTTAGTTCTATTTAGGTACTTTAGGATGTTCTTCACGGCTGTCCAGTGTTCCACTCCTGGATCACTTTGATACCTGCTCGTCAAACTAAGAGCATTGGACACATCCGGTCTAGTACACAGCATGGCATACATGATAGAACCTATGGCCGAGGCATAAGGCACTTTGCTCATAGCTTCCCTATCATTTACCGTAGCTGGACACTGAGCCTTGCTCAATATCTTACCTGACAACATAGGCACTGAACCTTTCTTTGCCTTATCCATTCTGAACCTTTTCAGAACTTTGTCTAGGTATGTACTCTGGCTTAAAGCTATCAGGCGTGTTTATCTATCTCTATAGATTTTGATGCCCAATATATAAGCAGCTTCACCTTGGTCTTTCATTGAAAAACATTTGTTCCAATAACTCTTCACATCGTTAAGCATGTTAATGTCATTTCCAATAATCAATATGTCATCCACATATAGTACCAGAAAGGTCACCGAGCTCCCACTCACTTTCTTGTAGATACAAGCTTCATAGCAATTTGGAACAAATCCAAAGTTCTTGATCACTTGATCAAAACAAAGGTTCCAACTCCGAGATGCTTGCTTCAGTCCATAAATGGAAGGCTAAAGTTTGCACACTTTATCAGCATCCTTAGGATCGATAAAAACCTTCGGGTTACATCATATACAACTCTTCATCAATGTTGCCATTAAGGAACGTAGTCTTGACATCCATCTGCCATATTTCATAATCATGAAAAGCAGCAATTGCTAATAAAATCCGAATGGACTTAAACCTCGCTACGGGAGAGAAAGTCTCATCGTAGTCAACACCTTGAACTTGTCGAAAACCTTTCGCGACAAGCCGTGCTTTATAGACGGTAACATTACCATCCGCGTCTGTTTTCTTCTTGAAAATCCATTTGCACTCAACGGCCTTTTGGTCGCTAGGAGGGTCCACCAAAGTCCATACTTGGTTTTCGCTCATGGATCCCAATTCAGATTTCTTGGCTTCTAGCCATTTCTCAGAGTCTGGGCTCATCATCGCTTCCTCATAGTTCGTAGGTTCACTGTCTTCTACTAACAAGACAGTTAAGACAGGGTTGCCGTACCACTCAGGAGGGGCACGCGACCTTGTCGACCTGCGATGTTCAGTAGTAGCATCGTCCGAAGCTTCATGATCCTTGTCATTAGCTTCCTCTATCGTTGGTGCAGGCGGCACTGGAACAATTTCAGGTCCTGCGCTACTCTCCAACTCAAGAGAAGGTTCAACAACCTCGTCTAGCTCTACTTTCCTCCCATTCACTTCTTTCGAGAGAAACTCCTTCTCAAGAAAGGAACCATTCTTTGCGACAAACACTTTGCCTTCGGTTCTGTGATAGAAGGTATACCCAATAGTTTCCTTAGGGTATCCTATGTAGACGCATTTCTCCGCTTTGGGTTCGAGCTTGTCCGGCATCAACTTCTTGACGTAGGCTTCACATCCCCAAACTTTAAGAAACGACAACTTAGGTTTAGCACCAAACCACAGTTCATACGGTGTCGTCTTAACGGATTTAGATGGTGTCCTATTTAAAGTGAATGCAGCGGTTTCTAATGCATAACCCCAAAATGATAACGGCAAATCAGTAAGAGACATCATCGATCGGACCATATCTAATAGGGTTCGATTCCGGCGTTCAGACACACCATTGCGCTGTGGTGTTCCGGGTGGCGTGAGTTGAGAAACAATTCCGCTTGCTTTAAGATGCGTGAGAAAATCATAACTCAAATATTCGCCCCCACGATCGGATCATAGAAACTTAATCTTTCTGTTATGATGGTTCTCCACTTCATTCTGAAATTCCTTGAACTTTTCAAATGTTTCAAATTTATGTTTCATTAAATAGATATACCCATACCTACTTAAGTCATCGGTAAAAGTGAGAAAATAGCGATATCCACCACGCGTCGAAACACTCATCGGTTCGCATACATCGGTATGTATGATTTCCAACAAGTCCGTTGCTCGCTCCATCATACCGGAGAACGGGGTTTTGATCATCTTGCCCATGAGGCATGGTTCGCATGTGTCAAATGATTCAAAATCAAGAGACTCCAAAAGTCCATCAGAATGGAGTTTCTTCATGCGCTTTACACCAATATGACCTAGACGACAGTGCCACAAATAAGTAGTATTATCACTATCTACTTTGCATCTCTTAGCCTCAATGTTATGGATGTGTGTTTCATCCCTTTCGAGATTTAGAAGAAATAAACCATTCACAACAGGTGCATGACCATAAAAGATGTTACTCATATAAATAGAACAACCATTATTCTCCGATTTAAATGAATAACCGTCTTGCAATAAACACGATCCAGAAATAATGTTCATGCTCAACGTAGGCACATAATAACATTTATTAAGGTTTAAAACTAATCCCGAAGGTAAAACTAAGGAGAGCGTGCCGCCATCACATCAACTCTTGATCCGTTGCCAACGCATCGTCACCTCATCCTCGCAGTCGCCGTCTATTCCGTAGCTCTGTTTGAGTTACAAATATTAGCAACCGAACCGGTATCAAATACCCGTGCACTACAACGAGGGCTAGTAAGGAAAACATCAATAACATGTATATCAAATATACCTTTGATGGTGCCAGCCTTCTTGTCCGCTAAGTACTTGGACAGTTGCGCTCAAAGGACCCTTGTCCTTGCAATAGAAGCACTCGGTCCGGCTTAGGACCGACTTGAGCTTCTTCTCAGCAGGGCAACGCGCTGTCCGCCTTTCTTGAAGGGCTTCTTTGCACCCTTACCTTTCTTAAAGGAGGGCTTGTTGACCATCAACACATGATTATCCTTCTTGATGTCCACCTCCAGCCTTCACTTTGAAGAGCTCGGTGATCGTGTCGATGGAACCAATCTGATTATGAGTCACTACAAAACTTTTGTAGCTGGGAGTGATTGCGGAACCTGTCAATCTTGAGCTCCTCCGAATCATGCATTCCAGTTGCTCAAGGCGTTGAGTGTAGCCCTTCATCTTAATGGCGTGCTCACTAACGGAACTCCCTTCCTCCATCTTGCAGTTAAAGAACTTCTCAGAGATCTCATATCTCTCAGAACGGGCCTGAGTCTAAAACATGGTTTTCAGCTCTTCGAGAATCTCAAAGGGCCCGGGATAGTCTTCAAAATTTTGAAGTTCCGGTTCCATAGCAAACAACATGGTGCTCTTAATCACACCATAATCATCTTTATGCCGATCGATAGACAGCTTTCTCATCAGTAGCGATTCTGACAGGGGTCACCTAACACTTTCCCAAGGACATAGTCCTTTTGACCTCCAGAGAGAATGATTCTTAGATTGCGAAACCAATTGGTGAAGTTAGACCCATTGTTCTTAAGCTTTTCTTTCTCAGCAAAAACGTTGAAGTTGAAGTTGGACTTAGCCATGTGATCTACAATATTTGCAAGTACAAATTAGACTATGTTCATGATAACTAGTTCAACTTTTAATCAAATTACTAGATGAACTCCCACTAAATTCAACATCCCTCAAGTTGTTTAGTGAACACGATCCAAATTCACCACACCTAATCCGATCATCACGAGAAGAGATGTGGTTTCAATGGTGGACAACGAAGTGCCGATCATATCATTCATATGACTCATGCTTAACCTTTCGGTTCTTGTGTTCCGAGGCCATGTCTGTACATGCTAGGCTCGTCAAGTTAGACCCAAGTATTTCCGCATGTGCAAAACTGGCTTGCACCCGTTGTATGTGAGCGTAGAGTCTATAGCACCCGATCATCACGTGATGCTTGGACACGACGAACGTTCGCAACGGTGCATACTTGGGGAGAACACAGTTTTATCTTGATCTTTAAGTGAGGAATCATATTATAATGCTACCGTCGCGATCTAAGCATGATAAGATACATAAAAGGATAAACATCACATGCATATAACTTTAATGTGACATGGTATAGCCAATCTTCGCGCAATGATCTCCATCTTGTGCGTGCCGGCATGATCTCCATCACTCCACCATGATTGCCTTCACCACGAATAGCAACTACAACTATTGCTAACTACTTAGCGATAAAGTGAAACTATTACATGGCGCATAAGAAGTTGACACACAGGTCATACACAATTATAAAGACAACCATATGGCTCCTGCCGGTTGTGTACTCATCGACATGCAAGTCGTGAAACATTACAAAACATGATCATCGTATACACTATACACATCACATCTTGGGCCATACCATATCACAGAAAACACTCCCTGCAAAAACAAGTTAGACGCCTCTACTTTGTTGTTGCATGTTTTACGTGGCTTATGGGAGTAGATGCTAAGAACGATTCTTACCTACGGAAAGCCACAACGGTGATATTATGGTTGCCAAACTCCGGTGTTAATCCCATGACAACTATAGTGAGAGAAACTGGCATCCAGCAGCCGCATGTGTGGAACAAGCCACACGTCAAGTGCGGAGCGGCGTCATGAACGACGTCCCGTAAGGTTGGCCTGGACCGCTTCAATATCACTATCCCGCGTCATAAGAAGAACACAAACAAGAGGCTTGCAACAGAAAACATCAACGCCCGCAACAACCATGTTGCGTTCTACTCGTGAAACACATCTACGCATAGATCTAGCTCTGATACCACTGAAGGGTTTCACGGCATAGTAAATAAAAATTTTCTACGGATGCGAACAGAGGGAAAGCCAAGATCTAATCTAGGAGATGCAAACAACGAGAGAGATTGGATTAGATCTTCATACCCTTGAAGATTTGCACAGCGGAACGTTCGTCGGAACGTGGGTGATGTAGTCGTACTCGCTTCTCCTCCTCGCGATCCGATCCGATCCGATCTAGCACCACAAGTGGCGGTGCCTCCATGAGATGCACACGTGCAGACCCTCGATGTCTCCTCCTTCCTTGGACCAGCAAGTATGGTGGAGATACGGATTGGATCTACAACATGACGGCGTGGTGTATATGGTGGAGAATTTCTGCAGCAGGGCTTCGCCTACAAGCAGTCGGGAGGGAGAGAGGAGGGCAGCAGGGCAGCTAGGGTTGGAGGGGAAGGTGTGTGTGTGTGTGGGGGGGTGTGCCCCCAGCCCTCTATAAATAGAGGGGTGGGCGCAGCCCTAGCCCCTCCCCCAAGCCAAACCGGCGGCCCCAAAGGAGGAGGAGTGGGGGGCAAGGAAACCCCCCTTCTAGAAGCTCTATCTAGGGTTTAAACCCTCTTTGGCCGGCTGGGCCCTATGGGGCCTTGTGCCCCTGGCCCAATGCGGCCAGGGCACTCCCTCAGAGGCCCATGCCCCCTCCCGGAAGGTGGGGCCACGTTGGTCCCCTTCCGGAAGGTTCTAGAAGCTTCCGGTACAATACCGATTAACCCGGAACAATTCCGAACTCCAAAAATTGCACTGCCTTATATGAATCTTATTCTATGGACCACTCCGGAACCTCTCCTGATGTCCCGGATCCCATCCGAGACTCCGAACAAAAACTCATAAACCAATTATCCAATCTATCCTAGCGTCGAGACACGTTATGTGTGACCTCGGGTTCAAGAATATGCAGACATGATCTTCTATCAATAATCAACAGCGGGGTCTGGAAACCCATATTGACTCCCACACATTCATCGATGATCATATCGGATGAACCACGATGCCAGGATTCAATCAATCCCATATATATATTCCCTTCGTCTCGCGATATTTTACTTGCCCGAGATTTGATCGTCGGTACCGTCATACCTAGTTCAATCTCGTTCACAGCAAGTACTTTACTCGTTCCGTAATCCGATATCACTTTGTGATTAACTCCTTAACCACATGCTTGCAAGCGGTGTTGATATCGATTACGAGTGGGCCCAAGTATATCTCTCCGACTTGGGAGGACAAATCCCATCTCGATACATACAACCCAATAGATACTTTCCGATCACCTGAGAGACACCTTTATGATCACCCTCTCATAGGATGACGTTTGATGACCTCAAAGCTTTCTTCCGATACCAGGGAGTTGTATTATCTCATGGTCTAAGGAATACAATATTTGACATAAGAAAAGCTTTGCAAAGATGAACACGATGACACGATCTAATTTCTTTGCTTAGTTTGGGTCTGTCCATCATATCATTCTCCCAATGATATGATCTCATTATTAATCGACAACTCATGTCCATGGTTAGGAAACCTTAACCATCATTAATCAATGAGCTAGTCCATAGAGGCGTACTAGGGACACGGTGTTGTTCACAAACCACACAAGTATTAAAGTTTCCGCTTAATACAATTCTAGCATGGAATATAAACATTAGCATGAACAAGAATTATAATAATAACATCTTTATTATTGCCTCTAGGGCATAATTCCAACACTCACGGAATTTGGATGGAGTAGATAGCATGAACAACATGGATTATGATGTAGAGATCCTTCTCTTCGAAATGAGGTAAAGAACACCAAAATCCGAGTTCGAATGCAAAAGTTATGCTCAAAACCGTGCGGAGCTGAATTTGTTGGCGACCAGGTCGGCGGTACCGGAATTCTCGCCGGAATTTCCGGCGGTTGGTCCGGTTTGACCGGAATTTTGACCGGATTTTCCGGCGGGAACTCCGGTTCACCGAATCTTGCGCCAGAACGAGTTCAGGAACGCGAAAACTCGATTTTCTGCGGAAAAACTCGATGGAAAACTTCAGATCGGAGGGGCAAATGATGGAATTAGGCCATGGGAACGCAGGGGAAGGTAGATCAACAAGTTTAGCAAGTAATCCCCGGATCAAAACCTACCAAAACTCACTCAAATCACATATCGATCCAAAACACGAATTGGGGCTATTTTTGGTGAAATTTTCGAATATATGGGGAAAAGACCAAATCAAAGAGAAATCCGTGGCAACCAAAAGCTGCTGATACCAGATGATAAAGGGGTTAACCTCTTGGGTGGCCCGATCTTCATCGATCTCGTGGTTAAATCGATGGGAAAGCGAGGGGAAACGGAGAAGGTAGCAGAAGCGGACACACACCTCGCGAAGAACACGATGAACACACGCAAAACTCACATGATACAAGGCCGATTTCTCCCGAACGGCGGCCACCGGTCCGATAGAATCCTGGCAAGGAAAGATCGGAGAGGGAAGAATACCTTGGGGAGGACCTTGACAACTTGGATACGAGACACCGAACTCGAAGGCCTTGTTCAATGATGGATGCATGATGCAAAGTCCAATCGAGGTTGGTGACGATAGTCGGTCCCCTTGGTAAAGGGGATGAGGTAAAACTAGAGATTCCACAATGGGGGTTGTCTTTAGTCTATCATCTATGCCTAAGGCGTACATGAGGGTTGGGGGCAATATTTATAGGCCAGCCACTAAAAAAGGAGGTAGTTTGGGAATAAACTAGGCAAACGGGTAAGTAAAGGGAATATTCCAAGGCATCAAACCTAGATCCGTGCATAGACGGTAAGTTCCGACGGTAAGTCCGGTGGCGCCGGATCTAGCGCCGAGATTTCCGATCGTCGCCAGATATTCCGGTCGCGCGCCGAAAGGGCTCTCTGTAAGCGGTTCCGGCCGTGGTTCCGGTCGACCGGTCCTGGCGCCGGGGATTCCGGCGGTGAGCTCGGTTCGCCGGGGCTGTCGCCGGAGATTCCGGCGGTGGCTCCGGTTCGCCGGTCCTGTCGCCGGTTCCAGCTGGAGCTTCTTCCGTCTCCTCTTCCAAGCCTCCGTCTTGTCGGGCGCGAGTCCTCGGGCTTCCTCCCTCGTCTCCGTACTTGTCGGTGTGAACCTATCATGGTCATAGGATGGAGAATGAAGTAGTATACCATTCAATAGGGTAGGATGTGGGATCTCAAAGAGGATAGGATTCACCTTTGGAGTCCATGACGACTTGGCATAAGTTGGAGACCTTGATGGGGCAATGATCGTAGGTCGGGCTACATCATAGTTGATAGGTCATGTGAGGCCATGTTGATTTCTATTGACTTACCCTGTACCTCTAGTGTGTTTTCTCATAGTGTGCTAGGTTCCATGGATGATGACCCTCCAAGACATGAAGAAATGATGCCCCAATTGAAGAAGATGTACATGGTGGATGAAGACGATGCTACGCCATGGCTACATCAAGAAGACAAAGTCGTCCACAAGGAGGCCACTTCTACCACAACACCCACTTCATATGAGAGGTATGAACAAGGTAACAATAAGTGTGTTGATGATACCATGATCCCACTAGTGGACATGATGGAATTTTGAGAATATGCATGCCAAGGATGATACTTGTGACATTACATATTGTTAGGGTCGACCCCTTAGGGTGGCCCAATCTTTCACGAATTCCCGTGGAAATCGAGGTGGAGGCGAGTGGAAGGAGGAGGAGGATGGAATCCCTGAACTCACGTGAATAAATCGATGAACACACACACACGAAGACACGATACAAGCCGATAGCTCACGGCGGTGGCAACCAATCCAACACAATCCCTAGGATCGGCGTCGGGCAAGACACTATCCCACGGCCAACAACGGGGGTGAGAGGCTTGATGAGATCTTGACTACTTGGAGACAAGACACCGACTCCAAGGACTTGTACAACTTGAATTAACGAGGAAAAATCCAAGAGGTGGGGGATAATTGGTGCTCCTTGTCAAGGAGCATGATACTAGCAATAGATAGATCCTCAAGGGGTGTCTTCAATTAGAATTATCCAAGTATAAGCATTACAAAGGAGGGTGGGGGCTATTTATATACCGGCCACATAAACAAGGGTAGTTTTGGAACAAAACAGGAAGTATAGTAAAGGTAACAGGCGTTGGGGCGAGCTGGAGCACGTAGGCACTGGACCGACTGGTAGTAACGGACTCAGGACCGGTAGTACCGGTCATCACCGGTAGTACCTCTTTGGTTTCCTGGTAGTACCGTGTTAGGGGTGACCACTTGGGGAGGCCCGATCTTTCACGAATCCCGTGGAAATCGAGGAGGAAGTGAGGGGAATGAGGAGAGGGATGAAACCCATGAACTCACACGCGAAGAACTCGATGAACACACACACGAAAACATGATACAAGCCGATAGCTCACACCGGTGGCCACCGGTCCAACACAATCCCTAGGATCGACGTTGGGCAAGACACTCTCCCACGGCCAACAACGGGGGTGAGAGGCTTAATGAGATCTTGACTACTTGGAGACAGGACACCGAACTCCAAGGACTTGTACAACTTGAACGCACAAGGAAATATCCAAGAGTAGGGGGATAATTGATGCTCCTTATCAAGGAGCACGAGACTAGAAATTGATAGATCCTCAAGGGGTGTATTCAATTACAATTGATATATAGGCCAGCCACATAAACAAGGGTAGTTTCGGGATAAAACTAGAAGTTGGGGGCGAAGCTGGGGGTTACATGGGCCAGGCCCAAAAGTACTTCACATGTGTGTTGTCGCGCAGGCCGGAGACTTTGGTGGGGTGATCCGGAGGCTCCGGTTAGGGCCCGATACTCTGGTCAATCTCCGGTCCCGTCTCCGGAGGGGCATACAGACTGTCCCCGGGTCGGTTTCTAGGGTCGGTCCAGCGGTCGGTCCGGAGACTCCGGTGGACAGGGCCAGAGACTCCGGTGTTGGCCGGAGATTCCGATGTGATGAGCTCCATCAGCGGCTTCTCCTGGTTCTTCTTCCTAGGGGGCTTGGTGAGGTACTGGTGCTTCATAGCTGAGGAGACATAGCGTAGTTGCATGAAGTAGCAAGCCATCCAAAGGCATACAAAAGTCACACGAGGAAAGGAGCGAGTTAACCTTAGCTTGTACTTCCTTCGTTTCAAAATATAAGATGTTTTAGGTTTGTGAAGTAAATGTATCTAGACTTGTTTTAGTATATAGGTTCATTCAACTTAGGGATGAATCTATACACTAAAAGAAGTCTAGATTCATTTTCTTCACAAACCTAAAATATCTTATATTTTGAAATGGAGGGAGTAGGAGCTTTGCTCGGGCGCGAGTCATTGGTCCACTTGGGGGACTAGGTGTTGTATATGGAGGGGCGTCCGTAGGATGGGCTGCATCAGCTCCCCCCCTCGGGAAAGAGTCGTCCACGACTCTTCATGGTTGACATCTTGATTCTCTCCATGGTACGGTGATAGGTCCTTGACGTTGAATGTATTGCTCACTAGGTACTTGGAGGTTGGTATGTCGATGACGTACGCATTGTTGTTGATTCTTCTAAGGACCTTGAAGGGGCCATCTCCCCTTGGTTTGAGCTTCGAGTCGCGATCATTGGGAAAATGGTCTTTTCTCAAGTGTATCCACACAAGATTGCCTTCTTCGAAGATTGTCTCCTTCTTGTTATTGTTTATCCTTGATGCTTGGCGAAGAAGTTGTTTCTCGATCGTCGCTCTCGTATCTTCATGGTGTTTCTTCATTGCTTGGGCACGCTTGCCGACGTCCATGTTGGTGCGGTCATGGAGGAGAATAGGTAGGATGTCGAGCACGGTGAGAGGCTCGAATCCATAGACGATGATGAACGGGCTCCTCATGGTGGTGGAGTGTTTGGCGTGGTTGTAGGTGAACTCGGCGTGGGGAATGCATTCCTCCCAATCCTTAAGGTTCTTCTTGACCAACACAGGGAGTAGCGTTCCAAGGCTTCGGTTGACAACCTCGGTTTGTCCATCCGTTTGGGGATGTGATGCGGACGAGAATAGTAGCTTGATGCCGAGCTTGGCCATGAATGTCTTCCAAAAGTAGCTCATGAACTTGACGTCGTGGTCGGAAACGATTGTTCTCGGTACACCGAGAAGATGGATTATTTCCCTGAAAAACAAATATGCGACATGTGAAGCATCATCGGTCTTATGGCACGGAATGAAGTGTGCCATTTTGGAAAAACGATCCACGACAACAAATATAGAATCATGGCCATTTCTAGACCTAGGAAAGCCTAACACGAAGTCCATGCTAATGTCCGACCAAGGTGCATGAGGAATAGGCAATCACATATAAAGACCAAAAGGGTTAGACTTAGACTTAGCTTGGACACATGTAGTGCATCGTTGGACGTGGCGCTCCACGTCGCGCTTCAACTTGGGCCAATAGTAGTGAGTGGAGAGCATGTCATATGTCTTGTCACGGCCAAAGTGACCCATAAGGCCTCCACCATGGGACTCTTGAAGAAGCAAAATTTGGAGAGACGACTTCGGAATGCAAAGCTTATTTTGTTTAAATAGAAAACCCTTATGCAAATAGAAATCATCAACCCCTTTGTCTACTGAACACTTAGTGAAAATTGATCCAAAGAATGGGTCAGAAGAGTACAAAGATTTGATGCTATCAAGTCCGAAGGAATTTACTTCGAGACGCGTAAGAAGGCTCGTATTTTTGCGAGACAAGGCATCCGCCACTACATTTTCTTTGCCCTTCTTGTACTTGATAATGTGAGGAAAAGACTCCATGAACTCAACCCACTTGGCGTGCCGTTTACTCAAATTAGCTTGACCCTTAATATATTTCAACGACTCATGGTTGGAGTGTACGATAAATTATTTGGGCCAAAGGTAGTATTGCCACACTTGAAGGACACGAACTAAGGCAAAAAGCTCCTTGTCATAAATCGGGTAGTTAAGGCGTGCGCCATCAAGTTTCTCGCTATGGTATGAAATAGGATGCCCATTTTGCATAAGGAACCCTCCAATGCCAATACCACTAGCGTCACATTCGATCTCAAAAGTTTTTGTGAAATCTGGTAAAGCAAGGAGTGGTGTTTCAGTGAGCCTCTTTTTGAGCTCATCAAATGCCTTTTGTTGAGCTTTGCCCCAAACGAATGTGACATTTTTCTTCGTCAACTCGTTTAGAGGGCAAGCAATGGTAGAAAGCTCTTTCACAAAGCGACGGTAGAAACTGGCCAACCCATGAAAACTACGAAGTTCACTAACATTGGTGGGGACGGGCCAATCTCGTATGTCATTTACTTTTGAGACATCAACCTCAATGCCATTAGAAGAAACAACAAATCCAAGGAAAATCAGTTTGTCTTTGGCAAAAGTGCACTTTGGGAGATTAGCATAGAGCTTTTCATGACGAAGGATTTGGAGAACCTCCTTAACATGAGTAATATGCTCCTCTAGTGACTTTCTATAGACAAGAATATCATCAAAGTAAACAACGACACTCTTCCTAACGAGAGATCTCAAAATATGGTTCATAAGGCGCATGAAGGTGGAAGGGGCATTAGATAAGCCAAAAGGCATTACCAACCATTCATAGAGACCAAGTTTGGTCCTGAAGGCGGTTTTCCACTCATCATCCTCGGCCATGCGTATTTGATGATAACCACTACGAAGATCAATTTTCAAAAATATAGTGGCTCCACACAACTCATTAAGCATGTCATCAAGACGCGGTATAGGATGTCGATAACGCACGGGGATAGCATTGATTGGACGGCAGTCCATGCCTAACCGCAACGTATCATCCGTCTTTGGGACAAGAATCATGGGTACCGCGCTTGGGCTAGTGATTACATGGATCAAACATTTGGAGACGAGTTGGTTGATTTGTCTTTCTATCTCCTTCATCTCTTCCGGGTTCGTGCGGTATGCAGCACGGTTTGGGAGAGGTACGTCGGGTATGAGGTCGATGCGGTGCTCGATTCCATGAAGAGTGGGTAGGCCATGAGGAAGCTCTTCAGGAAAAGCATCTTGGAATTCCTGCAAAATAGCCATCAAAGACGGAGGAACATTCGTCAAGTCATTAGTTCCTTACGCTAGTCCCTTGCATATAAGGACATAGTGCAAGATGGATGGGTTGTTCCGCACTTCTCTCATCTCAATTTTGGTGGCAAGAAGAACACTCTTAGTTTTTCCACTCGAGTTTGGCTATTTTCTCTCACTCACTATATGGTGGTTCTCTAGCTCACCACTCTTCTCACAATATGGTGTTGTGCTTTGCACCCTCGCTAAATCCTTTGCATTGTCCACAATTATTTAAATAGGAGTCATTGGCTGCAAAAGACATGTCTTGTCAAGCCATTTGAAGGTATAAGCGTTTGTGTGACCATCATGCAAAGAACGCTTGTCATATTGCTAAGGACTACCTAGCAACATATGGCAAACTGTCATGCACTACTAGGAAACTAGGTATAGATAGACATACCTTCTATGGCGCATGGTTCTGACCATGCGCCACAAAAGTTATCCAGTGGCGCATCCGGAGAAATGCGCCACAGAACCACCAAACTTATGTGGCGCATCCTATGGAGTGATGCGCCACAGAAGTATGGTGGGACCCGCACCAGCAGTTGGACCATGAATCTTCTGTGGGGCGTCCACACGTATGGGCCACTGAAGTTTGGTATGACCGTGCTCTGACCAAACTTCTGTGGCGCATGGAGTATTATGCGCCATAGAACAATAATGTGGGCCCCACACTCTGGACACCCATGTACAAGCTTCTGTGGCGCATTTGTGCATATGTGCCATAGAAGAACAAACTTATGTGGCGCATTACTCTAGTATAAGCCACAGAATGCTTCGTGTTTCCTTGAACAAACTTCTCTTGTGCTTTTCCTAACTAGTAGTGGAATAGGTAGAATATACTAGACAATCTAGTAGATAGACATGTGCAGTGGCATACATCATTGCAAAATACACATGCGCATAGCCTTGAACAGCGCAAAACAACATTGCCATACATCATTGCAAATACACAAACTACAACAATGCAAATCCCTTCAAAGAGCTGGTGGGGGCGATGGCGGTGGAAGATGCCAAACCTCCCCATTCACGCGCGCCTGCAGCCTGCGGACGTGGTCCTCCATGGACATGTTGGGGTCGAGCACCGGCCACCACCCGATTGGTTCCGCCATGCGCGCCCTCTCCTCCGGAGACGTGAGCACGGCATACAACCTCATGGCCTTGTTGTAGAGGGCCTCGTGCCGCAGTCTGGCCTCCTCCTCGATTATGTTGACCTCTGAATCCCGCGGCGGCTGACTCCGAGCACTACCCTTCGACCTCGCCCCTCCACTGCGAGTAGGCTGCAGGGAACGCGAGCGGGTTGTGCTCTCCAGCGAGTCTTCCGACGAGTTGTGGGAAGAAGACATGAGGGGCAGGTATGTTGCTTTGGACAGGGAGTGTGGCATATATATAGAGGGGTGTCATTAAAGCAGCTCTATCTGCCACCTTTATTTGGTGCAGATCTGTGCCCTCAGTGTTCTGTGGCTCATAGGTCAGCTATGCGCCATAGAAGTTTAACCTTCTGTGGTGCATAACCACAGTATCATCCCACGAACGCCGGGTCCACGATGCACAGCCCATGATGTTCCGCCACTGTTCAAGGTTATGTGGCACATTCATTGGCCATGCGCCACAGAACATTGAGTCAGGGGGCCCACATGGCCCATTGCACCCTATGGCCAAGGTTCTGTGGCGCATGCAGCCAGTATGCACCACAGAAGATTGAGCTTCTGTGGCGCATATGGCCTGTATGCGCCACAGAATCCTTCGACCAGATCTGCACAAAGGTGGCAGCTTTGCACCCCTCTATCTACCACCATCCATTTCACATCCTTCTTCCCCCTCCTCCCAGCTTGTCTTCCTCCTCTAACCCACCCCATTGTGTCTATACTTTTCTACAATTTGTTGTATTTAAACCTACTATAGTTGATAGATTGGCTAGGGAAAGCCTTTCTCCAACTAGTTGATCTAAAACACACCTACTTTTATCCTCCACATCTCTATTTGTGTACTATTATCTCTCTATAGATCTATTGATCCACACTCTCTCACATCGCGCTCTCGACTCGGTATTCTATCTATCCGGTGAGTAATTGGCCATGAATATGCATGTTTTGTAGGTGTAAAGCTTGTCGTGCGGGCGGTGTGTATATGCGATGCATGCATGGCGCGAAGATGATGTTTGTGCATGAAGCTTGTGTGGTGCATGAATGCTTGCATGGGAAGCTTGCATGGGAAGAAGATTCTTGTTTTTGCTTGTCTCTGTCCCGGTGTGGTGCATGGATGTTTTCCGAAATGTTGATTCATTTCCATTTCGGCAAATTTTTGCAACCACCCATATGTCCTACTTTTAGGAAAGGTCATGCCGAATTTTTCCGGCGACGACCATGCATGTGTGTTTTGTGTGTGTATATTTCTAATTAACCTACTCTCTGTCTTTTTGCTCTATATGTGCATACCACGCAGGCTACCATGGTTGTCAGCATGAGCGAAGGTCGAGTTACTAGGTATAAGAAAGACGCCAAGGCGGACATGATTCTAAACAAGAAGTCCCAGATAAGATGTCCATGTCCAACATGCAAACTCCAGTGCTGGATCGACCCTGATTCTGGACAATTGGAGGATCACCTGCTCAGGCGTGGTTTCATGCGAGACGACTTCGATGAGGAGCTGGCAGTAAATGGTGTTGGTCATCATGAAGACTTGGGCGAGCGAGAAGACGAAGAGTCTCCCGACGGGCATGGTCATGATGATGAAGAATATACCGGCGACGGGCATGATCATCGTGACGAAGAAGTAGATGTCGACGGGCATGGCCATCATGAAGAAGGAGAAGAAGCGAACACCCAGACACTGCTAACTTCGGTGTTAAGGGACCCTCATGTTCAGGAACTGCTTCTCAAGGAGACGAGCAACGCCAAAGCTGCATCCAGAGAGAAAGCCAAGCTGGCGCAAATGGAGTTAGATGGGATGACTCCATTGTATCCTGGGTGTCGGCCCGAGGATACACGCCTGAGTGTAACACTCAAGGCTCTAGAGATGAAGGCGGAACACAAATGGACCGACGTGAGCTTCAATGCTAACATGGGATTTTGGCACGATCGTTTTCCTAACGGGAACACATTTCCAACAAGTATAGAGGAGGCTAAGAAAATCGTGTGCCCTCTCGACCTACCGCACGTTAAATACCACGCATGTATCAATGATTGCGCACTTTATCGTAACGAGTACGCGGAGAGAACCACATGTCTGGTGTGCGGCCATGGACGGTACAAGAGAGGGAACAAGAAAGTTCCTCGAAAAGTGGTATGGTACTTTCCTATCACTCCCCGTCTATAGAGATATTTCATAGATCCTAAGGAAGCAAAGCTAATGCAATGGCACACGGAAAGGGAGAAACCCGAAGATGATCTAGAGAAGGGCAGGATCCTAACACACCCTTTAGACGCTAGCCAGTGGAATGCATTGGACATCTAGTTCGAAGAGTTCGGGGGCGATGCAAGGAATGTCAGGCTGGGTATGAGCACCGATGGACTCAATCCTTTTGGCAACCAGAGTAGCACGCATAGCACCTGGCCCGTGTTTGTATGGCCGTACAACATCCCCCCGTCGCTCTGCACAAAGCAAAGGTACGTACACATGAGCATTCTTATTCAGGGGCCGAAACAGCCAGGTGTCGATATGCATCTTTATCTCGGGTTGTTGAAAGAGGAGTTAGCCACGTTGTGGGAGACACCAGCCCATACGTGGGACGCCTACACTAAAGAATATTTCCCTCCGATAGTCGCGTTGCTCACGACGGTGCAGGACTATCCTGGTTATGCATATGTATCGTCCCAGGTGAACCACGGACACAATGCATGTGTCAAGTGCATGGATAAGACCCCGCATCTCCAGCTACCCAATGATCCCGGGTCTTCGAAAACCATGTTCCAAGGGACTCGAAAGTGGCTTCGCATGGATCACCCGTGGAGAAAACGCGGTGACCTGTTCAATGGTAAAGACGAGCTCGAAAGAGCCCCGCATACGAGGAGCAGCGAAGAAATCGAGGAGCTTCTGAATAATTGGGATGAGTGCCCAGCGCCAGGAAAGAAGCGACCAAGGACAAAGCCACTTCTGGGTGTATGGAAAGCAAGGTCTGTTTTCTGGACCTGCCGTACTGGAAGGTCCTCCACACGCCCCATAGCCTCGATGTAATGCACATCACGAAGAACGGTACCGAAAGTCTGCTTGGCACTCTCCTCAACATGCCGGAGAGGACCAAGGATGGGCCGAAAGCAAGAAATGACCTAAAATTGCTTGGCATCAAGAAGGAGCTTCAGTACCCCGATAGTGATGATGACGATCAAATGGAAGGGACTCAGGGTCACCGCAAAAGGGTTAAGAAGAATGAGGTGGTTGTGCTTTGCGCTGCCTGCTTCACTCTGTGTCAGGAGGAGATCGAGCAGTTTTTCAGGTGCCTCCTAGAAGTCAAAGTTCCTCACGGTTACTCGGGCAAGATAAGCAGGTATCTCGACTATAGAGGTCCCAACCTTTAATAAGGTAGAGATCCATGTGTTTATAATGCTAGTCCCTGGATCAATAGCTAGCATCCACAGTTAAGATGTAATATCAAGAAACAAAGGTCATAATACAACTTTATAACCTGGAATAAAATAATTTATTACATCTTACATAGCTCATATGGCTATCTCATTACAATGCAGCAGAAATAACTATAGCATGGGGTCCTTCATATTCAAAGTGCCACAGGCAGTCATGTTGGTTGTAGACTTGTAATCCTAATCAACACACACTTCACTAACATCAAACAAACCTGCAACATAATAAGTGACAGCCACAAGGGTCAATACATTTGAATTGTATTGGCAAGTGATACTATGGTAGTATAGTGGAGTCTATCATCTATATGCATTTGGTTAAGTGGAGCTTAGGCTTGCTTTTCTCAAAATAGATTTTCCTTATCATTTGAAAATACTAAGTTTTTGTTTGTCAAAAATCACCCAAGGCATCTCCCAATAGAAATTGGTGATCCTTCAACCCTTGTTCAACCACAAGTTTTTAACTTAGAAATTTGGATGAGGAGATTCTTGATAGCTTCCATGTCATGATGCTCAAATTGTCCTTTACTAGGGATATGGCTAAGTACTTATATTTTTCACTCTGTGGAGGGGGTGCACTTTCCCCACAAGACTTGGTTTCACCAAGACAAGATCTTTCAGAAGCCTTCCCTTAGACCAAAATGGACGCGCTCCAACCTATCAATCCCCTACCACCAACTGTCCATTTGGCTAAGTTATTGCAACCTATATTATCCAAGTAGAGCCCATAATGCCAAGTGGCTGCACTTGAAGCTTCTCAACATTTGACATCTCAAATCTCTTTGTTCCTGGGTGGCCATCCACAAGTGAGATACACAAGGTAAACCATAGAAATGGGCCTTGTGTAACCACTCAACACAAACCATTTCTTCCATTCCACCTAGGTGATTCATTCACTTAGTTGTTTTATTAAACAAAACACAAGTCCTTGACTTAGAAATATTACATAGTATGAATATATTCCACCCTTGTTTTCTACTAGCTAAGCTAAGCATGATAGTAGTAGGAATCTTAACTTAGTAAGTTTCTACTAAGGTTTCATCTACTAGGATTTCCCATGGCATAGTTTACACTTAGCAGAAATTCCATGCAAGTCCTACATCGAAATATCACTAATGCATAGTGAAAATAATGGGACAAAGTATGAAGCATCACTTGCCTTTTTTGGTAGAGAATATAAGTTCACTCCTTGATCCTGAAATGTTCACACTCTTCAAATTCCACTACAATTCAATCAATCAAGCAAGAATTCAATCTACCATTCAAGCAAACATCACATAAAATAATAGAAACAAAATAATGCATGCAAGCATGCCAAAGATTGTTTTATTTGGAAAAGTGGTTTATAATGGGTTATAAACATTCTAAAACACTTATTGGTCATTTTATAAAAGTGGCAAAACCATTTGCAAAAGATTTTACTATAAACCAATTTTAAACCAAAGCATTATTTTATGTGGTTGAAAATGCTTTTAGCAAAGCAACAATATTTATAGGGTTCACAAAATATGTTTTCAAATCATAAAACTTTGTGTTTAGGGTCAGAGAGTTTAAATCAAAACATTTCCCAAAGGTTTTCCTCCCAAAAGCATTTTTAATATAAAACATTAATTTTATTTGACTAGAAATGATCTAACTCAAAGATTTATTCTTTTGCTTCACAAAATATGTTTTTGAAACCACAAGTTGTTTTAGATGGTCAGTAGGTTCAAAACAATCCATTTGCCAAAGATTTTATCACAAAAACAATTTTAGAATGAATTTTATATTCTAAATAAGCCTACACAAGTTTCTGCAAAAACAACCAATTTAACAGAAGCAATTTACTAAACAAAGTGCATGGTTAGAAATTACTTGTTTTGCTGATTCCATTGATATAAAATTTGCAAAATTTGGACATGTGGATCAAAATTTATGCAATTTATAAGTTTGACCATCTAATAGAATCTATTCTGGTTTTTATTAAACAGACAGGGCCACGCGTCCTATTCTGATTGGACAAAAACGTTTCGGCTGGATCGCGTGCTGTGAGGCGTTGGATTAAAAAAAGTTCATGAGGCACAGATGAGTTCATACCCTTTCGATTAGTCAACCTATCATAGCCACGCGATCGCGATCTGACGGCTGGTGTGCGCTTGACCAAGAGTGAGCGGCGCTGGCGGCGGCGAGTGGCGGCGCGCGCTCTGGCTACAGCGGAGCCAGCGATACAGGACACAAAAGGGGTAGAGGAAAGGATCACCGAGTTCATCGTGGCATGCTGACGCTCAACGTGTTCGCGAGGAGGCAAGGGGCGCACGAGGACAAAGACAATTGCTCGCCGGAGTCGTTGTCACCGTCTGTTGCGCTCAGACGTCGTTGATGGCGAAGCTACAGAGCACGTCAGAGAAAAAGGGGAGCACGGTTAGATGCACAGAAGAGTGGGGAGTATCAGAGCATCAAAGAGAGAGGGCGGCACGGTCGGATGTTACCAGTAGAGCTCGTCGGAGTGGAGGCGGACGACGGAGGCGTACTGTCGTTGTCGTTGTCGAGGCTATGGTGCTCGCGCGGATGAACAGGAAGCACAGGGAGATGCGCTAGAGGCTGGGGAATGTGCTCGTGTGGTCGAGGAGGCGAGGGGCGACGAGGAGCTGCCGGAGTTTCTCGCAAAACTCGTCGGAGATAGTGGCGGCGTAGTGCAAAATTAGGCAGCCTGGGGGCGCACGGGGATGGGAGGTTGAGGGGGGAACGGAGAGGAGGGAGAGGTGGTGCACTTTCCCCACAAGACTTGGTTTCACCAAGACAATATCTTTCAGAAGCCTTCCCCTAGACCAGAATGGACGCGTTCCAACCTATCATTCCCCTACCACCAACTGTCCATTTGGCTAAGTTATTGCAACCTATATGATCCAGGCAGAGCCCATAATGCCAAGTGGCTGCACTTGAAGCTTCTCAACATTTGACATCTCAAATCTCTTTATTCCTGGGTGGCCATCCACAAGTGAGATACACAAGGTAAACCATATAAATGGGCCTTGAATAACCACTCAACACAAACCATTCCTTCCATTCCACCTAGGTGATTCATTCACTTAGTTGTTTTATTAAACAAAACGCAAGTCCTTGACTTAGAAATATTCCATAGCATGAATATATAATCCACCCTTGTTTTCTACTAGCTAATCTAAGCATGATAGTAGTAGGAATCTTAACTTAGGAAATTTCTACTAAGGTTTCATCTACTAGGATTTCCCATGGCATAGTTTACACTTAGCAAAAATTCCATGCAAGTCCTACTTAGAAATATCACTAATGCATAGTGAAAATAATGGGACAAAGTATGAAGCATCACTTGACTTTTTTGTAGAGATTATAAGTTCACTCCTTGATCTTGCAATATTCACACTCTTCAGATCACTACAATTCAATCAAGCAAGCAATATTTAAATCTACCATTCAAGCAAACATCACATAAAATAATAGAAACGAAGCAATGCATGCAAGCATGCCAAAGATTGTTTTATTCATAAAAGTGGTTTCTAATGGGTTATAAACATTCTAAAACACCTATTGGTCATTTTATATAAGTGGCAAAATCATTTGCAAAAGATTTTACTTATAAACCATTTTAAACCAAATCAATATTTTATGTGGTTGAAAATGTCTTTAACAAACTAATAATCTATAGGGTTCTTCAAAATATATTTTTAAATCATAAAACCTTGTGTTTAGGGTCAGAGAGTTTAAACCAAAACATTTCCCAAAGGTTTCCTCAAAAAGCATTTTTAATAAATAAACATTATTTTTATTTGACTAGAAATGCTTTGAATCAAAGATTTACTCTTTAGTTTTACCAAATACATTTTCAAATCCATGAGTTGGTTTATAAGGTCAGTAGGTTCAAAACAACCTATTAGCCAAAGATTTTATCACAAAAATAATTTTAGATTGAATTTTATATTCTAAATATGCGTAGACAAGTTTTTTCAAAAACAAGCATTTTAATAGAAGAAATTTACTAAACAAGGTGCATGGTTGGAAAGTACTTGTCTTTCTGATTCCATTGATATAAAATTTGCAAAATTTGGGCGTGTGGATCAAAAGTAATGAATTTTGCAAACTTGAACATCTAATAGATCATTTCTGGTTTTTATTCAAACAGACTGGCCACGTGTCTTGTTCCTATTCGCTAGTACCGTTTCGCGTGGATCAACAGATGCGAGGCGTTGGATCTAAGTGAGGATGAACGGTGCAGATGAGCTTGTACCCTTTCGTTTAAGTGACTCTATCTACGCCTTGCGATCTAAATCCGATGGACAGAAATGCTTTGACCATGATCTGGTGGCGCTGGCGTCGTGAGCGTGGCGCTGCTCGTCATGATGGTTCTGGCGAAGCAGGAAGGAAAGGAGGGATAGAAGATGCTCACAGTGTTCGCGTGGTCCTGGTGATGCTCAAGGCGGTTTCCTTCTATCAAGGGGCGCACAGAAACGACGGCGATTGCTCACCGGAGATGAGACAGACGGTGGCTGCTTACTGTCGACGACGGAGGCGATGCTATCGTGCGAGCTAGGACACGAAAACGGTGGCGTTAGTTGCAGAAGAGGTCACTGGTCATAGGGGCATCATCGGAAAGAAGAGCGGCTGTTAGAACATTACTAGGGGAGTCGCCGGAGAAAATGGCACACGGTGGCGCTCAGTGGTCGTCGTTGTCGAGGCTGTGGGTCAAGCGCGAGCAAGCCGAGATTACTGGAAGATGTAATGGTTGATGGGGAACATGCCAGCGTGGTCGAGGGGTCAAGGAGCAGCGAGGAGTTGCCGGAATTTGCTCGGAGATTTGCCGGAACAGAGCGTGGTCTCTGGCAAAATTAGCGCAGCCCGGTGGCGAGCTGGTGCGAGCGAGAGAGGGGAGTGGAGAGGGGAGATAGGCGCTTTTAACGAGCATGGTCGCTGGGAGAATTACTAAGCCATTAATTGTGAATTCAACCCGCCAAATCAACGCAGAAACGTTCGGGACGAACTGGTCGTGGGGATGACGGGGATAGCGATGACTGCGGTCGCTGGGTAAACCGTCACCGAAGGAGAGAGAGGGGAGTGGGTCCAGGCAGTCAGCGAGGGAGAGGTTATGTTCTGCGGTGAGAAAAACGTTTCGGGGAGGGGGAGAGGGAGTGGGCTGCTTGGCCAGATGGGCTTGGCTGGGCTGGGTTGCTCCTTTTCATTTTTGTTGTTCTGAATGTTTTTCCCTTTTCTTTTTCTATTAATCTGTTTTGATTTTGTTTAAACTTTTCAAACAACAATTTGATTTCAAACTTCAACCAAAATTTGTGTGTATTCAAATACTGATTAATAATTCATTTTAAAGTCAATTTTGGAATAAATCTTTTATTCTTTTTAGGGTCTTTTAATTATTTAAAATAGGCCCTTGCATTTATTCAAATAAGATTTAATAATGTTTTCAAACTCCATTTGAATTCTAAATCTTTCCAAATCTTTTCAGTAGGTTTTATTTATTTAATAGGGTGTCAAATAATTC
Source organism: Avena insularis (assembly GCA_023614405.1). Taxonomy (NCBI): domain Eukaryota; kingdom Viridiplantae; phylum Streptophyta; class Magnoliopsida; order Poales; family Poaceae; genus Avena; species Avena insularis. Next base: position 115,539 of record JAJUPC010000411.1, read on the forward strand.
ACCTTGAATTATTTGGAAAAAATTTAATATGATTTCTAAATCATTTTAATTGGGTATTTGTCTTTATTCCAATGAAATTAAATATAGTTTTAATTCCATAAATTTTATTTGGAAGATTTCTTTGATCTTATTTAAGTTAATTAAACAACTTTTATTCCACTTGGGTAAATTCCAAATATTATTTTCCCATCATTTAATTAATCATTTCTAATAGGGATTTTGTCTTTATTAAAATGGAAATAGGATTTGGTTAATGCCATTTTATTTAATTTGAAAATTCTTTATCCATTATTTTATTTTGATTTGGATTATATTTATTCCATTTGCTTATGGATTAGGCCAAGATTTAATTTGGTCTTTGAATATTCCTCATTTAATATTTCTATCTTTATCTTATAAAATCCATATCTTTTATTTATAGATCCAAACTTGGTGATTCCAATTTGTAGAATCTTATTTAATATTTATTTATCCTTTTAAATGTCCTTAGGATTATTTGTTCACCATTTGGTATGGATTTTAGATAAGTGCTTTATTAGCTTTGGAAATTCAATTTCCTTATCTTATTAAATTCATAAGATTTTATCTTTGGTTCCAAAATGAATGAAATCAATTTCTATGGTTTTATAATGTTTCTATTTGTCATTCTTGAATCATTTATAATTTTTGGTTGACCAAATTTTATATGGATCAAACCCATGGTCTTAGAGATATCTTCGGAATGATTTTATTCAATTAGGGTTTTAGGGTTTTGGTTTATTTCTCAAGTGTTTAAATTTCCAGATGCATTTATGAAGAATGCATTTCACTTGATTTGAATTTAGTTGGTTTCAAACATTTAACCAAAGTTTGTTCAAATGGGATTTTTAAGTTTCCATTTAGAAACAAAAGTTTCTTTTCACCCTAAATTTCAACAATTATTTATTTTGTTTATTTATTTTTTCACATTACAAAATTTGGAAAATTTTGGGATGTGACAGAGGTGCATGGAGGAGGATTGATGGGTCACTTTGGAGTAAAGAAGACAGAAGACGTACTTGCTACACACTTCTTTTGGCCATGCATGCGAAGGGATGTTGAGAGGTTTATTGCTCGCTGCACAACATGTCAAAAAGCTAAGTCACGCCTTAATCCACATGGTTTATATATGCCTCTTCCTGTTCCTAGTGTACCTTGGGAGGATAGTTCTATGGACTTTGTGTTAGGATTACCTCGAACACAGAAGGGGAGGGATAGTATTTTTGTGGTTGTGGATAGATTTTCTAAGATGGCACACTTTATTCCTTATCATAAGAGTGATGATGCAGCTCATGTGGCTGAATTATTCTTTCACGATGTTGTTTGCTTGCATGGTGTGCCTAATACTATTGTTTTAGATCGTGATACTAAATTTCTTAGCCATTTTTGGAAATGTTTATGGGCTAAGTTGGGGACTAAGTTGCAGTTTAGTACTACATGTCATCCCCAAACTGATGGACAAACTGAAGTAGTTAATAGAACTTTGTCTACCATGCTACGGGCTATTTTAAAGACGAACTTAAAAATGTGGGAAGATTGTTTACCTCATATTGAATTTGCTTACAATTGTTCCGTGCATTCTACAACTAAGTTATGCCCTTTTGAGGTTGTGTATGGTTTTGTTCCTCGTGCACCTATTGATTTATTACCTCTTCCATCTTCGGTGCAGCATAATTTTGATGCTACACAACATGCTGAACAGATTCTTATGTTGCATAGGATTACTAAGGAAAATATGGAACGTATGAATGTTAAATATAAACTTGCTGGTGATAAAGGATGCAAGCATATTGTGTTTGATGTGGGAGATTTAGTTTGGTTGCATTTGCGCAAAGATTGTTTTCCTGATTTGCACAAGACTAAGTTAATGCCACGTGCTGCTGGTCCTATTAAAGTGTTAGAGAAAATGAATGATAATGCATATAAACTTGAGCTTCCAACAGAGATGGGCACGGTAAGTCCCTCATTTAACATTGCAGATTTGAAATCATACTTTGGAGAAGAAGATGACATTGTGTTGAGGACGACTTCAATTCAAGAAGTGGAGGATGATGAGGACATCCCTACGGTTGATATAACCATTGCACCTACAACCACACCTCCTCATGTTCCACAATTCCAAGGACCTCTCACAAGATCTCGTGCACGCCAACTAAATTATCAGGTACTTTCGTTTCTAGGAACTATTCCTAATATTCATGAGAATATGATGCTGCCTAAATCAGATGTGTTTATGTTACTTAGGAATGATTGGCCTAGCATGGACGAGAGGGACAAGCATTGGAGCATGATCAAGCAGGGAGTTGATGGCAACAATCTTGTGAGGATTCAGGATGATGCTGGAAGTGATGATTTTAGAGCGTTGAAGCCACCGTAATGAAAAGATGAAGACATGGACGAACTAGAGAGATACACACTTCAAATTTTCGTCCATGTGATTAGATGGTGCTGCGTCACCTTTAAATATGGGCCAGGCCCATGTAATTTTCATCCAAATAAAGGGGCTGAATTTTTAGAGTCCGTATAGTGGAGCAAACCGGTCTAGAGATGGATTTCGACCTCCTTCCCAAGGCTGGCTGAAATTCCCTTCTATTCCTCCATATATACCCCTGTTAGGTCATCTTTTAGACGTGGATTTTGTTTAGTAAAAGACTTAGCCACGGTGTCAAACCGACCTTTTGTACTACGCACTTACAGAATAACAACTCTTCAATAAAGCTTTCATCTATATTCGCAATATCTTGATTGCATCAATAATTCTTGCTGGTTCTGCGATTGCTTGCAGGGATTGATCCTCGTGATCAGGTTGATCTAGCTCTGGCGTGATCAATAGCGTCGGAAGTTGGTGTATCGATTGCTAAGGCACAACGTCTCGTACGTTTGTAGTCAGATCGTCAACATCGACCTCCACCATAATCGAAAGGTATCGTTCTCAACGAAAGATTGGGCACATTTACCCTATCAGGGCGTCCCCTGCCTAGTGGCGCAGCACCAGCAACACTGTCATCAACTTCATCCTCGAGCTCCTTATGCATTGGTTGCTGCTGTTGTTGCTCAATAGCAAGTGTCAAGGCCTCTACGTAATGCTGTAAAACTGTCACATTCGTGTTGAGGTCTGTCACTTGTGTGTTGATAGTAGCCACGTCCTGAACGTTTGCTTCCAAAGTCACTTGCACGTCCTGAAGACTCTTGTCAATGGCATCTGTTGTGTTGTTAAACACTAGTGTCAAATGGGATCTCAATGCTTCATATTCCCGCCAATTGACAAGCTCATCATTCTTATTTTTCTGTGTTACAACATTAGAAGCACTAGTACACATGATTAGTAGATTAGTGCAGTAAATAAAATCTGTTTGGTGGAACACTCAACTCACTCATAACTGACAAGAAAGTAGATCTTACCGTTCCAAAGTGAATAGAGATGTGTAACAAAAATGATATCAAAACTGATGCACTGATGTGATGAAGTGAATATCAAGGGTATAGAGAATGATCACAGGGCACACAGGTTATTTATGGTGGAGCTGTAGGTATGGAATCCTAACTACACCACAAACAAGTCCTAGTGATGATCGTACAAACACCCAATAAACACACACGTGGAGATAAAAGTGGCAGTGCAACTATGAAGGGTGTTGCACTACGCTGGAGAGACGCTAGCAAGGCTCAATGTCACATGCACAAGATTGCTCAATCTACCGATGCACAAAGAAATCAGTATGCCTCTTGCACAATTCACTTCTCTGTTGCTCCTTTTTTATATAATCTTTTTTCTTTTTCTTTTCTTTTGCTCTATTCTCTTTTTTTATACTAGGAAGCACACTTTGATCACGGTCAATTCACAAACACAGCACCACAACCTATGAGCAGTCTGGAGGAGCGGAAACTAGTCTCAATGGGCAAGTTCCTAACATGTAAGTATGAATGGTTGTGGCTAAAGGTTGCAAGAAAACAATGGTCAAAAGTTTATGTGTCAAGTTGTCGCGGCAGAAAAACAGGGCAAAAACGTGCCGTGGCAGAAATCTGGCAGCCTTGTCGCGGCAGAAAAAGAGGCCTTTTCTCTGCCATGGCAGACCAGGACTCAATTTTTTTTTGATAATCCGAATTGGCAATAGTTATCTAAGAGGACTCTTTGATTGGATCGGATCTGAGGTGATGGCGGCGGAAAAAAGGATGGGAAATACGACTAGAAACAGAAACTAACTATTAGAAGAAATCTAGATTAGATCTAATGGAAGAACACGACCAGCAACTAAAACTCGAAAGCAAGGTAATATAGTCTATGGCAATTCTTTTTGTGAGGCTTTTTATGTATAGGACGAAAAAATAAACTAATCTATGGATGGATTTGTGGATGCTCACCGAGTAAACGAGGAAATCTAATACCAAGATGATATGGGGTAGCCCGATCTTCTCAGCAAGCACTTGTCGATGATGATGGTGGATGTAAGATAACTATCTTGTAGCTATGAACTCTCCCGCTCGAACCCTGATGCCAATGCAACAGATATCGAACCCTGTGGGATATTCACAACACCACGCTCTTGCGCACGTAGCCGTCGACCACGAACGGTAGTTTGCAATCTACTAATTCCCAATGGAACAACAGGTCACACTCAGTTACAGTAGATAATTCGATCACAGGGTAATTCCAGAGGTTCTGATAAGAAACAACTCCAAAATAGTTTTAACGTGGTCTGACTCGAAAGAAACGGTACCCCCATCTATTTAAGAGAGAGGGGGCGGCTAGGCTAAGTGTCCAAGACGCAAACGACTACAACTAAGATACATGCCAACCCAGGTGGGACAGCTCTCTAGGCGCACAGGCCTGTTTCCTGCCGTGGCAGCATATTGGGCCTAAAATGTGCCGCGGCAGGACTCTCTGCCGTGGCCGGATTTCAGCCACTTTCTATGCCGTGGCAGCCTGCCGTGGACGGATTTGGCATCGTTTCTCTGCCGCGGCAGAGACTCTACCAGGTGTTGATCCCTTCCTTTGTAGCTCCTTGCGCTTCCTCCCTCTCCTCCCTCGTGCTTGCTTCATTGATCAACACACCTTGCTCCATGTACTTCACCTCCTTGCTCCGTGCTATACCTTCTTCTCCAATGTACCTGATCATACAATAACACAACGACTTAGGCAGTATAAAATTCTCATTAAGTAAAATATCAGGCTCATTAAGAAACAAATTCACCTATTTTTCTAGTAGATTAGCACGAGCTCTTGTAATTGGTCCAATTCTAATCTCATTGGACTTATCCTTGTTAGTAGCAGCTGGAACATCATCAATAGTAACTGGGGTAGGTGTAAGTATAGGGATGTCCTCATCACCGTAGGGCGAGCCAGGGCTGATATGGCACTCATAGCTGTTTTGTCATGGTCTGAGAATATCTCTCTCGATATCTTGATGAACTTGCGTAGCGGCTGCCCTTGGATCACTGATCCGGACCATATCGCTTGCCGGCAAGCCTGTGCTCACCAGTTCGTCTAGTATGCCGACGTGCACCAATGGCATGAAGGGCCAAGTTTCCTTCAAGATGAGGCTGACGAGAATGTTGCGGCAGCAGAAGATGATGAATCCAAGGAAAATTCTAGTGACGAAGAGGATACCGGAGAGGAGTCCGGAAGTTCGGATCAAGCAAGAGATGACTCGGAGCAAGAGGCTGAGGCCCAGTCTTCCTCCAAGGGGACCGAGGCTTCTCAAGCTCAGGGCGAGGTTTTGCGCCAAACAGCCACCATTCAGGACACCGTGCCAGCTTCGGTTAATGCCGAAGTAACCTCCGGAGAGGTCTAGGTTGCTTCAAAAGCTATTCCTTCTTCCAAGGTCGAAGTTCCTCCAGTGGTAACCGAGAAGCCCACTTCGGAGAACCCTGCTCCCGAAGTCGTTGCTCTGCCAAAGCCGAAGTTCCTTCGGTGGTGACCAAGGCGACCACTTTGGAAACCCATGCTCCTGTTGTCACCGTTCCATCATCTGCCGATGATCCGGTTGTAACCAACACTTGAGTTGAAAAACTTCTTATTCATTAAGTCCCCGGTATGTCGGGCGTATGTTGTTTAAGACAAATTTAGTCCTTTTGATACTCTTCGGTCTGTATAACTTCGGAGTTCCTCATATTTTGTGCTTAACGTTAAGTTGTTACTATTCTAAGTCAATTATTTGTCGTGCGATCATTATTTACGACTTCTAATTTGCGGGTTTGAAACGAATAGATCTGATTATTCGTGTTTAGAGATTACGAGTGATGTTTGAAGATGAGCGTATGTGATACTGATCGACCTGATGATCCTATAGTTTTGTACCGATCTTTCACAGTGAGTCAACCAGGTAGGTGATCTCCCAATTATGCGATGAACGCAACCTTAAGAAGAGGAATCAAATCCAGCAAGCAACGTGATGAATATCACCACGCCTAAAACCAAAACATGACAATCCTTGATGTACACAGGAAACTCAGCGGCAATATCAATACGATAGATAACACGACATCGTCGTCCCCGGAGGGATGCTTCACCAAGTAGCACACACAATAGTTTTATACTAATCAACTGAATCCAAAGCTAACCCTAACCCTAGATAAACTGACTCTTTATATAACCGGTTGGACATACCCAAACCAGACTCAAACTGGACTCAAACTGAACTCTAACAGATACGTCCAGATCGGACGAAACCTTGTAGTCCGGACGTTCCGGTGTATATGGGCCAGACATTCCGGGTGATTCACACCGGACATTCTGGTCCTGGTGGAAACTTTAGTGTTTCCGGCTGGATTCTAGGTGGCTTCCAATCTAGCATACTAAATGGCTTCCACCTTGACGCATCTTGGTTAGGCTGGACATTCCGGCTGGCTTCGGCCAGACACTCGCGACTTTACAAGAATCTTCACGTCCTTCTTGATGAGCTTCACTTGTGCCTTCCTCCCACTCCTCCCTCGTGCATGTCCTGATATTAGGCTTCACCTCCTCATTCATGCCCGTATCATCCCCCCCCTTCAAGAAGTGTTGTCCCCAACACGTGAGGGTCTGCTTGAAAGAGTTGCGTGATATCAACACAATCATCACGCGATGGCACCGTCTTCAAGTATTGGCTTCCTTCCACTCCGCATCCTCCCTCTTGGCTTGCTTGACTTGAAATAGCCCTTGAAGTCTGCACCTCCTTACGTCTCCATACGAGCTTGGACCTAGGCGTCACCATCTTCTTCTTCTCAACCGTTGTTGGAACTCGTGGTTTTCTGAACATGGACCTTCGTTGCACGAACCTGCAGAAGATGAGTAATGCCTGGACCACACAATTGACGAACATGCCCAGCCTTGCCTCTATGCATACACACTGCTTCTCCAACAAAACGTCTCCAAGGTGTCCTAACAGAACTGTGCCTGACTACTTGGGGCACCATATGCATCGGAACGTGATCAACACCACCGTCATTGGTCTAAACACCCATGTCAACACGAACTGGAAGTGGAACACATGGAACACATGCTGAAATATCCTTCCCTTCATCAATAAGAGGCTTAACTTCAACCGGCTTGTCACTAACAAGAACAACTGGCTTGTCATCTATAGGCTTGGCTAAAACAATATCACCACTAATGCTCTTCGCATCATGCTCCTCATGCTGCACCTTAGATATCCCTGGGTGTGGCTTAGCCTTATGCAACTTCTCCTTGTGAACCACTTGCACCACATCGTACTTGATTTGATCATCTCCCATAGGCTTCAAAATCCGTTGTTTCCATCATGCACAAAAGAATATGTGTTATCTCTCCCAGCATGTAAAGCATTGCGATCATACTGCCATGGACGTCCAAGTAACAGCCCACATACCTACAATGGCAACACATCGCACTCCAACTCATCAACATAGTCACCAACTGTAAATGGCACACGCACCTTTTGAGTTACCTTCACCATACCGCGGCTATTTAACCACTGTAGATGCTTAGGTTCAGGAATACGCCATGTGGACAACCCCAACGCTTCCACCATTGCCTTGCTAATGCCATTAGTATAGCTTCCTCCATCAATAATCAACTTGCATACTTTACCTTCGATCATACACTGCGACTGAAATAAATTCCAACGTTGGCCCTTGTCAACTGTAATGGTTCAACCCGCTTGAGCTGCAAATGCAGCCCACTCAATGGTTCAACCTCTTCCACTATAGTTTCAGCGCACACAACAACCTTGGCAACAACAGGCTGCTTCTCTTTAGAAGGTTTTATCACTGCCACGCTAACTGTTTGCATTGGAACGACTTATGCAACCTCCTTTGCACAAGACGGATTAGACACAACTGCAACCCTGGACGACTAGGGGACTGCCTTCACGGGCATGGTACAAGATACCTTGCGACGCGGAGACATAAAACAGCCACGCAAAAAATTATTGAAGTCCTTCCAAGTTGCATCTACAATTTCCTTGTCACACATCTCTTTATCCCACCAACGAGCTATCTGATCATCTACACGTCGCAAAGCAAGAAGCACACGTGTAGTATTATCCAAATACTCATATGTATTACATCTGTAAAAACCATCTTGCATGTCACGCTCCAACGACTCATATTCATCATATGTTGCCACGTGAACCAGTTTCCACTTGATTTGAGAAGAATCACATACTACACCATCCAAGATGTCGAGATAGTCATTGTACACATCACTAGATATCTTTCCATAAACACATCGTTTGCCAGAAAAATCACCCTGAAACCACTTCATGGTTCCTAGCATGAACTGCACAGAACAGAAAAAAATATGCAAGGTCAGACTGTCCGGTGTTGGAGGGCCGGACTATCCGGTGTTGGAGGGACGGACTGTCCGGATTGGACGGATACTCCGGGAGGAAACTGTTGGACACTCTGGTGCACGAATGTCGAGATCCAATCTGCACAGCCCGATCCGCTCTCCTGAGGACGATCTCCGCCAAACACACTCAGCCGATCAATCAACACAATCTCGCCGTGAGCAACCTGGTGCTCTGATACCACATGATACAGATCGACCCGATGATCCTATAGTTTTGTCCCTATCTTTCACATCGAATAAAACATGTAGTAATTCTTCCAACAACACCAATGGAAGTCACCTGAAGAAGAGAAACGAATCCACCAAGCAACATGATGAAGATCACCATGCCTCAAACCAAAACACGACAATCCATGATGAACACAAGGACCTCCACGGCAATATCAATACGATAGATTACACGGCATCCCCATCCCCGGAGGTATGGTTTACCAAGTAGCACACACAATAGTTTTAGACTAATCAACTGAATTCAAAGCTAACCGTAACCCTAGATAGACTGAATCTTTATATAACCGTTTGGACAGACCCAAACTGGACTCATACTGGACTCAAACCAAACTCTAACAGATACATATGGAACGGACGAAACCTCATAGGCCGGACATTCCGATGTATATGGGCCAGACACTCCAGTAGTCCAGACATTCCGGGTGATTCACACCGGACATTCCGGTCCTGGCGGAAACTTTAGTCTTTCCGGCTAGATTGGGGGCGGCTTACGACCTGGCATACTGAATGGCTTCCACCTTGACGCATCTTGGTTAGGCCGGACATTCCGGGTGGCTTCGGCCTGACGCTTCGAACTTCACAGGAATCTTCGCATCCTTCTTGATGATCTCCTCTTGCGCCTTCATCCTGCTCCTCCCTCGCGCATGTCCTGATATTAGAATTCACCTCCTCCTTCGTGCTCGTATCAGTATGGGTCAATACACTACAACAATAACAAAAATATAATAAAACATGAGTCGGCTTGCGTACGATCCATTCCTTAGTCGTTTTTCATGTGTTTGATTTTCTGCTGGCACTTATCTTGCTTATCATGAAGTCCTTTTTTGGACAATAATAAGTCAGAGAATTGGCCTTTGCCGTCAACACATTACTAACTCGGCTTATGGGTTGGACATATCAAAAATATGTAAGATAAGGACAAATAATATGGGGCAGTCCCCGAGTCACTGCTCGAGTTTCTGAAGTTTCATTGAATGATTCATTTCTGACATACAAAGCCGATATATGATAGTACGCGATACAATACACTTCCTCTAAATGTAAAAAGGACGAAGTAATGCTACATTCCATGGCCTTTTAGTTCGTCTCCTAACTTGTCCGCCTTATTTTTCTCTGGTGTTTGAGCATCTATGAGATAGTATGCATCATTATGCAGTGCTTTGCTCACAATAAACGGGCCCTCCCATGGAGGTGACAATTTATGCTTGCCGGCTATGCGTTGCACGAGCCCAAGTACCAGATCTCCCTCCCGAAAGACTCGGGGGTTTACTTTCTTGCTATGGTAGCATCTGAGATCTTGTTAATAAATAGCTGATCTAGACAATGCCAATTCTCTTGCTTATTCTAATAAATCGACATCATCTTGCCGAGATATTTCTTTTACCTCGGCGTTTTGTGTATTTGGTGACTCTAGGCGAGTCATGCACTATGTCGGCTGGTAGTACAGCTTCTGCCCCATATACAAGAAAGAATGGTGTGTATCATGTTGATCTATTCGGAGTGGTTCTTAAGATCCATAATACGGCTGGGAGTTCCTCAATCCAACACCCCGCCGATATTTGGAGTGCTTCTATGAGCCGAGGTTTTATCCCGGATAATACAAGTCCGTTTGACCTTTTAACTTGTCCATTTGATGCGGGGTGTGCTACCGATGCAACATCAAGCCTTATGTGCTTATCCCGGCAGAAGCGAGCAAAGGCTCCCTCAGCAAAATTTGTGTTGTTGTCTGTAATGACATTGTGTTGGTATCCATATCTCAGAATGATATCTTTAAGGAATTTTACAGCTGCGGGCCCATCACATTTTCTTATAGGCTTTACCTCTATCCATTTTGTGAACTTGTCAACCATGACCAAAATGTAAGTCATGCCACCGCGAGCCAGCTTAAATGGGCCGACCATATCCAGGCACCATACGGAGAATGGCCAAGAGATGGGTATCGTTTTTAGCTCGTAAGAAGGCATATGGATTTTACCGGCATATCTCTGGCAACCATTGCATCTTTCTACCAATTCTTTTGCTTCTTTTAGTGCACTTGGCCAATAAAATCCGTGTCGAAATGCTTTGGCCACAAGGGATCTAGATGAAGCATGATGCTCGCATCCCCCTTGATGTATGTCTAAAATGATTTCTTGTCCTTTTGTCGGTGTAACGCACCTTTGCAATACATTTGTTACACTTCTTTTATATAGTTCCCTGTTTATTATCGTGTAAGCCTTTGTCCATCACTTCTCCTGACATGATTTCTGCCGAATTACCCTGATCAGTCCCTGGGTTCGACGAGTCAGTCCCCGGGTTCATTGAGTCAGTCCCCGGGTTACTCGCCTCATTTCTCTTATCAATTTCCATCGGGACTATCTCGGATCCTTGATCTGACGAGAGACAGATTTATTCGGACTCTAGGAAGGTATGATTGATGGCTTTCTTAGGTGCTCTAAGGCGATACCCGGTGGAATCGACTGTCTGGTCGATCCAAGCTTAGACAAGGTATCTGTAGCGTCATTTTCTGCCCGAGGTATATGATGAAATTCGCATCCATCAAAATAGCCACTAATCTTTTGTACATGGAATCTATATAAGGCCATGCTTGCATCCAATGCATCCCAATTTCCTAATACTTGTTGGACTACGAGATCTGAATCACCGAAGCATAAGATCCAACGTATGCCAATTTCTTTTGCCATTTCTAGGCCATGGACAAGTGCCTCATATTCGGCTACATTATTTGATGCAGCAAAGTGTATTTTTAACACATACTTCAGTAGATCTTTCTTTGGAGAGGTTAATACTATCCTTGCTCCTAACCCATTTCTTAGTTTGGACCCATCAAAATGCATTGTCTAATAATTCGGATCAGGCAGCGGGGGTTCATATTGCATTTTGGCCCAATCGACAAAAAAGTGAGCCACTGCCTGAGATATGATATCGATTGCATTTCGTCCATCAATGTCACATCCCAAGATTTTCCAAATCTTGTAATGTTAAAAATAAATAAACAAAATAAATTTTTTGTTGAAAATCAGGGAGAAAAGAAACTTTGTTCTAAAAGGAAACTTAAAATCCCATCTTGAACAAACTTGGATAAAAGTTTGAATCCAACAAAAAATCCAAATCAAGAGAAATGCATTCCTCAATGAATGTATCTAGAAATTTAAACACTTGGAAAATAAATCCAAATACTAAAAACCCTAATGGAAGAAAATCATTTCCAAGTTATCTACAAGCCTATGGATTTGATCCATATAAAAATTTGCCAACAAACTTTTATAAATGATCAAGAAAGACAAACAAAAATATTATAAGACCATAGAAATTGGTTTCACTTAATTTAGAACCATGGATAAAATCTTATGAATATAATAAGATAAGGAAATTAAATTTCCAAAGCTAATAAAGCACTTATATAAAATCCATACCAAATGGTGAGAAAATAATCCTAAAAATATTCAAAGTGAAAAATAAATATCAAATAAGATTTCTCAAATTGGAATCACCAAGTTTGGATCTCTAAATAAAAAGATATGGATTTTATAAGATGAAGAAAGAAATATTTAATAAAGAATATTTAAAGACCAAATCAAATCTTAGCCTAACCCATAAACAAGTGAAATAAGTTATAATCCAAATCCAAATAAATAAAAGGATAAAGAATATCCAAAATAAAATAAAATGGCTTAGACCAAATCCTATTGGAATAAAGACAAACCCAAATTTTAAATGATTAATAAATCTTATTAAAATACTTTCCAAACAATTCAAGATGAATTATTTGACACCCTTTTAAGTAAACAAAACTTATTGAAAGGTTTTGGAAGAATTTAGAAGTCAAATGGAAATTAAAAACATTATTAAATCCTATTTTGGATTTAAAACAAGGGCCCTTTTTATTAATTAAAAAGACCCCAAAAAGAATAAAATAAATTTCCAAAATTGACATCAGAATGTGTTACCAATCAATATTTAAACCTACACAAAATCTGGCAAAGTTTTGAAATCAAATGAGTGTTTGAATTGGTTGTTCAAAATCAAAACAGAAAAACCAAAAGAGAAAAAGAAAAACAAACAGAACAAAAAAAATATGAAAAGGACTCGACCCAGTTAGCTAGCCCAACAAGGCCCAGTTCGCCTAGTTCCTCTCCTCCCTGCAGAAAATGATTCGAACTAACGAACTCACCCGCAGCGTCGCTGACAGAAGGACCCCACCACACCCTTCTCTCTCTCGCTGCCAGACGACCCCACGCCCACGTCACCTTCTTCCTACCCGCGGCGACCCCTTCTTCCTTCCCTCGTCGCCGTTTCTGGCTAAGATTCCGCGGGCTTAATTCGCCTTAACGCTGCAGCCATTACTCACTGTGATCACGCACACTTAAACGCCCACGCCCCCTCTATCTTTCCCCCAGGGCGTCGTCCCCTCTACGCCCCCAGGCCGCTTTGATTTTGCTTCGAAACGCCACTGCCTCCGACGCCCTCCGGCGGCGATTCCGACCAAGTCTCGCCCCCCCCTGCCCCCTAGCCACGACGAGACTACTCCCCATTACCTGGTGCACACTCCAGTGGCATTAGCTCGCTCACGCGCGCCCCTGAACCTCGGCAAGGACAACCACTGACCGCCACCGTCGTCTGCACCAACTCCGGCGAGCTACTGACGCCCAACCCGTGCGCCCCTCGCGTTCTGGTGAGTACCTCTACAACCCCCAAAACCGTGCGCATCCTCCTGATGCTTTTTCTCGTTTTCTTGCATCCCAGGAACTCGTCTTCGACCACGACCGCGCGCACCCGAGGCACAGCTCAACTCCGGTGAGCGATTAAGGACATCCCCGTGCGCCCCTTCGCCAGCCAGCACCACCTCGAGGATCCCCACGCCTCGGCAAACTCGGTGAGCCTCCTCCCTCTCCTCCTCGCTTCCTGCATCGCCAGATCAGTCGCCGTCTGACCGCGCACCGCCACCTGCCGCCGCCAGCGCCGCTGCCTAATGGTCAAGCCGATAGGGTCCATAGGATCTTAATCTGATGGATGAGATTAGAACGTGAACGAAGGGGTACGCTCGCCTCTGTGCCACACGATATAACTTAGATCCAACGCCTCATGTTGCTGATCCAACCGAAACGGTACCCGCGAATGAGAAACAGCCACGTGTCCCAGTCTGTTTGATTTAAACAGAATTTGATCTATTAGTTGCTCAATTTTGTAAAATCTATAACTTTTAATCTACACGTCCAAATTTTGCAAATTTTATATCAATGGATTCAGCAATACAAGCCCTAGGCAACCATGCACTTTGTTTAGTCAAAAGCTTCTGTTAAGTTGTTTGTTTTTGCAGAAAGTTGTGTATGCATGTTTAGGTTATAAAATTTATTCCAAAATGATTTTGAGGATAAAATCTTTGGAAAATGGTGTATTTTGAACCTACTGACCATAGGAAACAAATTGTGGTTTCAAAAATGTATTTGGTGAAGTAAAAGAATGAATCTTGGATTTAAACCATTTCTAGTCAAATAAAAACATGGTTTGATTATTAAAAAATGGTTTTGGAAGAAAACCTTTGAGAAATGTTTTGGAAATAAACTCTCTGACCCTAAACACAAGATTATATGGTTTGAAAAAATATTTTGTGAAACCTATAGAATTTTGCCTTATTAAAAGCATTTCTTCACCACATAAAATAATGACTTGATCAAAAATGGTTTATAAAGTAAAATCTTATACAAATGGTTTTGCCACTTTACAAAATGACCAAATGGTGTTTCCAAATGTTCATAACTTACTAGAAACCACTTTTACAAATAAAACAACCTTTTGCATGCTTACATGCATTGCTTTGTTTTATAATTTTATGTGATGAATTGCTTGAATGGTAGATTGAATTATTGTTTCCTTGATTGAATTGTAGTGGTTGAAGTGAGTGAACATTGCAAAGATCAAGGAGTGAACTTATACTCTCTACCAAAAAGGCAAGTGATGCTTCATACTTTGTCCCATTATTTTCACTATGCATTAGTGATATTTCTAAGTAAGACTTGCATGGAATTTTTGCTAAGTATAAACCATGCTATGGGAAATCCTAGTAGATGAAACCTTAGATAAAATTTCCTAAGTTAAGATTCCTACTACTATCATGCTTAGCTTAGCTAATAGAAAACAAGGGTGGAACATATATTCATGCTATGGAAAAATTTCTAAGTCTGAGGACTTGTGTTTTTGTTTAATAAAACAACTAAGTGAATGAATCACCTGGGTGGAATGGAAGGAATGGTTTGTGTTGAGTGGTCATGCAAGTCCAGTATGCTGGGGGAAACTTGGGCATCACCAAGTCCAGCATGCTAGGCAAAACTTGGTGTCTCACTTGTGGATGGCCACCCAGGAACAAAGAGATTTGAGATGTCAAATGTTGAGAAGCTTCAAGTGCAGCCACTTGGCATTATGGGCTCTGCCTGGATCATATAGGTTGCAAGAACTTAGCCAAATGGACAGTTGGTGGTAGGGGTTTGATAGGTTGGAGCGCGTCCATTCTGGTCTAAGGGAAGGCTTCTGAAAGATCTTATCTTGGTGAAACCAAGTCTTGTGGGGAAAGTGCACCACCTCTGCAGAGTGTAAAATCTAAGTACTTAGCCATGTCCCTGGCAAAGGACAATATGAGCATCAAGACATGGAAGCTATCAAGAATCTCATCATCCAAATTTCTAAGTTAAAAACTTGTGGTTGAATAAGGGTTTAAGGTTCACCAATTTCTATTGGTGGTTCCAAGGGTGATATTTTTGTCAAGCAAAAACTTAGTGTTTTCAAATGATAAGGAAAATCTATTTTGAGCAAAGCAAGCCTAAGCTCCATTTAGCAAAATGCATATAGATGATAGACTCCACTATACTACCATAGTATCACTTGCCAATACAATTCAAATGTATTGACCCTTGTGGCTGTAACTTGTTATGTTGCAGGTTTGTTTGATATTAGTGAAGATTAATAATTAGGATTACAAGTCTACAACCAACATGTCTGCCTATGGCACTTTGAAGATGAAGGACCCCATGCTATTGTTATATTCTGCTGCACTGTAATGAGATAGCCAAATGAGCTATGTAAGATGTAATAAATTATGTTATTCCTGGTTATAAAGTTGTAATATGACCTCTGTTTCTTGATATTACATCTTAACTGTGGATGCTAGCTATTGATCCAGGGACTAGCATTGTAAACACAGGGATCTCTACCTTATTAAAGGTTGGGAACCTTACAGATGGTATCAGAGCATTGTGTTGCCGGTAGGATTTGTATCCCTAGGATTGGACAAAACCCCATGGAAAAATAGGAGTTGTATTTGTTCCAAAACCTATTTACAAACAATCTTGTAAACTCTTTTCTCAACCATATTGGTTTTGATTCTACATCTCTTCTATTTTCAAACTTGATGGATAAAGCCTACCCCATGGCCAAAGACTTCACCATGAGCAAGGACATCTTCAACTCTAATGACTTCAACATCTTCAACTCTAATGACTTCAACATCTTCAACATTTTCACCAAGGACTTCAACCTTAGATATTACTAAGGACTACAAGTGAGACAAGAAAATGTTACTCAAGACTTGAAGACTAAGGAAACACAACTTAGAAGGAACCATCATCACCTTGAAGTTTGAGATCAAGATGCAAGAAATTCTCTAAAGATACAAACATCTTTTTCAAGAGGAATCAACCAAGAAGGATGGAAAGATCACAAGTGAACCATATAGATGGACCACCATATTTAGTTTAAGACAAACCCACCAACTTATGTGGTGAAACAAAAATATTTTTGGTTGCCTAAAAAAATATGCTTGAAACTTGTTGTTTGAGTGGAATGTTTGTTTGTGATTGCTTGCACATTGCTTGTGTGAATTGTGATGTGTGTGATTAGAATTATTTCCTTAGAAATATTTTGCCTATTCTAATCCCAATCCAACCCAAACAGATGACTTCTCCAAGAGACTCCAACATCAAGGATGGTGACAACAACAACCAAGAGGTCAACATGAGAGACCAACTGCTTGCAAGAAAAACCCAGTTGAACCAAGTGACAACTCAGTTCTTAGCCAACAACAATGAGTTAGACCCAACCATGCAAGAAGTTTTGAAAACTCAATCCCAATTGTTGCAACGGATGGCTACTCAAATTATCAACATGGGAGACAACTCTTCCCAAGGAGTTTATGACAACAAGGATGACAAAGATGTTATTCTGGAAGGAACCCAAGATTGCAATATTTGTGGAGACAAGGATCACACTTCCAAGGAGCATGGAGATCAATGCCCCAACTGTGAAGAGAAACATCCAATTGACCAATGCCCCACATCTCAAGCTACTTGTTACCTATGTGAAGGAAACAATCATGTCCCTATCCAATGCCCCATCTATTCCATAGTTGAACAAAGGAAACAAGGTGGAGTGCAACAACTGATTGCAGATTACCATGAGAGAGCCAAGTCTACCAAGAAGGATGAGGACAAAGGAAAATCTCAGCTTGTACCTCCCAGCAACATGACTCAATTTAAAGGACCAAAAAGGAGACATATGAATTATCCAAGGAATAATAAAAGGTCAAGGAGATCAGTAAACATTCCTACCTATGAGATAACATATGAAGAACATGAACTAGAAGCACTTCTAGCTTTGGAGAAACCCAAGAAAAAGAAGGACAAAAGCCATGTGCAATGTGGTCATTGCAAAGAAATGGGACACTATGCCAGTGAATGTCCAGAGAAGCAGAAGTATAAGGAGATTAGCCAAGTGTGGTGCAACAACTGCAAAGATCTAGGCCATTATGTAGCAACTTGCCCACAGAATATACGTGAAGAACTCAATCTTATCACCTGTTACAATTGTGGTAACCAAGGACATTATGCAGGGCAACTGTCCAAAAAAGATGAAGCACAAGATAAACAAGCCTATGAAGGATCTCAGCCTTGTCACATGTTTCAAGTGTGGAAACAAAGGACACTATGCAGATGTTTGCCCAGAGCGAGTTCAACAGGATTCCAAGAAGGCCAATATGTAATTTAGTTGGAAAATTTTTAAGGGTGGTAGTACCCTAGATGCTTTGAGCCAACTTGTAACCCCTAGCCTTCCCAAATATCGGGACGAGATTTATTTTAAGGGTGGTAGCCTGTCACATCCCAAGATTTTCCAAATCTTGTAATGTGAAAAATAAATAAACAAAATAAATTTTTTGTTGAAAATCAGGGAGAAAAGAAACTTTGTTCTAAAAGGAAACTTAAAATCCCATCTTGAACAAATTTTGATAAAAGTTTGAATCCAACAAAAAATCCAAATCAAGAGAAATGCATTCCTCAATGAATGCATCTGGAAATTTAAACACTTGGAAAATAAATCCAAATCCTAAAAACCCTAATGGAAGAAAATCATTTCCAAGTTATCTCCAAGCCTATGGATTTGATCCATATAAAAATTTGCCAACAAACTTTTACAAATGATCAAGAAAGACAAATAGAAATATTATAAGACCATAGAAATTGGTTTCACTTAATTTAGAACCATGGATAAAATCTTATGAATATAATAAGATAAGGAAATTAAATTTCCAAAGCTAATAAAGCACTTATCTAAAATCCATACCAAATGGTGAGCAAATAATCCTAAAAAGATTCAAAGTGAAAACTAAATATCAAATAAGATTTCTCAAATTGGAATCACCAAGTTTGGATCTCTAAATAAAAAGATATGGATTTTATAAGATGAAGAAAGAAATATTTAATAAAGAATATTTAAAGACCAAATCAAATCTTGGCCTAACCCATAAACAAGTGAAATAAGTTATAATCCAAATCCAAATAAATAAAAGGATAAAGAATATCCAAAATAAAATAAAATGGCTTAGACCAAATCCTATTGGAATAAAGACAAACCCAAATTTTAAATGATTAATAAATCTTATTAAAATACTTTAAAAATAATTCAAGATGAATTATTTGACACCCTTTTAAGTAAACAAAACTTACTGAAAGGTTTTGGAAGAATTTAGAAGTCAAATGGAAATTAAAAACATTATTAAATCCTATTTTGGATTTAAAACAAGGGCCCTTTTTATTAATTAAAAAGACCCCAAAAAGAATAAAATAAATTTCCAAAATTGACATCAGAATGTGTTACGAATCAATATTTAAACCTACACAAAATCTGGCAAAGTTTTGAAATCAAATGAGTGTTTGAATTGGTTGTTCAAAATCAAAACAGAAAAATCAAAAGAGAAAAAGAAAAACAAACAGAACAAAAAAAATATGAAAAGGACTCGACCCAGTTAGCTAGCCCAACAAGGCCCAGTTAGCCCAGTTCCTCTCCTCCCCACAGAAAACGATTCGAACCAACGAACTCACCAGCAGCATCGCTGACAGAAGGACCCCACCGCACCCTTCTCTCGCTGCCGGCGACCCCGCCCATCGTCACCTTCTTCCTACCATGGCGACCCTTCTTCCTTCCTCGTCGCCGTTTAAGCTAAGATTCCGGGCTTAATTCGCCTTAACACTGCAGCCATTACTCCGTGATCACGCACATAACGCCCACCCCTCTATCTTTCCCCAGGCGTCCCCTCTATGCCCCCGGCCGCTTTGATTTTGCTTGACGCCTGCCTCCGACGCCCTCCGGCGGCGATTCCGACCAAGTCTCGCCCCCCCCCCCCCCACCCTTGCCCCCTAGCCACGACGAGACTAGTCCCCATTACCTGGTGCACACTCCAGTGGCATTAGCTCGCTCGCGCGTGCCCCTGAACCTCGGCAAGGACAACCACTGACCGCCACCGTCGTCTGCACCAACTCCGGTGAGCTACTGACGCCCAACCCGTGCGCCCCTCGCGTTCTGGTGAGTACCTCTACAACCCCCGAAACCATGCGCATCCTCCTGATGATTTTTCTCGTTTGCTTGCATCCCACGAGCTCGTCTTCGACCACGACCGCGTGCACCCGAGGCACAGCTCAACTCCGGTGAGCGATTAAGGACATCCCCGTGCGCCCCTTCGCCAGCCAGTACCACCTCGAGCATCCCCACGCCTCGTCGAACTCGGTGAGCCTCCTCCCTCTCCTCCTCGCTTCCTGCATCGCCAGATCCGTCGCCGTCTGACCGCGCACCGCCACCTGCCGCCGCCAGCGCCGCTGCCTAATGGTCAAGGCGATAGGGTCCATAGGATCTTAATCTGACGGATGAGATTAGAACATGAACGAAGGGGTACGCTCGCCTCTATGCCACACGATCTAACTTAGATCCAACGCCTCATGTTGCTGATCCAACCAAAACGGTACCCGCGAATGAGAAACAGCCACGTGTCCCAGTCTGTTTGATTTAAACAGAATTTGATCTATTAGTTGCTCAATTTTGTAAAATCTATAACTTTTAATATACATGTACAAATTTTGCAAATTTTATATCAATGGATTCAGCAAGACAAGCCCTAGCCAACCATGCTCTTTGTTTAGTAAAAAGCTTCTGTTAAATTGTTTGTTTTTTGCAGAAAGTTGTGTATGCATGTTTAGGTTATAAAATTTATTCCAAATGATTTTGAGGATAAAATCTTTGGCAAATAGTGTGTTTTGAACCTACTGACCATAGGAAACAAATTGTGGTTTCAAAAATGTATTTGGTGAAGTAAAAGAATGAATCTTGGATTTAAACTATTTCTAGTCAAATAAAAACATGGTTTGATTATTAAAAATGGATTTGGAAGAAAACCTTTGAGAAATGTTTTGGAAATAAACACTCTGACCCTAAACACAAAATTATATGGTTTGAAAACATATTTTGTGAAACCTATAGAATTTTTCCTTATTAAAAGCATTTCTTCACCACATAAAATAATGACTTGATCAAAAATGGTTTATGAAGTAAAATCTTATACAAATGGTTTTGCCACTTTACAAAATGACCAAATGGTGTTTCCAAATGTTCATAACTTACTAGAAACCACTTTTACAAATAAAACAACCTTTTGCATGCTTACATGCATTGCTTTGTTTTATAATTTTATGTGATGAATTGCTTCAATGGTAGATTGAATTATTGTTTGCTTGATTGAATTGTAGTGATTGAAGTGAGTGAACATTGCAAAGATCAAGGAGTGAACTTATACTCTCTACCAAAAAGGCAAGTGATGCTTCATACTTTGTCCCATTATTTTCACTATGCATTAGTGATATTTCTAAGTAAGACTTGCATGGAATTTTTGCTAAGTATAAACCTTGCTATGGGAAATCCTAGTAGATGAAACCTTAGAGAAAATTTCCTAAGTTAAGATTCCTACTACTATCATGCTTAGCTTAGCTAATAGAAAACAAGGGTGGAACATATATTCATGCTATGGAAAAATTTCTAAGTCTGAGGACTTGTGTTTTTGTTTAATAAAACAACTAAGTGAATGAATCACCTGGGTGGAATGGAAGGAATGGTTTGTGTTGAGTGGTCATGCAAGTCCAGTATGCTGGGGGAAACTTGGGCATCACCAAGTCCAGCATGCTAGGCAAAACTTGGTGTCTCACTTGTGGATGGCCACCCAGGAACAAAGAGATTTGAGATGTCAAATGTTGAGAAGCTTCAAGTGCAGCCACTTGGCATTATGGGCTCTGCCTGGATCATATAGGTTGCAAGAACTTAGCCAAATGGACAGTTGGTGGTAGGGGTTTGATAGGTTGGAGCGCGTCCATTCTGGTCTAAGGGAAGGCTTCTGAAATATCTTATCTTGGTGAAACCAAGTTTGTGGGGAAAGTGCACCACCTCTACAGAGTGTAAAATCTAAGTACTTAGCCATGTCCCTGGCAAAGGACAATATGAGCATCAAGACATGGAAGCTATCAAGAATCTCATCATCCAAATTTCTAAGTTAAAAACTTGTGGTTGAACAAGGGTTTAAGGTTCACCAATTTCTATTGGTGGTTCCTTGGGTTATATTTTTGTCAAGCAAAAACTTAGTGTTTTCAAATGATAAGGAAAATCTATTTTGAGCAAAGCAAGCCTAAGCTCCACTTAGCCAAATGCATATAGATGATAGACTCCACTATACTACCATAGTATCACTTGCCAACACAATTCAAATGTATTGACCCTTGTGGCTGTAACTTGTTATGTTGCAGGTTTGTTTGATATTAGTGAAGTTTAATGACTAGGATTACAAGTCTACAACCAACATGTCTTCCTGTGGCACTTTGAAGATGAAGGACCCCATGCTATTGTTATATTCTGCTGCATTGTAATGAGATAGCCAAATGAGCTATGTAAGATGTAATAAATTATGTTATTCCTGGTTATAAAGTTGTATTATGACCTTTGTTTCTTGATATTACATCTTAACTGTGGATGCTAGCTATTGATCCAGGGACTAGCATTGTAAACACAGGGATCTCTACCTTATTAAAGGTTGGGAACCTTACAATCAAATTGCGGAGCATAGGGGGATAACTCAATTGCCCATTTTTCTATTTGGCCGCTTGCATCTTTATTGCTCATTATCTCGGCTATCGGTGCCTCATAAATCACCTTGATGGGGTTTTCTTTAAAATAATGCTTCAGATTTTTTAGGTGACATATATACACCATAGGCCATTTTTTGGTAGTGTGGGTAATTTTGCTTCGAGCCCGACAATACCTCGCTTAGGTAATAAACTGGCCTTTGTACCGACTTACCTTCATCATCATGCTCGACCACTATCACAGCACTTACGACTCGGTTGGTCGCTGCTACATAGAGCAACATAGGCTCTTTTGATAATGGAAAAACTAAGACCGGCGCACTGGCTAGCATCCTCTTTAATTCATGAAAGGCATTATCGTCCTGAGGTGCCAGATAAACTTATTCGTTTTTTTCATCAATTGATATAAGGGTAACGCCTTTTCCGCTAGCCTACTTACGAACCGACTTAGAGATGCCAAGCATCCGGTGAATTTTTGTACATCATTAAGACACTTAGGCAGTTCCATCCTTTCTAATGCACAAATCTTAGTCAGATTTGCCTCTATACCTCGGCTAGATATGAGGAAACCGAGTAATTTTCTGGCTGGTACACCAAAGGTACATTTTTCTGGGTTGAGCTTCATTCGGAATCTTCTCATGTTCGCGAATGTTTGCCGGATATCTTCCAGGAGCATATGGATCTCTTTGGTTTTTATCACCACATCATGAACATATACTTGGAAGTTTTTTCCAATATGATCATGCAGGAATTTTTGCATACATATTTGATACATTTCCCCCGCATTGCGTAGGCCAAATGGCATGGTACGATAGCAATAAGCCCCATAAGGGATGAAGATAGAAATATTAGTTCTTACTTGTTCTCAATTTCAGGTTGGAATTAATACTCTCGCTGGTCAGGCTGATCGTGTTTCCACAGGATCGGTAACCTCCAGGAGATTGGCACTCATGATCGCACGTGTAGTCGGATCGTAAATCCCGAACTCCACTAAATCGACTATCACCATCTCATCGAAAGATCAGACACCTTTCATCTATCAAGTGGTATCAGATTTCAGGTTGCTCGGTGAGATTTACTATTTTCGTAGATTAGATCTGTTTTTACCTATAACCCATGAAAAATCCGAAAACACTGTTAGAGTTTAGATCCACCCTATCACCAATCTACGCGTTGCATTATCTTTTCAGTTTTTGTATTATTGAATTTTTGTATGCATCGTCCCGTCAAGTTGCTAGTCTTAGTGTCTCGTCCCTTAGAGTTTCGAGTTCTGGTTACATTAGTCACCGCCGCCACGCTCGCAGATCACCGTCATATACACCCACCACATAAACCCTAGCCACAGCCACCATATTCCGCCGCCATACATACAGCCATATACTTTGCCACATAAACCCCTAGCCGCCGCCACCATATTCCGCTGACATACACCCTGCCACCAAAACCCGACTCCAACTCCGCCACTACCTTCCTACCGCATCACGAGTACGATTTAAGTTATTGTTTCCTAGTTTTTCCTTTTTCTTTCCTTACTTGTTGTTTTTGTGTTGAGCTAAAGTACGTCTAGAGCTAAAGTCCAGTCGCAAGTCCAGAAGGAGAGCAAAAAAGTCTGGAACTACCTCTGATTTTTTTTGGCTATATTGGTTTTCGACATCGGGGATCACTTTTCTCCATCGGCGGCACCTGCGCGCTTTCCGGAGCAAATAAAAAAAATTCGACAAAAAATTTCGGGGCTATCCTGTTTTTATACCCCGTAGATCAGTTCTAGACACTCGGTTCACTTTTTAGGGTGCCATATCATCATACCATTGCTAGTTGTGGCGCGTCGTGACATTGTTAGTGCTCTAGGCTCGCGTCTCTAGTACGATCTAGCCTAGGACCAGCACGGTACCGTCGTTGAGCATATTTTCAACTTTGCATTGTGTCTTGATAATTGCTAACCCTTTTTCTAAGCCTTCCCAGAGCTCCACAGATTACTCCACGTGCAGTGTCTCGACTCGTGGTAATCGCTTGGTTCAATCTCTGGACTACTGATTTTGCGGTTGCACGTCGTCTTTTCTTGTTGTTTGATAATAACTTGTAAGAGCTTTGTATATTGCTTGACGGATTACGCGTTACTTCCACCATATTTCTGTATTTATAGTCATATACACCTGTGCTTTTTAAAGGACTAACCATGGCAGATACTTCGCGTGACCCCGCAAAGATGACGAACCAAGAGCTACATGACCACTTCTCCGAGCTGTTGGTAGGATTCGCTGAAGATGTGGATGCAATACTAGAGGAGTTTGACAACAAGCTCACCACCTCCATGGACAAGATTGTAGGACTCAAGAAATCCTTCAATGACAAGCTAGACGCTCGGTTCAAGGAGGTTTTGGACAGATTGCCTGCACCTACACCCGCCCCTGCTCCGGTTGCACCTCGGCATGGCGCACGACGCATTCCGATCACGGGTCGTACTGCTGGTTCAGTTGCCATCGCACCTCAGGCTCCTACCGCTACATCTGATGCACCCCAGGCTTCAAACGCGGCTACTCCAACCTTGGGGGAAGACGTTGGGTACTACTACGACTTCGACGACGACGATCTGTTTGACGAGGAGGTTAAACAACCTCCACAACCTGCTGGCCGACCCTGACATTACCACCGCAATGCTAGACCACCGGTACATGATGATGATCATGTTGCAAATCTTAAATTAAATATTCCATCTTTTGAGGGTAAGTATAATCCCTATGTATATCTTACTTGGGAGATGGAAGTAGAACAACGTTTTGCATGTTTAAAATATCCTGAGAATATGCGTGTTAGTGCTACTACATGTAAATTTACTAAATTTTCTTCCCTTTGGTGGTCTGAATATTGTCGCTTAAATCCTACTACTATTCCTCATACTTGAACTGCTTTAAAAATTTCTATGCGTGTTTATTTTGTGCCTCCTACTTATCAACGTGATTTACTAAAGAATTTGACACGTTTATAACTAGGGAAAAATTCTGTAGAAGATTATTATCAGGAATTGCAAACAGGGATGGTTCGGTGTGGTCTTGTTGAAACTAATGAACAAATGCTTGCACGTTTCTTTGGTGGATTAAACAAGGATATTCAACACATATTAGACTATAAGGAATATAATACCATCACTCATTTGTTTCATCTTGCTTGCAAAGCTGAACGTGAAGTGCAGGATCACCAAACACCATGGATGAGGACTAATAATTCTGCAGGTCGCACATCCTCTTGGACATCCTGATAATCAACACCTTCTTCTCCTAATTCTCTACCAGCTACTACCACATCCAAAGCCAGCACAAGGCTTCCTTCAGTTGCTCCTCCACCGTCATCCAATGCTCCTACTCGTAGTGCATCTTCTATGGCTTCCACGGGCAAAACAAAGGATATACAATGCCGCAAGTGTTGGCGTTATGGTCATATTGAGCGACAATGCACAACATAGCGTGTTATGATGGTGAATATGATTCAGCAAGTGCTTTGATGAAAATACATTAGCTATTATTTCTGCTCAAGATGGAGATAATTCTGATTCTGAAGAAGAGACAAAGGTAATGGGAGCTGAAGCTGTTGATCAATACAAGAGCTTAGTTGCACAACGTGTGTTGAGTGTGCAATTGAGCAAATCTGAGCATGATCAACGCCACAACCTATTCCAAACACGCGGCATTGTCAAGGAAAGAGCTATATGGATCATCATTGATGAAGGGAGTTGTAATAATCTGGATAGTGTTGACATGGTAGAGAAGCTTGCACTTACAACAAGACAACACACACATTCATATTACATCCAATGGTTTGAGAGTTCTCGCAAGATCAAGGTGACAAGAATGGTACGCGTGCATTTTACTATTGGTACATATTCTAATTTTGTTGATTGTGATGTTGTACCTATGCAAGCTTGTTTTTTGTTACTTGGTAGACCATGGCAATTTGATAGAAAATCTATTCATAATGGCAAAACTAATCACTATTCTCTTATGCATGATGGAAAGGAAATTGGTCTAAAACCTATGACTCCTGAACATATTTTAAAAGATGATCTTGCTAGAGCTAGTAGAGCTAAAACTGAGGAGAAAACTAAAAGTGAGCATCAGATTGTTGCTGCATATTTTGTACCACCACAGAACACTAAATCTGATTCTAAACATGCTACTGAAATTCGTTTGAAGAGTCCATGTATGCTTGCAAATAAAATTGATATTGCTAAACTAGATGTAAACAATACTCAATGTTATGCAATTGTCTGCAAAGAGGTTTTGTTTTCATTTGAGGATATGCCTCCTTCTTTGCCACCTGCTCTTTCTAACCTTTTGCAGGAATATGAGGACATTTTTCCCGCTGAGATGCCACCAGGACTACCCCTTATTAGAGGAATTGAGCACCAAATTGATCTAATTCCTGGTGCTATGCTGCCCAACCGCGCGCCATATCGAACCAATCCAGAGGAGACAAAGGAGATACACCGCCAAATTCAGGAACTACTCCACAAAGATCATATTCGTTAGTCCCTTAGCCCATGTGATGTTACTATTATTTTGGTACCTAAGAAAGATGGTTCTTCACGCATGTGTACTGATTGTAGAGCTATCAATAATATTACTATTAGATATCGTCATCCTATTCCATGTTTAGGTGACATGCTTAATGAATTGAGTGGATCTACCATGTTTTCTAAAGTTGATTTGCGTAGTGGTTACCACCAGATTCGTATGAAATTGGGAGATGAATGGAAAACTGCATTTAAAACTAAGTTTGGTTTATATGAGTGATTAGTAATGCCGTTTGGTTTAACTAAATAACCCATCACATTTATGAGATTAATGAATGAAGTAATACGTGCTTTCATTGGAGGTTTTGTGATGATATTCTGATTTATAGCAAATCTTTAGAGGATCATTTGGAACATTTACGTGTTGTTTTCCATGCTTTACGCGATGCACGTTTGTTTGGTAATCTTGAGAAGTGCACCTTTTGCACCTATCGAGTTGCGTTTCTTGGCTATGTTGTTATATCACAGGGTATTGAAGTGGATCCAGCCAAGATTGAAGCTATTGAGAATTGGCCACATCCCAAGACAGTCACACAAGTAAGGAGTTATCTTTGCCTCGCAGATTTTTATAGGAGCTTTGTGAAGGACTTTGGATCAATTGTCGCACCGCTGAATGAACTTACCAAGAAGGATGTGCCCTTTATATGGGGCGTTGCACACCAACAAGCCTTCGTGATATTGAAAGATAAGTTAACACATGCTCCATTACTCCAACTTCCTGATTTTAATACTACTTTTGAGCTTGAATGTGATGCTAGTGGAATTGGTTTGGGAGGTGTGTTATTACAAGAGGGAAAACCTGTTGCATATTTTACTGAGAAATTGACTGTGGCTAGTCTGAACTATTCTACTTATGATAAGGAATTATATGCGCTGGTTCGGACATTAGAAACTTGGCAACATTATACATGGCCTAAAGAATTTGAAGCATATTCGTAGTACAAGAGGGAAAACCTGTTGAATCATCTTCATGCAAAGTGGGTTGAATTTATTGAGTCTTTTCCTTACGTTATCAAACACAAAAAGGGTAAAGATAATGTTATTGATGATGCTTTGTCGCGTCGTTATACTTTGTTAGATCAACTTGACTTCAAAATATTTGGATTGGAAACTATTAAGGAACAATATGTACATGATGCTGAATTTAAAGATGTGTTGCACAATTGTAGAGATGGTAGAACATGGAAAAAGTTTGTCTTCAATGATGGATTTGTGTTTCGTGCTAACAAACTATGCATTCCAGATAGTTCCGTTCGTCTTTTGTTGTTACAGGAGGTGCATGGAGGAGGACTGATGGGACACTTTGTTGTCAATAAAATGGAGGATGTTCTTGCTGCACACTTCTTTTGGCGACGTATGCGTCGAGATGTTGAGAGATTCATGGCACGCTACACTACTTGTCAAAAAGCTAAGTCTCGCCTTAATCCACATGGTTTATATATGCCTCTTCCTGTTCCTAGTGTTCCTTGGGAGGATATTTCTATGGACTTTGTTTTGGGATTGCCTCGTACATAGAAGGGGAGGGATAGCATTTTTGTTGTTGTGGATTGGTTTCTAAGATGGCACACTTTATTCCTTGTCATAAAACGGATGCTGCTACGCATAGTGATGATATGTTCTTTTGTGAAATTGTTCGTTTACATGCGTGCCAAATACTATTGTTTCTGATTGTGATACTAAATTTCTTAGCAACTTTTGGAGATGTTTATGGGCTAAGTTGGGGACTAAATTGCTGTTTAGTACTACATGTCATCCCTAAACTGATCGACAGACTGAAGTAGTGAATAGAACTTTGTCTACTATGTTGCGGGTTGTTTTAGAGAAGAACTTAAAATTGTGGGAAGAGTGTTTACATCATATAGAATTTGCTCATATAAAACTGATGGACTTGAAATTTCTTAGCCCTAAACCCTATTTTTCTTTGCTCTCCTTCTGGACTTGCGACCGTACTTTTAGCTCAACATGGATTATAGCTCAATATAGAAACAACAAGTAAGGAAAGTAAAAAGAAATAACTAGGAAACAATAGCTCAAATTGGACTCATGTCGCAGCAGGAAAGGTGATCGGATCCATGTCGCGGTAGGAAGGCGGTGGCGGAGTTTTTAGGGTTTATGGTGGCAGGGTGTATGTCAGTGAAATATGGTGGCGGCGGCTCAGAGTATCTGGAGGTATGTATGGTGGTGGAATATGGTGGCGGTGGCTAGGTTTATGTGGTGTGTGTAGATGGCGGTGATCTACGAGCGTGGCGGCGGTGACGAATGTGACCAGAACTCGAAACTCTAAGGGACGAGATAGTAAGACAACAACTTGACGCGACAATGCAGACACAAATTCAACAATGCAAAAAACTGAAAAGATAATGCAAGGCGTAGATTGGTGATGGGATGGATCTAAATATAACTGTGTTTTTGGCTTTTTAGTGGGTTATACGTAAAAACATCTAATCTACGAATCAGTAAATCTCACCGAGCCACCTGAAATTTGATACCACTTGATAGGGCAAAGGTGTCCGATCTTTTGATGAGATGGTGATAGTTGATTTGGTGGAGTTCGGGCTTGACGATCCGACTACACGTGCGAGCACGAGCGCCAATGCAATCGCTAGGCCAATCTCCATGCATCATCATGCTCCAATGCTTGTCCTTCTCATCCTTGCTAGGTCCATCATTCCTAAGAGTAACAAACATATCTGATTTAGGTAGCATCATATTCTCATGGATATTAGGAATAGTTTCAAGAAACAAAAGTACCTGATAATTAAGTTTCTTGGCACGATCTCAGGTGATAGTCCTTGTATGTGTGTATCTGTAGGTACAACGGTTGTATCAATAGATGAGATGTCCACATCATGCTCCCCTTCTTTAATTGAAGTCGTCCTCGACGCAATCTCATCTTCCTCACCAAAGTAAGGCTTCAAATCTGCAATGTTAAACGTAGGACTAACCGAACCAAAATCTGCTGGTAACTCAAGTTTATATGCATTATCAATTATTTTCTCTAACACCTTAAAAGGACTAGCAGCACGTGGCATTAACTTACACTTGCGCAAATCAGGAAAACAATCTTTACGCAAATGTAACCAAACAAGATCACCAACATCACACACAATATGCTTTCTCCCTTTATCCCCAACAAGTTTATACTTAGCATTAATGTTTTCTATGTTATCTTTAGTAGTCTTATGTAAGTTTAATATCATTTCAGCACATTGTGTAGCATCCAAATTAGTTTGCACCGAAGAAGGTAATGGCAATAAAACAATAGGTGCACGAGGAACAAAACCATACACAATCTCAAATGGGCACATCTTTATGGTAGAATGCAGCGAATGATTATAAGAAAATTCTATATGAGCTAAACTGATGAGGACATCCTAATCTATTGATACAACTGATGTACCTACAACTACACTCATACAAGGACCTATCACTCGAGCTCGTGCCAAGCAAGTTAATTATCACGTACTATCGTTTCTTGGAACTATTCCTCATATACATGAGAATATGATGCTGCCTAAATCAGATATGTTTGTTACTCTTAGGATTGATGGACCTAACAAGGATGAGAAGGACAATCATTGGAGCATGATCATGCATGGAGATGGCAGCAAGCATATGAGGATTGAAGAGGATGCCAAGAGTGAATATTTTAGAACTTTAAAGCCGCCATAATGAAGATTGAAGGGCTAGACAAAATATTCAAGATTAATACTTCACAAATTTGTCCATAGCTTAATATGGTGTTGCGCCACCTTTACTGATGAGGACATCCCTATACTTACACCTGCCCCAATTAGTACTGAAGATGTTCCAGCTGCTGCTACGAAGGATCAGTCCAATGAGATTAGAATTGGACCCATTACAAGATCTCGTCCAAGCTACTTGAACAACAGGTGAATTCACTCCTAAATGAATCTAATGTTTATGATAATGAGAACTTTATACTGCCTAAATCTATGCACTTGTGTATGATCAGGTTCGTTGAGGAAGCAAGCATGACACGAGGAGGAGAATGGATACAAGAGGATCCCAGCATGATGATTGCCAAGGATGTGTGAGCGAGGAGTGGGAGGAAGGCGCAAGAGAACATCATCAAGATGGAAGGTTCAGTTCAGACAGACAGAAGCCCTGAAATTGAAACAGACGTGGATTGTTCATACGAACTCGAAATCAAGAAAATAAGCACTTGTTGGAAAGATAATTCCGAGAGCTTTCCAACGAGTACTTACACGTCTCCAGACCTCGGATAATCCGGCCCCCACACACCCGGATAATCCGGACCTGTTCTAGAAATTCTGCTAAGGACTTTAGGTGCGTCGTACTGTATGGAGAACAGATAATCCGCCCCAGGGAAGATAATCCGGGGGGCCGGATAATCGGCCCCCACTTAGGGTGGAAAGTACATCCCTAAAAGTTTCCATTAGATCTGGATGGATCCAACTGTATCGGACACGTTTTTGTTTCGCGATTTTCGGACGTTCTGGCGGCCATATAATCCTAGGAACTCCCTCTAGTTTAGGTTAGACCACGTTCAAACTATTTTGGAGTTGTTTCTTATCAAGAACCTCTGGAATTACCCTGTGATCAAATTATCTACTGCAATTGAGTGTGATCTGTTGTTCCATTGGGAATTAGTAGGTTGCAAACTACCGTTCAAGGTCGACGGCTGCGTGCACAAGAGCGTGGTGTTGTGAATATCCCATAGGGTTCGAGATATTGGTATCAGGGTTCGAGCAGGAGAGTTCATAGCTACAGGCTAGTTATTTATCATCCACCATCATCATCGATAAGTTCTTGCTGAGAAGATCGGGCCACCCATATCATCTTGGTATCAGATTTCCTCGTTTACTCGGTGAGCATCCACAAATCCATCCATAGATTAGTTCTTGTTTTAGTCATATATAGAAAAAGTCATACAAAAAGATTTTACCCTAGCCTAGATTGCATCATTTTTCAAGTTTTAGTTACTGGTCGTGTCTTCTCGTAGATCCAATCTGCAGGTTTTTTCATAGGAGTCTAGTTTTCGTTTGTGTTTATGTTTAGGGTTTTGATCTTGTTTTTCGCCGAGTCCACCATCACCGTTTTCCGCAAGTTTCCATCTACTTTTCCGAGTCCACATAGCATACTTTTGTGTTTCAAACCTAGCTACAGCCTATCTACCGCATCTGTGCCTAGGAACGTACCCACGAGACTAGTTGCTTTGCTCTGACAGGCTGCTCATTAGGGTTTTGAAAGTGCACAATTTTCGCCCCGACAGACCAGATTATCCGGCCCCCAAAAAACCGGTTTATCTGGCCCCTAGTTTGTTTATAAGTTTGCATTCGTTTTGCATTGAGTCATATAGTTGAAAAATCAAAAAAAAAAAGAAAAACAGAAAAGGAAAAGAGATTCACTATAAAAAAAGATTGAGTATCTTATGCCTGTTTAAGAAAAAGGAAAAGAGATTCACTATGAAAAGTGTGCATTATTGGAGGCCTAGTTGATCATAGCACTCGTAGATTGAGCAATCTTATGCCTGTTTATTTTGAGCTATTACTAGTGTCTCTCTTGTGCATTGCAATATTCCTGTTCATAAGTTCCTTTGCCACGCTTATCTCCACTGTGTGTTTCTTGGGTTATCATAACGATCATCACTAGGACTTGTTTGCGGTGTAGTTAGGATTCCATACCTACAGCTCCACCATAAATAACATGTGTTCCCTGTGATCGTTCTCCATACCCTTGATATTCACTTCATCACATCAGTGCATTAGTTGTGTGGTTGAGAATTGGTAAAGCATCTCTATTCACTTTGGAACGGTAAGATCTGCTTTCTTGTCAGTTGGAGTGAGTTGTGAGTGTTCCACCATATCAACTTTGCTTTTTTCACTAATCTACTAATCATGTCTACTAGTGATGATGTTGTGTCACAGAAAAAGAAAGACGACGAGCTTGTCAACTGGTGGGAATATGAAGCATTGAAGTCCCATTTGACACGTGTGTTCAACCACACAACATATTCCATTGACAAGAATATTCAGGACGTGCAAGTGACTTTGGAAGCAAATATTGAGGCAGTCTCTACCATACAAACACAAGTAACAACTATCAACACCAATGTCACAGCTTTGCAACGTTCTCTTGATGCTTTGACAATAGCAATTGGACAAAGGCAGCAATATGATGATGCCCATGAAGATGAAGAAGCAAGTAATGCCCGGGATGGTCAACTCCCATAGGTTGGTCGTGGACGTGCTCCTCAACCTATTCATGGACGTGGCTTTGCTCCAATTGGGTGTGCTCAGCGTATACCTCACCAGTCGGTTGATGATGGATTGTGCAAGACCAAGTTCTCAATTCCCAAGTTTGATGGCTCCATTGATCCTGAAGATTACCTCACATGGGAGTTGAAGATTGAGAAGCTCTGGCGCTTGTATGAGTACACTGAAGAAAAGAAGGTCAAGCTTGTAGCGTAAGAATTTGATGGTTATGCTTTGCGTTGGTGGTATGCCCTTGTGTAGAATAGAAGGGATGAAAATGACCTTCCGGTGATGACTTGGCGAGAGATGAAGTGTATCATGAAGGAACGCTTTGTACCCACCAAGTACCTGCACTCAGTTTTTGATAAGTTGACAAACTTGAGACAAGGAACCATGTTAGTTGATGAGTACTACATGGAGATGGAGATTCTTATGCAGCGTGCTAGGGTTCGTGAATCTCTTGAGATGACCATGCAGCGATATCTCAATAATTTGAAGCTACCAATCAAGAGCATTGTTCATCATCATAGGTATGAGACTATGAATGAATTGCTGCATCATGCAAGGGAGGCCAAATCATAGCTTGCTGAAGAGGCGAAGGCGCGTGCAAGATAACCTTCCACAAACCGCTTTTCAGCACGGTCTACACCGCCGCCACATGTTCCTACACCTAATGCGGCTGCTGGTCACACTACTACACCATCTTCCAAGACTACACCTCAGTCATCCTATGGTTCTCAAGCTAGGAAACCTGTTGCTCCTGCTACTAGCATGGGTTCCAATATGTCAATAGCTCGTACTTGTGATGTGGAGTGCCATACTTGTGGAGGAAGGGGACATTTCAAGCGAGATTGTCCAAACCGCAAGGTGATGTTTGTTAATGATCAAGGAGAGTATGGGAGTGGAGATGATGTTGATCCTGATGATCATGGCGCTGATTATGAGGAGGAAGGTATGGATGCCTTTCCTAAGCATGCGCCTAACATAGTGGTCTCTCCATGTATACTTAGTGTGCAGCCCGTTGTTGACTCTCAGCGCTGCAACTTGTTCCAAACAAAAGCTCTAGTTGGCCTAAACAAAGCTTGCAAAGTAATCATTGATGGAGGTAGATGCAGAAATCTTGAAAGCAAGGAGTTGTGTGCCAAGCTGAATTTGACAAATTTACCTCATCCCAAGCCATACTACATACAATGGTTGAGTGACAACCATATGGTACATGTGAACTTTGAAATAGGGCCATACAAGTATTCTATTGATTTTGATGTGGTTCCTATGACTGTGTGCCATTTACTATTGGGTCGGCCTTGGATTTATGATCGCCATGTGCAACACAATGGCCGAGCCAATACATATCATTTGGAGTTCAAGGGCAAGAAAATAAATTTGCAGCCTATGACACCACAGCAGATTGTCAATGAGTCTCGTCAAAAGATTGAAGTGAACTTGCAAGATGCACCTAGGAGAGAGAGTGTTGAAACTGTGAGTGTTGTAAATGATCCCCAATAGAATGATATAATGAAAAGTGAGAGAGTGCCTAATCTATTAATACTAACTACCAAAGAGGACATGATAGAATTTTGTGAGGATCCTACAGCCATGCCCCTTGTGCTCAGTATAAGGGCGAGGTTTTGGTTTCTAACGACATGACCCCTATTTCTCTTGGTGTATCTACTGTTTTGTAGGATTTTGGTGATGTGTTTCCAAAAGATGTGCCAGCTGGACTGCCTCCATTGCGTGGCATTGAGCATCAGATAGATTTGATCCCTGGCGCCACATTACCAACCGGGCACCGTACCAAACCAACCCCAAAGAAACTAAGGAGATACAAAAACAAGTACAAGCGTTGCTCGACAAAGGGTACATTCGTGCTTCTCTTAGCCCTTGTGCTGTTCCTGTTAAATTAGTGCCTAAGAAAGATGGTACATGGCGCATGTGCGTAGATTGTAGAGCTATTAATAACATCACTATTCGATATCGTCATCCTATTCCACGCTTAGAGGATATGTTAGATGAATTGAGTGGTGCTGCTATTTTCTCTAAAATTGATTTGCGTAGTGGATACCATCAAATTAGGATGAAAGAAGGGGATGAATGGAAAACTGCTTTCAAAACAAAATTTGGTTTATATGAGTGGTTAGTTATGCCTTTTGGTCTTACTAATGCACCTAGTACATTCATGAGATTAATGCATCATGTTTTGAGAGAATATATTGGTTGTTTTGTGGTTGTCTATTTTGATGATATACTTATATACAGCCACAATGAAACTGAACATTGTGATCATATTAGACAAGTTTTGCAAGTGTTGCGTGATAATGAATTATATGCTAATATTGAGAAGTGCACATTTGCAAAAGATAAAGTTGTATTCCTTGGATATGTTGTATCTAAGCATGGGGTAGAAGTAGATCAATCTAAAATTGAAGAAATTCAAAATTGGCCTATTCCCATGAATGTGAGTCAAGTGTGTAGTTTACATGGTTTAGTTGGTTTATATAGGCGCTTTGTGAAAGATTTTAGCACTATTGCTGCACCATTGAATGAATTGACTAACAAAGGTGTGCCATTTGTATGGGGCGTAGCCCAAGATATTGCATTTGATACATTGAAACGTTTGCTTACTACTGCAGATTTGCTTGCATTACCTGATTTTTCAAAGCAATTTGAAGTTGAATGTGATGCTAGTGGTATAGGAATTAGTGGCGTTTGGATGCAAGAGGGTCGTCCTATAGCATATTTTTCTGAGAAACTTGCTGGTGCTAGACTAAATTATCCTATTTATGATAAAGAATTATATGCACTTGTTAGAGTTCTTGAGGTTTGGCAACATTATTTGTGGCCAAAAGAGTTTGTCATACATTCTGATCATGAAGCATTGAAGTATCTTAAAGCTCAATCAAACTTGCATGGACGCTTAGCTAAATGGGTTGAGTTTATTGAGTCGTTTCCTTACATCATTAAATATAAGAAAGGAAATGAGAATGTGGTTGCTGATGCATTATCTAAGAAGAACATGTTATTGACACATCTAGCTGTTAAAATTCCTGGATTAGAGAGTATTTCTGCACTTTATGCAAGTGATCATGATTTTGCTGAACCATATCATTTGTGTGCTTTGAAACATGCTTGGGATAAGTATCATATACATGATGGCTATTTGTTTAGAGCTAACAAACTATGCATTCTAGAATCGTCTCTGCGTTTGTTTTTAGTATAGGAATCACATGCTGGAGGTTTGATGGGTCACATTGGGCATGAGAAGACTTTGCTCATGCTCGCTGATCACTTTTATTGGCCCAACATGAGGCGTGATGTATATCGATTGGTGAGCCACTGCATTACATGCAACAAATCCAAGTCAAAGTTGAAGCCTCATGGTTTGTATACACCTCTCTCTGCACCTACTACACCTTGGGAAGATATTAGCATGGACTTTGTGCTAGGTTTACCCAAAACTCAGAGAGGTCATGATTGATATGGGGTGGCCCGATCTTCTCAGAAAGCACTTATCGAGGATGATGGTGGATGATAGATAACTAGCCTATAGCTATGAACTCTCCCGCTCGAACCCTGTGGGATATTCACAACACCACGCTCTTGTGCACACAGCCATCGACCATGAACGGTAGTTTGCAATCTACTAATTCCCAATGGAACAATAGATCACACTCAATTTCAGTAGTATAACTCGATCACAGGGTAATTCCAGAGGTTCTTGATAAGAAACAACTCCAAAATAGTTTTAACGTGGTTAACTGGAAAGAAACAGTACCCCATCTATTTAAGAGAGAGGGGGTGGCTAGGCTAAGAGTCCACGACGCAAACGACTACAACTAAGATACATGCCGACCCAGGTGGGACAGCCTTCTAGGCGCACAAGCCTGTTTCCAGCCGTGGCAGCATATTGGGCCTAAAACGTGTCGCGGCAGGACTCTCTGCCGTGGTAGGAGTTCAGCCACTTTCTGTGTCGCGGCATCCTACCGTGGCAGGATTTGGCATCGTTTCCCTGCCGCGGCAGGGACTCTGCCAGGTGTTGATCCCTTCCTTTGTAGCTCCTTGCGCTTCCACCCTCTCCTCCCTCGCGCTTGCTTCATTGATCAACACACCTTGCTCCATGTGCTTTACCTCCTTGCTTCGTGCTATACATTCTTCTCCAATGTACCTGATCATACAATAACACAAAGACTTAGGCAGTATAAAATTCTCATTAAGTAAAATATCAGGCTCATTAAGAAACAAATTCACCTGTTGTTCTAGTAGCTTAGCACGAGCTCTTGTAATTGGTCCAATTCGAATCTCCTTGGACTTATCCTTGTTAGTTGCAGCTGGAACATCATAAGTAGTAACTAGGGTAGGTGTAAGTATAGGGATGTCCTCATCATCTCCGCCCCCTTCAAAAGGCGTCGACCTCGACGCTCCAAGGTCTTCTCCATCATATGGTGATAAATCAGCAACATTGAAACTGTTGCTAGCTCCACCAAATTGAGCAATAGGTATATCAATCGAGTAGGCATTATCATTAATCTTGGCTAACACCTTGTAAGGACCAGCACCACGCGGCTTCAACTTGGATTGGTGCAGCAATGGGCACCTATCCTTGCGCAGATGTATCCAAACCATATCGCCAGGCTTGAACAACACTTCCTTCCCTGCTTGATTTCTGGCATCAACAATGTTCTTGACTTTCTTCTCAATAGCCTCTCGAGTCTTCTCATGAATCTTCTTCACATATTCTGCATGTCTTGATGCCTCCATATCAACTCTCTCATGTAATGGTAGAGGCAACAAATCTAGTGGCGTCAATGGCTTGAAACCATACACCACCTCAAAAGGACAAAGCTGAGTGGTTGAATGCACTGCCCTATTGTAAGCAAACTCGACATGTGGTAAACACTCTTCCAACTCCCTCAGATTATTCTTTATCATAGTTCTTAATAGTTGTGACAATGTTCTATTCACCACCTCTGTCTGACCATCTGTCTGGGGATTACAAGTAGTACTGAATAATAGCTTCATTCCCAGCTTCCCCCATAAAGTCTTCCAAAAGTAGCTCATAAACTTCACATCCCGATCAGAAACAATTGTTCTTGGTACTCCATGTAATCTCACAATGTCCTTGAAAAACAGGTTAGCAACATGCGACGCATCGTCGCTTTTGTGGCAGGCAATAAAATGAGCCATCTTAGAAAATCTATCTACTACCACAAATATAGAATCATGCCCTCTCTAGGTTTTAGGTAGACCTAGCACAAAATCCATACTAATGTCTTCCCATGGTGCAGTAGGCGTAGAGAGAGGGGTATACAAACCATGAGGCTTCAATTTGGATTTCGACTTGTGGCATGTAATGCATCGACTCACATATCTGTACACATCACGCCTCATCTTGGGCCAATAAAATGACCAGAAAGCATGATTACTATCTTCTCACGCCCAAAGTGACCCATCAAACCACCAGCATGTGATTCCTGCACTAAGAACAAACGCAACGACGATTCTGGAATACATAGTTTGTTAGCTCGAAACAAATATCCATCATGTATATGATACTTATCCCATGCGTTTATAAGAGCACACAAACGATATGGTTCAGCAAAATCAGTGTCAGTTGCATAAAGTGCACAAATACTCTCTAATCCAGGAATTTTAACATCAAGATTCGTTAATAGCATGTTTTTCCTAGACAAAGCATCAGCAACTACATTCTCTTTTCCCTTCTTATATTGAATGATGTATGGAAAAGATTCAATAAACTCAACCCATTTAGCTAATCTCCTATGCAAGTTTGATTGAGCTTTTAGATACTTTAAAGCTTCATGATCAAAATGTATGACAAACTCTTTTGGCCACAAATAATGTTGCCAAACTTCTAGTACTCTAACAAGTACATACAATTCTTGATCATATATAGGATAGTTCAATCTAGCACTAGTAAGTTTCTCAGAAAAATATGCTATAGGGCGACCCTCTTGCATCAAAACACCACCAATACCTATACCACTAGCATCACACTCAACTTCAAATTGCTTTGAAAAATCAGGCAATGCAAGTAATGGTGCAGAACTAAGCAAACATTTCAATGTATCAAATGCAATGTCTTGGGCTGCGCCCCACACAAATGGCACACCTTTCTTAGTCAAATCATTCAATGGTGCAGCAATAGTGCTAAAATCCTTCTCAAAGCTTCTATAGAATCCAGCTAATCCATGGAAACTACGCACTTGACTAACATTCATGGGAATAGGACAATTCTAAATTGATTCAATTTTAGATTGATCTACTTCTACCCCATGCTTAGATACAACATACCCCAACAATATGACGTTATGTTTTGCAATTGTGCACTTCTCAAGATTAGCATACAATTGATTATCACACAACACTTGCAAAACTTGTCAGATATGATTACAATGTTCAGTTTCATTGTGGCTATAGATAAGAATATCATCAAAATAAACAACCACAAATCGACCAATGAATTCTCTCAAAACATGATTCATTAATCTCATGAATGTACTAGGTGCATTAGTAAGCCCAAAAGGCATGACAAGCCATTCATATAAGCCAAATTTAGTTTTGAAAGCAGTTTTCCACTCATCCCCTTCTTTCATCCTAATTTGATGATAACCACTACGCAAATCAATCTTAGAGAAAATAGCAGCACCACTCAATTCGTCAAGCATATCTTCTAAGAATGGAATAGGATGACGATATCGAATAATGATGTTATTAATAGCTCTACAATCTACACACATGTGCCATGTACCATCTTTCTTAGGAAGTAAAATAACAGGAACATCACAAGGGCTAAGAGAAACATGAATGTACCCTTTGTCGAGTAGTGCTTGTACTTGTTTCTATATCTCCTTAGTTTCTTCAGGGTTGGTCCGATAGGGTGCACGGTTAGGTAATGTGGCTCCTGGAATAAGATCAATCTGATGCTCTATGCCGTGCATGGGAGGAAGTCCAGCGGGCACCTCCTCTGGAAACACATCACCAAAGTCCTGCAAAACAGTAGATACACCAAGAGAAATAGGGGTCATGTCGTTAGAAACTAAAACCTTGCCCTTATACATGAGTACAAGTGGCATGGCACTAGGATTATCTCGAAACTCTCTCATATCTTCCTTGGTGGCTAGCATTAATAGGTTAGGAACTCTCTCTCTTTTCTTTATATCACTCTTTGTAGGCTCTATGACATCTTGTACAACTGCAACACTCTCACGGCCTCCAACAGATGCATCTTGCAAATTCACCTCTATTTTCTGTCTAGACTCATTGACAATCTGTTGTGGTGACATTGGTTGCAGGTTAATCTTCTTGCCCTGAAACTCGAAGTGATAAGTATTGGCACGGCCATTGTGTTGCACATGGCGATCATATAACCAAGGCTGGCCCAATAACAAATGGCAAACAGTCATAGGAACCACGTCAAAATCAATAGAATCTTTGTATGACCCTATTTCAAAATTCACTCTCACCATATGGTTTACCTTCATCTCACCACTGTCACTTAACCACTGTATGTAGTATGTCTTGGGATGAGGTAAATAAGATAAATTCAGCTTGGCACATAACTCCTTGCTTGCAAGATTCCTGCAGCTACCTCCATCAATGAATTAATTTGCAAGATTGTTAGGGCCAACGAGAGCTTTTGTTTGGAACAAGTTGCAGCACTGAGAGTCAACCACTGGCTGCACACTAAAAATGCATGGATATAAAACTATAGTAGGTGCATGCTCAGGAAAGGCATCCATACCTTCCTCTTTAGAATCAGCACCATGACCATCAGGATCAACATCATCTCCACTCTCATACTCTCCTTGATCATTG
This sequence comes from Avena insularis, assembly GCA_023614405.1. Taxonomy (NCBI): domain Eukaryota; kingdom Viridiplantae; phylum Streptophyta; class Magnoliopsida; order Poales; family Poaceae; genus Avena; species Avena insularis. The sequence goes on from JAJUPC010000411.1 coordinate 156,678, forward strand.
ACAAACATCACCATGCGGTTTGGACAATCTCTCTTGTAGTGACCTCTACCTCCGCAAGTGTAACACTCCATATCGCGAGTACGTGCAGCTGATATATTCGAACCTGAACTAGCCGCATGAGCAGCTGGTTTCTTAGCATTAGAACCAAAAGAGGGCGAGGGAACAGGCTTGGCCGCTGATGTAGTAGGGTAGCTGGTCGCTGCAGGAGGCGCCATAGAAGATGGCGTGGCCCTGGGGAACCGGCTAGTAGCTGGAAAACGACGTGCCTTAGCTTTCCTCCGCGAGCTGTGACTCGGCCTCTCCAGCATGATGCAACAGCTCGTTCATGTTATCATACTTGTGATGACGCACTATGCTCTTTATTGGTAACCTCAAATTGTTGAGAAATCGTTGCATGGTCATCTCAAGTGATTCTCGGATTCTAGCACGTTCCATAAGCATCTCCATCTCCATGTAGTACTCATCAACTGTCAAGTTCCCTTGCTTTAATTGTGTCAACTTGTCAAAAATGGAGCGCAAGTAATTGGTGGGTACAAAACATTCCTTCATGATACGCTTCATCTCTCGCCAAGTCATCACCGTTAGGTCATTGTCATCCAGTCTATGCTGAACAAGAGCATCCCACCAACGCAAAGCATACCCATCAAATTCTGACGCTGCAAGCTTGACCTTCTTTTCTTCAGTATACTCATACAAACGCCAGAGCTTCTCTATCTTCAACTCCCATGTCAAATAATCTTCAGAATCAATGGAACCATCAAACTTGGGAATTGAGAATTTAGGCTTGCCCAAACCATCAACAACCGGCTGTATAGGTACACGCTGAGCACGACCGATAGGGGCAAAACCACAACCATGTAATGGTGCAGGTGTAGGAGCATTAGGGTGTCCCCTGCCTAGTGACGCACCACCAGCAACACTGCCATCAGCTTCATCCTTGAGCTCCTCAAGCATTGGTTGCTGCTGCCGTTGCTCAATAGCAAGTGTCAAGGCCTCTACGAAACGCTGCAAAGCTGTAACATTCATGTTGAGGTCTGTCGCTTGTGTCTTGATAGTATCCACGTCCTGAACGTTTGCTTCCAAAGTCACTTGCACGTCCTGAAGACTCTTATGAATGGCATTTGTTGTATTGTTAAACACTAGTGTCAAATGGGATCTCAATTCTTCATATTCCCGCCAATTGACAAGCTCATCATCCTTCTTTTTCCGTGCTACAACATCAGAAGCACTAGTAGACATGATTAGTAGATTAGTGCAATAAAGAAAATGATGCAGCCCGACCTACGGTCGTTACTACATCAAGGTCTCCAACTTACGCCAAGTCGTCATGGACTCCAAAGGTGAATCCGTTCCTCTATGCGAGCCCACTTCCTACCCTATTGAATGGTATGCTACTTCATACTCTGTCACATATGCATGATAGGTTCACACCGACCACTACGGAGGCAAGGGAGGAAGCCCGGAGCATCAAGCCCGACAAGACGGAAGCTTGGAAGAGGAGGAGGAAGAAGACAGATCAACAGCTGCCAAGTCCCGGCGGTACTACCGGTCGGCGGAACCGGTACTACAGGTCAGTGGTACTATGCCCCTGATACCGCTCGCTATTGACGGCTCCAACTCACACTCCAAGACTGCAAGCGGTACTACCGGTCCCAGAGCGGTACTACCGGTACTACCGGTCCTGAGTCCGGTACTACCGGTCATGTATGTGCCTGCGCGCACCTGTTGGGCCACAGCCTATGTATTCCCCTTTACTTACCTATTCGCCTAGTTTATCCCCAAACTACCCTTGTTTAGTGGCTGGCCTATAAATAGAGTCCCCACCCCTCATGTATCCCTTAGGCATAGATGATAGACTAAAGACAACCCCCATTGGGGAATCTCTAGTTTTTCCTCATCCCCTTTACCAAGGGTACCGACTATCGTCACCAACCTCGATTGGACTTTGCATCACGCATCCATCATTGAAAAGGCCTTGGATTTCGGTGTCTCGTCTCCAAGTTGTCAAGACCCTCCCCAAGGTGTTCTTCCCTCTCCGATGTGGATTTGAGGGAGCACGTTGACCGATCTTTCCTTGAGAGGATTCTATCAGACCAGTGGCCGCCATCCGGCAGCAATCGGCCTTGTATCGTGTGAGTTTTGCGTGTGTTCATCGTGTTCTTCGCGAGGTGTGTGTTCACTTCCGCTACCTTCTCTCTTTCCACTCGCTTTCCCATCGATTTGACCACGAGATCCGTGAATATCGAGCCACCCAAGAGGTTAACCCCGTTATCATCTGATATCAGCAGCTTTTGGATACCACGGATTTCTCATCGATTTGGTCTTTTCCCCATAAATTAAAAAATTCCACCAAAAATAGCCCCAATTCGTGTTTTGGATCGATCTGTCATTTGAGAGCATTTTGGTAGGTTTTGATCCGTGGATTACTTGCTAAACTTGTTGATCTACCTTCCTATGCGCTCCCATAGCCTAATTCCTTCATTTTACCCTTCGATTTGGTGTTTTTCTTAAAGATTTTCCGGCCAAATCGCCACAAAATCGCGAAAACGCGTCAAATCTGGGCGTCCCAGGACCAACCGGTACTACCGGGCTCAAAACCCGGTACTACCGCACCTCCCCGGCACCCAAACGGTACTACCGGTGCTCCGAAAACCTGTTACTACCGCTCCAAAAACCGGTACTACCGCCCGGTACTGAACAGAAAAAACAGATTCCCATATTTCAGTAGCTCACCGTTTTGAGCATAACTTTTGCATTCGAACTCGGATTTTGGTGTTCTTTAGCTCGTTTCGAAGAGGAGAAGGATCTCTACATCATCATACACGTTGTTCATGCTATCTAATCCATCCAAATTCTGTGAGCAAGGCGGAATCCAACAATAAAGGGTGAAGATTGTCGACGAAAGGTATAAACATTCCGCGACTTCTCCCCACTTGCATTCCTTTGTGAACCCCACTATCTTTGCGATCAACAAACACCTATTGAGGTTAGTTCCTCTTATGATTGATTGGGCTATGCACATTTGATACCTTGTAGATTCCGGGCAAACGTTGTGAGCGCTATCTCATATAGTTATCTTGTATAGTTGTTGGCACAAGGAAGAGGCAAGTGAAAAGAAAAAAAAGAAAAAAAAAGAGTGAAAAAAGTATATAGAAAAAGAAATAGAAAGAAATATACATGTGCCTCATAGAATAGGAAGCGCAAGCTCGATGAACATCATATAGGTGGTACTTATTGTGCATATCTTGTAGCCACCAATTTTGTGCAATCGAACTAGCATCTCTCCTTGTACTTGTGTGACATGAGCTTATAGTCTTGGCTAGGTAATCATTTGGTTCTTAGCTCACTTTTGCCGTCGCACAAGTCCCATTTATCCCACCGCGTGTGTTTCCTTGTACATATTTCCTATCTTGCGGATTGACTTGTTTGCTTTGTGATCATTGTGGTTCTTTACTTGACAATACAACATCTTGATTTCGGATTGGTTCTTGACATGCCATTTTCCATACCTATCCACCATAGGCCTTGTGTGTGTGTTTTTTGGTTCGTAGTTGGTTTTGGTGTTCCGCGTGAACTTCACTTTGCTTGGTTTATTGCTCTCAAGTGTGTCCACTTGTACGATACGATCTTCCAAGGTAAAGTAAGGTTTGACATTGCATCCCCAACACCCTCTACCACTTCCATATACAACACTTGGTCTTGTGACTCAAGTCTAGGGACTCCGAAACCGAGGGTGATATCTATGAAGAATCCATGATGAGCCACCATGACTACGACTCCACAAGTATAGAGGATATGACGGAGCACAACACCGACAATGGCTCCGCATGCTTTGAGGACCCGGAGCACTACACCGACAACGGCTCCACATGCATGGAATACGTGGAGCATGACATCAACTATGGCTCCTCAAGCATGGAAGACTTGGAGCTCTACATCGAAAATGGCTCCTCATGCATGGAGGATATGGAGCACTACACCGACAATGGCTCCACATGCTTGGGTAATATGGAGTACTACACCAACAATTACTCCCCAAGCATGGACGACTTCGAGTGCGACATCGAAGACGCCTCACCGAGCATGGAGGTCATGGATAACTTCATCGACTTTGATGGTTCCTCCACGAGTCATGAAGAATGCCTCCACCATGTGGAGATGGAAGCCTACTATGCCAAGAAAGAGGAGGCGCATCATCAAGATTCCATGACCTTCAAGCCCAAGCGTGCCACACCAAAGGGCACCACCTACTTTGATGATCCACCTCCAAGGAGACAAGCACCACCACATCCATGGCGTCAAGCGCCACCATCGAAAAGGCATCAAGTGCCACCACCTAGATGGCGTCAAGCTCCTCCATCTCCAAGGCGCCAAACTCCATCACCTCCAAGGTGCCAAGGTCCACCTCCTATCCAAAGAAGAGTGGCGTCCAGGCATCATATACATCAAGAGGCGCCAAGAAACAAGAATCTTCATCGACAAACATCCTCTCATGAGCATCGCCACCATAAAGAGGATACAAGACATCGTCAAAGGCATCTTCGCCACCAAGACGAAGAATTCATGATGAGCACCAACCATAATGCTCAAGCAAGCTCAATAAGGCACCACAAGCACAAGAAGAGTGCCAAGGCAAACGAGCACCGTCATGAGCGTCATGTGGATGACCAAGTGCTTCACCAACATCAACCATCGGTAAGGCACGCCAATGACCTCCGTAGACACCATCATAGGGCACCTTCCAATACTCGTGCCACCACCACAATGGCACCAAGAGCAAGCCTTCCTCCACGCCATCAAGATTCAACGCCTACGCTTGACTTCCATGACCTGGCGAACGAGGAAAATGTAGACCTCTACTTCGCCAAGTTGGATAGCATGAGCCTACCTCCACCACTACTACAAGATGGCCACAAGACGGTCGAGCATGGAATTTTCCCTTCGACCATGGAGGCGAGCAATGATGCCCATCTTATGGCATCCAACCTTGAAGGCGACAAGGTCACGAATGGTGAGCATGGGATTTTCCCTTCACCAAAGGAGGCGCACGGAGTTGAGGAAACCGAGCCTATCCCTATATGCTTGAGTGATGATGTGCTACCAATCCCATGTGACTATGAGAGCCACTTAGCCTACTTGAGTGAGAACAAGAGTGAGATGAGTGACTCCACCTTATGTGAGATTGAGTGCTCCCACTTTGAGGGCATGAGTGATACACCGAGTGAGTTGAGAGTGGTAGTTAATAGGTAAAGTGAGACTATTTCGATTTCTAACAACTTACCCTCTACCTCTAGTGTGTTCTCTTGTGTTGTTCTAGCTCCCATGGAGGAAGACGCCCGAAGCCATGAAGCAATGATGCCTCAATTGGAGAAGATTTACATGGTGCACGAATATCATGTTATGCCATGGCTGCATCAAGAAGACGATGTCGTCCACAAGGAGGCCACTACTTCCACAACACCCACTTCATATGAGAGGTATGACCAAGGTAACAATAAGGGTGTTGATGATGCCATGATCCCACTAGTGGACATGATGAATTGTGAGGATATGCATGTTATAGATGATACTTTTGACATTACTTATGCTTCATCCATATTCCCATGTGATGCTTTGCATTTGCATAATATTGATCATGTGGAATTGTTTGATTGCGATATCATTGCCATAAGCATGCCATGCTATGCATCTTGTGTGTATCCTCCAATTGCTTCGGACTTGCCTTATCATGCTAGTCATTCAATTTCTCCCATTGCTTGAGATAAGATGAATGCTTGCTATTTCACTTGTTTTGCTTGCAACAATATTGATTATACGCGTTATATTTAGATGAACCCCATAGCTTTCTCAATTTTTGGAGATTTTGATGATTGCCATGATAAGCATGTTCCCCACTTGCATACTCACCATGCATCTATTTCATACTTGATTGACATTAATGGTGATGTGCACAAGAAGAGATACGTCATGATGGATGATGTGTATATCTACCATGCACACACATTCTTCCTTTTGTGTATGATGTGTGTAGGTACCCGCACTAGCATGTCAACCTCGGTTGAGCACGAGTTGACAAAAAGAGCTCTTGAGAGCATCCCACAAGTGAGTTCAAGATCGAACCCAGCTCTGATACCTTTTGCATGCTTTGCATCTTTCATGTTGGCAAATTTCTCTTTCCTATGGTTTGATTGCAAGAATGTTGATGGTATTATCTCACCTTATGACATTCATGTTTCTTTGCTATTGGATATTGATGCTTTGTGTGTTGCAACAAAAATGTTGAACAATTTTTCTTTCCGATGTTTTGTGTGCAACCATAATGCCATTAAGAGCATGTATTGTCATGAGAGATTTCAAGTATCTCGTCTTGTTGTTGCAACAAACATAAAGACCACTTTCTCTTCCATTTGGTTTGTTTGCACACATGTTGTTTTTGCTTCCACTTGGGATACTCATATTCCCCTGATATTTGCTTTTGATGATTTGTGTGTGACATCCAACATGTCGAACAATTTCTCTTTCCAATGGTTGGTTTGCACACATAATGATGTTGCTTTGGACATTCTTCCTTGTGTTTTTTTGGCAAATTCTCCTATTCTTGCATCAAAGATGTTGATATATTTAGTCAATTGCTATGCTTGCCACCCTACTATGCTATATGGAGTTTTTGAGTTCCCACATTTGGATGATGCTCAAACGATTTCCATGCATATTGACCTTGCATATGCATTCCATTTTCTATACATGCATTGTGCTAATAGTGTTGTGAACAAGAATGGACATGCCACATTTGACATGCTCCTCTATCACGCAAGAAAATATTTTGCTTGGTCTTTGTTGTGTGAAGGTACAAGTGCATACACGTCAACCTCTACCAACCATGTGTTGACAACAAGAACCGAAGAGAGTTACCTATGGCTACCCTTCATCAAGCTATCTCTACAAGCTATCTCTACAAGCTAAGGTGACTTCCTTATACTTGAGGACTGATGCTATAATGTTCATGAATTGGCTACGCTTTGAGTGTTGCTTCGCTTTTGTCGTGAGCTTTGTAGGCTTTATGGAGGGTGAAGGAACATTGAAGTGTTGTCAAGTAAATCTTCCCGAGGACGACTATATGGTGAACCCCAGGATCAAGGATGTCCTTCGACCTCTTATACTTCGTGATGAACATGGAGAGTCAAGGACGACTCTTTTTGAAGGGGGGGGGGGAGATGATGCAGCCCAACCTACGGTCATTACTACATCAAGGTCTCCAACTTACGCCAAGTCTTCATGGACTCCAAAGGTGAATCTGTTCCTCTATGCAAGCCCACTTCCTACCCTATTGAATGGTATGCTACTTCATACTCCGTCACATATGCATGATAGGTTCACACCTACCAGTACGGAGGCAAGGGAGGAAGCCCGGAGCATCAAGCCCGATAATACGTAATCTTGGAAGAGGAGGAGGAACAAGACAGATCAGCAGCTGCCAGGTCCTGGCGGTACTACCGGTCCCAGAGTGGTACTACCGGTTACGACCGGTACTACCGGTCCTGAGTCCGGTACTACCGGTCATGTCTGTGCGCTTTGTATACAGCCCATGTATTCCCCTTTACTTACCTATTCACCTAGTTTATCCCTAAACTACCCTTTTTTAGTGGCTGGCCTATAAATAGATCCCCCACCCCTCATGTATCCCTTAGGCATAGATGATAGACTAAAGACAACCCCCATTGTGGAATCTCTAGTTTTTCCTCATCCCCTTTACCAAGGGGACCGACTATCGTCACCAACCTCGATTGGACTTTACATCACGCATCCATCGTTGAACAAGGCCTTGGAGTTCGGTGTCTCGTCTCCAAGTTGTCAAGACCCTCCCCAAGGTGTTCTTCCCTATCCGATGTGGATTTGGGGGAGCACGTTGACCGATCTTTCCTTGTGAGGATTCTATCGGACCGGTGGCCGCCGTCCGGGAGCAATCAGCCTTGTATCGTGTGAGTTTTGCGTGTGTTCATCATGTTCTTCGCGAGGTGTGTGTTCGCTTCCGCTACCTTCTCCCTCTCCCCTTGGTTTCCCATCGATTTGACCACAAGATCCGTGAAGATTGGGCCACCCAATAGGTTAACCCCTTTATCATCAATGATGCAGCCCGTCCTACGAACGCTTCTACATCTACTCCTACGAGCTCCCCAAGTGGACCTATGACTCGCGCCCGAGCCAAACTCCTACAAGCTAAGGTTAACTCGCTCCTTTCCTTGTGTGATTTAGATACCCCCCTGGATGGCTTGCTACTTCATACGCCCACCCTGTGAATCACCAGGTACGAAGAGAAGGACCCATGGAACGGAGGAACCACAGCAGAAGGGACCAACTACATTCAGACGCCAGCGTTACTACCGGATACGGCGACCGGTACTACCGGTGCATGTGGCACTACCGGACCTAGCTACCGGACGCTCCAGGAGGAACCCATCAAAGCCCCATACGCCAGCGGTACTACCGGGTCTGGAACCGGTACTACCGGTCAGCGGTACTACCGCCCTCTACTACCGCTCGCTACTGAAGACTCCAGCTGAAGTCCTAGGACCGCAAGCGGTGCTACCGGACCCTGAGAGGTACTACCGGTCATGAGCCTAGTACTACCGGTCATGACTGAACCTGTTCGCGTCAACTCGGCCCAGCGCCTCTCTATATTTTACCATTTTGTTCCTAAACTACCCCTGTTTATGTGGCTGGCCTATAAATAGCCCCCACCCTCTATTGTAAACCCTAGACTTGGATAATTGTAGTTGAATACACCCCTTTGAGGATCTATCAACTATTTGTCTCATGCTCCTTGATAAGGAGCACCAAATTATCCACAAACCTCTTGGATTTTTCCTAGTGCGTTCAAGTTGGACATGTCCTTGGGATCTCGGTGTCTCGTGCCCAAGTAGTCAAGATATCATCAAGCCTCTCACCCCCGTTCTTGGCCGTGGGAGAGCGTCTTGCCCAACGTCGATCCTAGGGATTGTGTTGGACCGGTTGCCACCGGCGTGAGCTATCGGCTTGTATCATTTTTTCGTGTGTGTGTGTTCATCGAGTTCTTCGCGTGTGTGTTTGTGGATTTCATCCCCTTCCTCCTTCCACCGCTTTCCCCTCAATTCCCACGGAATTCGTGAAAGATCGGGCCACCCCAAGGGGTCACCCCTAACATATTGGTATCAAGAGAAAGGTTGGTCACGAATTTCCCCTCATTTTTCTTCTATCCATCATAAAATCGAAAATTCCCCAAAAATACCCCCAAATCTCCTTCGGATCGATCTTTGGATTTGGTGAGTTTTTCGTGGTTTTGGACCATAGAACTGTTGCTTTTGGAGTCGATCTACAGCCTTCTTATGTTCCTAGCCCAGCCTTTCGGTCAGATTACCATGAATTTGAGGATGTTTTCAGGTTGATCACGTGCCAGGTCTGCGACCGGCGGTACTACCGGTCGTACGACCGGTACTATCGCAAATCACCGGTACTACCGGTTGTACCCGGCGGTACTACCGCTCGCTATTGACAGTTTTCCAGTTCCTTTTGACACCTCAACTTCGTTTGCTGACTGACCTCTTTCGCTTGTCCGTGTTTCGCGTGTTTGTCGCCATACTAAAAAAACCTTCCGCAACAAAGTCACCACATGCTCAACGACACCGCGACACTCGAACATCATCCACAAAAACGGTTGCAAGTCGTCAACAATACCAAAGGTATAACTTGCGCCACTTTGACAACCCCATATCTTCCTTTGTGTGTATCTATCCTATGAGAGCAACTCATTTTGTGTTTGTCTAAGCATTGTGCACTTGACTTTGGAAAGTGAGAGTGTGAGGGAAAATACAAAAGTTAACATAGTAGTATAGAAAGGGAGAAAAAGAATAAAAAAAACAAAAGAAAAATAGAAAGATACATAGTCTCCCAATACAAAGAGAGTATCAAGCTTGTAAGCAAAAAGAGAGGAAAAAGCGTGCCAAGGCAAGTGCACAAATCCGTTGCTTATCCTATTTTGGCAAACGAGTTGTGGTATCTCCTTGAGTTGGCACGACAACCGAGCGTAGTCTTTGTTAGGACCTTCTGTGCTCATTTTCATAGTCGTGCTAACCCCTTTAATCTCCACGTGTGCGTTCTCCCGTGTTTATGTAGATCGTATCCTTTTTGCTTTTGATCTTTGGTTCTTTACCACTTAGAACAATAACCTTTTGTTTGGATCATTTCGTTTGGTTTTCCACAATCCTAACCTTCCACCAAAAGCTTTTGAGAGTGTAGCTTATTTGTGTGTGAGTTTATATGCGATTTCACTTTGCAAGCTATTAGATCTCTTGTGTGGCAATTGGTTTGATACAATATCCAAGGTGAGGTAAAAGGCTAATCCCCGTGTTCTTCTTCTCCATATACAACCCTTGTCGGCTTTGCATCATGGAGAGGAATGGCGAGTTGTCCCAACCACCACCACCTCAGGAGGACGACACACAATACATGACAAGATGGGATCATTGGAAGGTCCGAGGAGAATTCAACTACCATTGTGAAGCCCTTGAGCGGTGCCAAGAAGAACAATTTAGCGAAGCCCGAGTGGAATTCAAGAACATCGACAACCGCTTCGAATAAGTCCGAGGAGAAATGCATGCCATGCAACACAACCTCGGCCAACAAAATGAAGCTCTTGGTCGCGCCCTCACCGCAACGGATGAGAAGCTTCAACGCCTCATTGATGGGCTAGCAAGGCCACGATCGCGTGACTCAAGCTCGTCACGGCACTCATCAAGTGAATCAAGCGCTCCTCGCCGTCACCCTTCAAGTCACCAGGATGGACCCGTCCTTCACTCCATGAGCTCTTCTCAAGCGATACCGTCTCCGCAACACGCCGCGACGTCAAGCTATGATGGTGACCTCTCCGCAAGACCTCCAAGACGTGAAGTGAACCGTCCACAACCAAGGGCACTCGTGATTCAACAAGAGCAACCTCACGTGGACCACCAAGCCCATCGCCAACGACATGTTCCTTCAACAACAAGTGAAGCATCCGAAGTGGACGAACAAGATCGCCCTCGGCGTGAAGCACTCAAAGATCCACCAAGGCGTCATCATCGACATGAATGTCAACATCGACAACATGATCATCATGACGAGCCTCCTCCACATCAAGAAGAAAGGGAGATCCCATTGCGCACGCGGTTCGTCGTCCTCCTCACCACATGGTGCAAGACAATGCTCATCGGCATCAACCACGACAAGAACAAGAGCAAGCTCCCCAAGCTCGTCGTGAGGACCAACAACCTCCTCCTCGTCCTCAACCACGCCAACAACACGAGCAAGCTCCCGAAGCTCATCATCAAAATCAAGTTCCACCACCAAACACGGCACCTCAACAACCGCAAGGGCAACGCAACCATCACCACGACATACATGAGAGCTCAGATGATGAAGATGGCCGCCAAAATCATGGCAACCACCGACACCTGAACCGCAATGAAGATGAAACTTTCGGCAAGCTCAAATTCACCATGCCCAAGTTCACCTGTTCCAATAAACCCGAAGAATATCTCTCGTGGGAACTCAAGGTTGACAAGATCTTCCGCATTCACAACTATAGCAATGAGAAGATGATGGCCATGGCATCCCTCGAGTTTGATGAGTATGCCAACCTTTGGTGGGAACAAGTCCAACTCGCTAGTGAAGCAAAAGAAGAGCCTCCAATCTCAACTTGGCAAGATATGAAGGCTCATATGAGATCCCGCTTTGTTCCTTCGCACTACATGCGTGACTTTTTCAAGAAGCTTCAAACGCTTAGTCAAGGGACAAAGACCGTGGAAGAGTACTTCAAGGAAATGGAGGTCAACATGATCTGTGCTAACATTGAAGAGCGTGATGAACAAACAATGGCACGTTTCCTCAATGGCTTGAACCATCCAATCAAGCGCATCACCGAGTTCCAAAAGTACAACAACATGGTTGAGCTTGTACACATAGCATCAAAAGCCGAATGTCAAGTGCAAGAGGACATCAAGTACAACAAGCCAAAGACGTACTTCACCTACAAGCAAGCAACAACCGCTACTCCAACAACACCAAGTGGAAGCTCATCAAGTACCACCAAGCTTCCCTTCAAGCCAGCACTTCCTCAAGGAAAACCGCCCCCTAGTGGCAAATACACAAAGGATGATCAACCATTCAATGGTGAGTGCTACAAGTGTGGAGGCAAAGGACACAAGTCGGCCGCATGTGGAAACAAGAAAGTTTTTTTCATCCACGACAATGGCGATGAAGAATATTTGAGCGAAGATGAGTTTGATGCAAGGGTCAAGGAAGCATTGGCTAGGCAACATTTGGAAGATGACCAAGACCTACTTGTGTGTTAGCATCACGCAAGTCCATCGCTTGTGGTCACAAGGGTCTTAACTACTCAAGTCAATGAGAATGAAGACCAAAGATCAAACATCTTCCAAACTTGTGCCGGTATCAATGGGAAGTCCATAAAAGTTGTGATCGATGGAGGGAGTTGCCACAATCTTGCAAGCATGGAATTTTGTGAGAAACTCAACCTCACCCTCCATCCGCACAAGCATCCCTACCATATACAATGGCTAAGTGACCAAGGGTCCGTCAATATCAAGCACACCATCTCAGTAACATTCTCAATTGGACCATACAAAGACACGATGGAATGTGATGTGGTCCCCATGATGGTTTGCCATATGTTGCGAGGAAGTCCATGGCAATATGACAAGCATGCTTTGCATGATGGTCACACAAAAACTTATACCTTCAAATGGCTTGAAAGGACTTGTGTTTTGCAACCAATGACTCCTAGACAAATAATTGCGGACAATGCAAAGGCTTTAGCAAGGGCGCAAAGCAGAAAACCACCTTGTGAGAAGAGCGGTGAGCGAGAGAAACACACTATAGTGAGTGAGAGCCACAAACTAAACTCGAGTGGAAAAACAAAGAGTGTTCTTCTTGCCACCAAAAGTGAGATGAGAGAAGTGCGGAACAACCCATCCATCTTGCACTATGTCCTTGTATGCAAGGGACTAGCGCAAGGAACTAATGACTTGACAAATGTTCCTCCTTCTTTGATGGCTATTTTGCAGGAATTCCAAGATGTATTCCCCGAAGAGCTTCCTCATGGACTACCCCCTCTTCGCGGAATCGAGCACTGCATCGACCTCATACCCGGTGCTCCACTCCCAAACCGCGCCGCATATCGCACGAACCCGGAAGAGACGGAGACAAATCAACCAACTCGTATCCAAAGGTTTGATCCAAGTAAGCACTAGCCCAAGCGCGGTACATGTGATACTCGTGCCAAAAACGGATGATACGTTGCGGTTATGCGTGGACTGCCGTCCAATCAATGCTATCACCGTGTGTTATCGACATCCTATATCGCGCCTTGATGACATGCTTGATGAGTTATGTGGAGCCACTATATTTTCGAAAATTGATCTTCGTAGTGGTTACCATCAAATTCGCATGGCTGAAGGTGATGAGTGGAAAACCGCCTTGAAGACCAAGCTTGGTCTCTATGAATGGTTGGTTATGCCTTTTGGCTTATCAAATGCCCCATCTTCATGCGCCTCATGAACCATATTTTGAGATCTCTCATTGAGAATAGTGTCGTTGTTTACTTTGATGACATCCTTGTCTATAGCAAGTCACTAGAGGAGCATGTTACTCATGTTAAGGAGGTCCTTCAAATCCTTCGTCATGAAAAGCTCTATGCTAATCTCCCAAAGTGCACTTTTGCAAAAGACAAACTGATTTTCCTTGGTTTTGTTGTGTCTTCTAATGGCATTGAAGTTGATGTCTCAAAAGTTAAGGACATACGAGATTATCCCATACCTACCAATGTTAGTGAACTCCGTAGTTTTCATGGGTTGGCCGGTTTCTAACGTCGCATTGTGAAAGATTTTGTTACCATTGCTTTCCCTCTCAATGAGTTGACCAACAAAAATGTCACATTCGTTTGGGGCAAAGCACAACAAAAAGCGTTTGATGAGCTCAAAAAGAGGCTCACCGAAGCACCACTCCTCTCTTTACCGGATTTCACAAAAACTTTTGAGATAAAGTGTGACGCTAGTGGTATTGGCATTGGAGGCGTCCTTATGCAAAATGGGCGTCCTATTTCATACCATAGTGAGAAACTTGATGGCGCACGCCTTAACTATCCAATTTATGACAAAGAGCATTTTGCCATGGTTTGTGTCCTTCAAGTGTGGCAACACTACCTTTGGCCCAAAGAATTTATCATCAATTCCGACCATGATTCGTTGAAATATCTTAAGGGCCAAGCCAATTTGAGTAAAAGACACGCCAAATGGGTTGAGTTTATGGAATCCTTTCCTTACATTGTCAAGTACAAGAAGGGCAAAGAAAATGTAGTAGCGGACGCCTTGTCTCGCAAAAACACAAACCTTCTTACGCGACTCGAAGTAAATGTCTTGGTTCATTATGACATCAAATCTTTGTACGAGTCTGACCCATTCTTTGGATCAATTTTTGCAAAGTGTTCAATAGACAAAGGGATTGATGATTTCTATTTGCATAAGGGTTTTCTTTTCAAACAAAACAAGCTTTGCATTCCAAAGTCATCTCTCGAAATTTTGCTTCTTCAAGAGTCCCATGGTGGCAGACTTATGGGTCACTTTGGACGTTACAAGACATATGACATGCTCTCCACTCAATACTATTGGCCCAAGATGAAGCGCGACGTGGAGCGCCACGTCCAACAATGCACTACGTGTGTCCAAGCTAAGTCCAAGTCTAACCCCTTTGGTCTTTATATGACATTGCCTATTCCTCATGCACCTTGGTCGGACATTATCATGGACTTTGTGTTAGGATTCCCTAGATCTAAGTATGGACATGATTCTATATTTGTGGTAGTGGATCGTTTTTTCAAAAATGGCACACTTCATTCCGTGCCATAAGACCGATGATGCTTCACATGTAGCAAATTTGTTTTTCAGGGAAATAATTCGGTTATACGGTGTACCAAGAACAATCGTCTCCGACCGCGACGTAAAATTCATGAGCTACTTTTGGAAGACACTCATGGCCAAGCTTGGCATCAAGCTCCTATTCTCGTCCGCCTCACATCCTCAAACCGATTGACAAACCGAGGTCGTCAATCGAAGCCTTGGCACACTTCTACGTGTGTTGATAAAGAAGAATCTTAAAGATTGGGAAGAATGCATCCCACACGCCGAGTTCGCCTACAATCGCGCAAAGCACTCCACCACCATGATGAGCCCGTTCATGATCGTCTATGCATTCGAGCCTCTCACCGCGCTCGACATAGTACCTCTTCGTCTACACGACCGCACCAACATGGACGTTGACAAGCGTGCCCAAGCAATGAAAAAGCTACATGAAGACACAAGAATGACGATCAAGCAACAAGTCGTTCGCCAAGCATCAAGGCTAAACAAGAACAAGAAAGAGATGATCTTCGAGGAAGGCGACCTTGTCTGGATACACTTGAGTAAACACTGCTTCCCCAAGGATTGCGACTCCAAACTCAAGCCAAGAGGTGATGGACCGTTCAAAGTACTCAAGAGGATCAACAACAACGCCTACATCATCAATATCCCAACATCAAAGTACCTTGTGAGCCCAACGTTCAATGTTAAGGACCTTTCACCGTTCCATGTAGATGATGATGTTGAGAAGGTTGAAGAGTCGAGGACGACTCTTTCCCAAGGGGGGAGTTGATGCAGCCCGTCCTACGAACGCTACTACATCTACTCCTACGAGCTCCCCAAGTGGACCTATGACTCGCGCCCGAGCCAAACTCCTTAAAGCTAAGGTTAACTCGCTCCTTTCCTTGTTTGATTTCGATAGGCCCCTGGATGGCTTGCTACTTCATACGCCCACCATGTGCATCATCAGGTACGAACAAAAGGACCATGGAACAGAGGAACCACAGTGGAAGGGACCAACTGCATTCAGACGTCGGAGGTACTACCGGATACGGTGACTGGTACTACCGGTGCATGCGGCACTACCGGACCTAGCTATCGGACGCTCCAGGAGGAACCCATCCAAGCCACAGACGGAACTACCGCCCTCTACTACTGCTTGCTACTGACGACTCTAGCTGAAGTCCCAGGACCGCAAGCGGAGCTACCGGACCCTGAGCGGTACTACCTGTCGTGAGCCAGTACTACCGATCATGACCCGAACACATTTGCGTCGGGCTCCTAGCTAAGCGCTGTATATTTTTCCATTTTGTTCCTAAACTACCCCAGTTTATGTGGCTGGCCTATAAATAGGCCCCCACCCTCTATTGTAAACCCTAGACTTGGATAATTGTAGTTGAAGACACCCCTTTGAGGATCTATCAACTATTTTTCTCATGCTCCTTGATAAGGAGCACCAAATTATCCACAAACCTCTTGGATTTTGCCTAGTGCGTTCAAGTTGTACATGTCCTTGGGATCTCGGTGTCTCGTGCCCAAGTAGTCAAGATCTCATCAAGCCTCTCACCCCCGTTGTTGGCCGTGGGAGAGTGTCTTGCCCAACGCCGATCCTAGGGATTGTGTTGGACCGGTTGCTACCGGCGTGAGCTATCGGCTTGTATCGTGTTTTCCTGTGTGTGTGTTCATCGAGTTCTTCGCGTGTGTGTTCGTGGATTTCATCCCCTTCCCCTTCCACCGCTTTCCCCTCGATTACCATAGAATTAGTGTAAGATCGGGCCACCCCAAGGGGTCACCCCTAACATATTGGTATCAAGATCAAGGTTGTTCACGAATTTCCCCTCAATTTTTCTTCTATCCATCATAAAATTGAAAATTCCCCAAAAAGAGCCCCAAATAACCTTCGGATCGATCTTTGGATTTGGTGAGTTTTTCGTGGTTTTGGACCATAGAACTATTGCTTTTGGAGTCGATCTACAGCCTTCTTATTTTCTTAGCCAAGCCTTTCGGTCAGATTACCACGAATTTGAGGATGTTTTCAGGTTGATCGCGTGCCAGGTCTGCGCCCAGCGGTACTACCGGTCGTACGAGCGGTACTACCGCAAATCACCGGTACTACCGGTCGTACCCGGCGGTACTACCGCTCGCTACTGACAGTTTTCCAGTTCCTTTTGACACCTCAACTTCGTTTGCTGACTGACCTCTTTCGCTTGTTCGTGTTTCGCGTGTTTGTCGCCATACTAACAAAAGCTTCCACAACAAATTCACCACGTGCTCAACGACACCACGATACTCGAACATCATCCACAACAACGGTTGCAAGTCGTCAACAATACCGTTCCAAGTGACAAGAAAGTAGATCTTACCGTTCCATTAGTACATCAGAAAATCTGTTTGGTGGAACACTCAACTCACTCACAACTGACAAGAAAGTAGATATTACCGTTTCAAAGTGAATAGAGATGCGTAACCAAAACAAGATCAAGACTGATGCACTGATGTGATGAAGTGAATATCAAGGGTATAGAGAACGATCACCGGGCACACAGGTTATTTATGGTGGAGCTGTAGGTATGGAATCCTAACTACACCGCAAACAAGTCCTAGTGCTGATCGTACAAACACCCAAGAAACACACACGTGGAGATAAAAGTGGCAGTACAACTATGAAGGTTGTTGCACTACGCTGGAGAGACACTAGCAAGGATCAATGTCACAGGCACAAGATTGCTCAATCTACCGATGCACAAAGAAATCAGTAGGCCTCTTGCACAATTCACTTCTCCTTTGCTCTTTTTTATATAATTCTTTTTCTTTTTTGCTTTTTCTTTTGCTCTATTTTTTATACTATGAAGCACACCTTGATCACGGCCAATTCACAAACACAGCACTACAACCTATGAGCAACCTGGAGGAGCGGAAACTAGTCTCAATGGGCAAGTTCCTAACACGTAAGTATGAATGGTTGTGGCTAAAGGTTGCAAGAAAACAATGATCAAAAGTTTATGTGTCAAGTTGTCATGGCAGAATAACAAGGCAAAAATGTGTCGTGGCAGAAATCTGGCAGCCCTGTCGCGGTAGAAAAAGAGGCCTTTTCTCTGCCGTGGCAGACCAGGACTCAATTTTTTTTTGATAATCCGAATTGGAAATAGTAATCTAAGAGGACTCTTTGCTTGGATCGGATCTGAGGTGATGGCGGTGGAAAAAAGGATGGAAAATACGACTAGAAACAAAAACTAACTATTAAAAGAAATCTAGATTGGATCTAATGGAAGAACACGACCAGCAACTAAAACTCGAAAGCAATGTAATCTAGTCTATGGCAAATCTTTTTGTGAGGCTTTTTCTATATAGGACGAAAAAATAAATTAATCTATCCATGGATTTGTGGATGCTCACCGAGTAAACGAGGAAATCTGATACCAAGATGATATGGGGTGCCCAATCTTCTTTGCAAGCACTTGCCGATGATGATAGTGGATGATAGATAACTAGCCTGTAGCTATGAATTCTCCCGCTCGAACCCTGATGCCAATGCAACAGCTCTCGAACCCTGTGGGATATTCACAACACCACGCTCTTGCGCACGCAGCCGTCAACCACGAAAGGTAGTTTGCAATCTACTAATTCCCAATGGAACAATAGATCACACTCAATTGCAGTAATATAACTCGATCACAGGGTAATTCCAGAGGTTCTTGATAAGAAACAACTCCAAAATAGTTTTAACGTGGTGTAACTGGAAAGAAACGGTACCCCCATCTATTTAAGAGAGATAGGGCGGCTAGGCTAAGAGTCCACGACGCAAACGACTGCAACTAAGATACATGCCGACCCAGGTGGGAGAGCCTTCTAGGCGCACAGGCCTGTTTCCTGCCGTGGCAGCATATTGGGCCTAAAATGTGCCGCGGCAGGACTCTCTGGCGTGGCAGGATTTCAGCCACTTTCTGTGCCGCGGCAGCCTGCCGTCGCAGGATTTGGCATCGTTTCTCTGCCGCTGCAGAGAGTCTACCAGGTGTTGATCCCTTCCTTTGTAGCTCCTTGCGCTTCCTCCCTCTCCTCCCTCGCGCTTGCTTCATTGATCAACACACCTTGCTCCATGTGCTTCACCTCCTTTCTCCAAGCTATACCTTCTTCTCCAATGTACCTGATCATACAATAACACAAAGACTTATGAAGTATAAAATTCTCATTAAGTAAAATATCAGGCTCATTAAGAAACAAATTAACCTGTTGTTCTAGTAGCTTAGCACGAGGTCTTGTAATTGTTCCAATTCGAATCTCATTGGACTTATCCTTGTTAGTAGCTGCTGGAACATTATCAGTAGTAACTGGGGTAGGTGTAAGTATAGGGATGTCCTCATCAATGATTCTATATTTGTGGTAGTGGATAGATTCTCTAAGATGGCTCATTTTATTGCCTGCCACAAAAGCGACGATGCGTCACATATTGCTAACCTGTTTTTCAGGGACATTGTGAGACTACATGGAGTACCAAAGACGATTATTTTTGACCGTGATGTGAAGTTCATGAGCTACTTTTGGAAGACCTTATGGGGGAATCTTGGAACAAAGTTGCTGTTTAGTACTACTTGTCATCCCCAAACAGATGGTCATACGGAGGTGTGAATAGAACATTGTCACAGTTGTTGAGGACTATGATCAAGAAGAATCTGCGGGAGTGGGAAGAGTGTTTGCCACATGTCGAATTTTATTACAATAGGGTTGTGCATTCTACTACTCAGCTTTGTCCTTTTGAGGTGGTGTATGGTTTCAAGCCATTGACTCAACTTGATCTGTTGCCTCTACCATTACATGAGAGAGTTGATATGGAGGCATCAAAACATGCTGCATATGTGAAGAAAATAAATGAGAAGACTCGAGAGGATATTGAGAAGAAAGTCAAGAACATTGTTGCTACAAGGAATCAAGCAAGAAAGGAGATTTTGTTCAAGCTTGGAGACATGGTATGGGTGCATCTGCGCAAGGATAGGTTCCCCAAGCTTCGACAATCCAAATTGAGGCCCCGTGGTGCTGGTCCTTACAAGGTGTTAGCCAAGATCAATGATAATGCCTACTCGATTGATATTCCTATTGCCGAGTTTGGTGGAGTTAGCAACAGCTTCAACGTTGTTGATTTGTAACCATATGATGGAGAAACCTTGGAGCGTCGAGGTCGACACCTTTTGAAGGGGAGGGGGATGATGAGGACATCCCTATACTTACACCTACCCCAATTAGTACTAAAGATGTTCCAGCTGCTGCTAAGAAGGATCAGTCCAATGAGATTAGAATTGGACCCATTACACGAGCTCGTGCAAAGCTACTTGAACAACAGATGAATTCACTCCTAAATGAATCTGATGTTTATGATAATGAGAACTTTATACTGCCTAAATCTATGCACTTGTGTATGATCAGGTTTGTTGAGGAAGCAAGCATGACACGAGGAGGAAAGGGCTACAAGATGATCCCAGCATGATGATCACCAAGGATGCGCGAGGGAGGAGTGGGATGAAGGCGCAAGAGAAGATCATCCAGAAGGAAGGTTCAGTTCAGACAGACAGAAGCCCTGAAATTGAAACGGACGTGGATTCTTCATACGAACTGCAAATCAAGAAAGTAAGTACTTGTTGGAAAGATAATTCCGAGAGCTTTCCAACGAGTACTTACACGTCTCCATACCCCGGATAATCTGGCCCCCACATCCCCGGATAATTCGGCCCTATTCCAGAAATTCTACTAAGGACTTCAGGCGCGTCGTACTGTATGGGGGGCGGATAATCCGCCTCAGGGAAAGTCCGGCCCTAAAAGTTTCCATCATATCCGGGCGGATCTGACTGTATCAGACACTTTTTTGTTTCGCGATTTTCGGACATTCAGGCGGCCATATAAGCCTAGGAGCACCCTCTAGTTTAGGTTAGACCATGTTAAAACTATTTTGGAGTTGTTTCTTATCAAGAACCTCTGGAATTACCCTGTGATCGAATTATCTACTACAATTGAGTGTGATCTGTTGTTCCATTGGGAATTAGTAGATTGCAAACTATCGTTCATGGTCGAAGGTTGCGTGCGCAAGAGCATGGTGTTGTGAATATCCCATAGGGTTCGAGGTCTGTTGCATTGGCATCAGGGTTCGAGCGGGAGAGTTCATAGCTATAGTCTAGTTATCTATCATCCACCATCATCATTGACAAGTGCTTGCTGAGAAGATCGGGCCACTCCATATCATTTACTTTGGGTCAGGCCCATGTATTTTTCGCAGGATTTATAATAGCCACTTTATAGAGTCCATATTTGAGGAGAAACCCCACCTCTATGGCTAGCCGAAACCCCACCTTTTCCTCTTTAAATACTCCCCATAGCCGTCACTTTAGACTCGGATTTTGTTTAGACATAAAGTTAGCCATCATAGAGACTTTGCTAGGGCTCGAGCGTCGTAGAGGCCTCTTGTACTTCCCACCTATACAGGATCCCCCCTTTTCAATAAAGCTTTCATCTTAATCTGCAATATCTCGATTGCAATATTAGTTCTTACTTGTTCTTGATTTCAGGTAGAATTAAGACCCTCGCTGGTCAAGCTAATCGTGTTTCCGCAGGATCGGTAACATCCAGGAGATTGGCCTAGCGATTGCATTGGCGCTTGTGCTCGCACGTGTAGATGGAGAGCAAAAAAATTTAGGGTTTAGGGCTAAGAAATTTTAAGTTTGTCCATCAGTTCTATATGAGAAAATTCTATATGAGGTAAACACTCTTCCCACAATTTTAAGTTCTTCTTTAAAACATCCTGCAACATAGTAGACAAAGTTCTATTTACTACTTTAGTTTGTCCATCACTTTGGGGATGACATTTAGTACTAAACAGCAATTTAGTCCCCAACTTAGCCCGTAAACATCTCCAAAAGTGGCTAAAAAAATTAGTATCACGATCAGAAACAATAGTGATAGGGGTTAACCTCTTGGGTGGTCCGATCTTCGTGGATCTCGTGGTTAAATCGATGGTAAAATGAGGGGAAAGGGAGAAGGTAGCGGAAGCGAACAAACACCTTGCGAAGAACACGATGAACACACGCAAAACTCACACGATACAAGGCCGATTGCTCCCGAACGGCAGCGATTAGTCAACGTGCTCCCTCAAATCCACATCGGAGAGGGAAGAACACGATGAGGAGGGTCTTGAAAACTTGGAGACAAGACACCGAACTCCAAGGCCATGTACAACGATGGATGTGTGATGCAAAGTCCAATCGAGGTTGGTGACAATAGTCGTTCCCCTTTACAAAGGGGATGAGGCAAAACTAGAGATTCCACAATGGGGGTTGTCTTTAGTCTATCATATATGCCTCCCGGATACATGAAGGGGTGGGATCTCTATATATAGGCCATCCACTAAACAAGGGGTAGTTTGGGGATAAAACTAGGGTTTGGACGAGCTAGAGGGGTACATGGGCTGAAGGCCCAGCTGGCGATGTGCAGGCCCATCTTGTGGGCCAGAGAATCCGGTGTAGGGGCCGGAGACTCTGGTGTTGGCCGGAGACTCGGGTGTCGTCTCCGGAGGGGCATACAGACTGTCCCCAGGTCGGTTTCTAGGGTCGGTCCGGAGGTCTATTCGGAGACTCCGATGCGCAGGACCGGAGACTCCGGTGTAGGCTGTGGCTTCTTCCATCTCCTCTTCCAAGCCTTCGTCTTGTCAGGATTGATGTTCCGGGCTTCCTACCTTGCTTCTGTACTTGTCCGTGTGAACCTATCATGCATATGTGACGGAGTATGAAGTAGCATACCATTCAATAGGTCGACTCTACATGCTCATCACAAAGTACAAGAGGTCGAGAGAACTTATTGATCCTAGGGTTTACCATATAGTCTTCCTCGGGAAGATTGAGTTGACAACACTTCAATGCCCCTTCACTTTCCATGAAGCCTACATAGCTCACAAAAAAAGCGAAGCAACACTCAAAGAGTAGTCAATTCATGAATATTATAGCATGAGTCCTCAAGTAGAAGGAAGTCACCTTAGCTTGTAGAGGTAGCTCGATGAAGGGTAGCCATAGATAACTCTCTTTGGGTCTTCTTGTCAACACATGGTCCATAGAGGTTGACGTGTATGCATTTGTACCTTCACACAACAAAGACCAAGCAAAATATTTTTGTGTGTGATAGAGGAGCATGTCATTTGTGGCATGTCCATTCTTGTTCACAACACTATTAGCACAATACAAGGATAGCAAATGGAATGCATATGCAAGGTCAAAGTGCATGGCAATTGTTTGAACATCCTCCAAATGTGGGAACTCAAAAACTCCATATAACATAGTAGTGTGGAACGCAAAGCAATTGACTAAGATATATATCAACATCTTTGTGCAAGAATGGGAGAATTCAGCAAAAACACATGAGGAAGCATATCCAAAACAATAGCATTATGTGTGCAAACTAACAATTGGAAAGAGAAATTGTTCAACATATTGGATGTCACACACGAATCAAAGCAAATATCATGGGAATATGAATATCAAATGCGGAAGCAAAAACAACATGTTTTCTAACAAACCATATGAAAGAGCAAGCGGTCCTTATATTTGTTGCAACAACACGACAAGATACTTGGAAGCTCTCATGACAATACATGCTCTTAATGGCATTATGGTTGCACACAAAATATGGGGAAGAGAAATTGTTCCACATTTTTGTTGCCACACACAAAGCATCAATATCCAGTAGCAAAGAAACATGAATGTCACAAGTTGAGATAATACCATCAACATGCTTGCAAGCAAACCATGGGAAAGAGCAATTTGTCAACATGAAAGATGCAAAGCATGCAAAAGGTATTAGAGCTAGGTTCAATCTTGAACTCACTTTTGGGATGCTCTGTAGAGCTATTTTTGTCAACTCATGCTCAACTGAGGTTGACATTCTCGTGCGGGTACCTACACACATCATACATAAAAGGAAGAACGTGTGTGCATGGTAGAGATACACATCATCCATCATGACGTATCTCTTCTTGTGCACATCACCATTAATGTAAATCAAGTATGACATAGATGTATGGTGAGTATGCAAGTGGAGAACATGCTTATCATGGCAATCATCGAAATATCCAAAAATTGAGAAAGCTATGGGGGCCATCTCATTATAACGCAAATGATCAACATTGTTTCAAGAAAAACAAGTGAAATAGTAAGCATTCATTGATGTGGACATCCCATCTATTGATACAACCACTGTACCTACAACTACACACATACAAGGACCTATCACTCGATCTCGTGCCAAACAACTTAACTATCAGGTACTTTTGTTACTTGGAACTATTTCTCACATACATGAGAATATGATGCTGCCTAAATCAGATGTATTTCTTACTCTTAGGAATGATGGACCAAGCATGGATGAGAGGGACAAGCATTGGAGAATGGCCATGCATGGAGATGACAGCAAGCATGTGATGATTCAAGATAAGGCCACAGATGAAGATTTCAGAACTTTGAGGCCTCCATAATGAAGAAAGAAGGCTTAGAAAAAATATTCAAGATTAATACTTCACAAATTCGTCCATAGCTTAATATGGTGCTGCGACACCTTTATTTTGGGCTAGGCCCATGTAATTTTCGCAGGATTTTAAATAGTCACTTTTTAGAGTCCGTATTTGAGGAGAAAAGGACTTCTAGGGTTGGATTCGGCCACCACTTCCATGGCTGGCCGAAACCCCAACTTTTCCTCCTTAAATACTCCCCATAGCCATCACCATAGACTCGGATTTTGTTTAGACATTAAGTTAGCCATCATAGCAACTTCGCCAAGGCTCGAGCGTCGTAGAGGCCTCTTGTACTTCGCACCTATACAGGATCCCACCTTTTCAATAAAGCTTTCATCTTAATCCGCAATATCTTGATTGCAATATTAGTTCTTGTTCTCGATTTCAGGTAGGAATTAAGACCCTCGCTGGTCAGGCTGATCGTGTTCCCGCAGGATCGGTAACCTCCAGGAGATTCGCCTACCGATTGCATTGGCGCTCGTGCTCGCACGTGTAGTCAGATCGTCAATCCCGAACTCCACCCAAATCGACTATCACCATCTCATCGAAAGATCGGACACCTTTTCCCTATCATTCATCTTATCAAAAGCAACGGGAGAAATTGAATGACTAGCATGACAAGGCAAGTCCGAAGCAATTGGAGGATACACACAAGATGCATAGCATGGCATGTTTATGGCAATGATATCGTAGTCAAACAATTCCACATGATCAATATTATGCAAAGGCAAAGCATCACATGGGAATATGAATGAAGCATATGTAATGTCACAAGTATCATCCATAACATGCATATCCTCACAATTCATCATGTCCACTAGTGGGATCATGGCATCATCAACACCCTTATTGTTACCTTGTTCGTACCTCTCATATGAAGTGGGTGTTGTGGAAGTAGTGGCCTCCTTGTGGACGACTTCATCTTCTTGATGTAGCCATGGCATTGCATCATCTTCGTGCACCATGTACATCTTCTCCAATTGAGGCATCATTAATTGCTTCATGGCTTTGGGCGTCTTCATCCATGGAACCTAGCACAACATAAGAGAACACACTAGATGTAGAGGGTAGTCGTTAGAAATCGAATTGGTCTCACTTGACCTATCAACTACCACTCTCAACTCACTCGGTGTATCACTCATGCCCTCAAAGTGGAAGCACTCAATCTCACATATAGTGGAGGCGCTCATCTCACTCTTGTTCTCACTCAAGTGGGCTAAGTGGCGCTCATACTCACATGGGATTGGTACCACATCATCACTCAAGCATATAGGGATAGGCTCGGTTTCCTCAACTCCATGCGCCTCCTTTGGTGAAGGGAAAATCCCATGCTCACCATTCTTGACCTTGTCACCTTCAAGGTTGGATGACATAAGATGGGCATCATCTCTTGCATCCATAGTCGAAGGGGAAATCTCATGCTCGACCGTATTGTGGACATCTCGTAGTAGTGGTGGAAGTAGGCTCGTCGTGTTGTCGAGAGCGGTGCTCGGATCGACTTCATCACATATGTGGCCTTGGCTTCCTACATTTTAGAGTGTAGACATCCTCTTGCTGTACTCAGCCAACTTGGCGAAGTAGAGGTCTTCATTTTCCTCATTTGCGAGGTCGTGAAAGTCATGCGTAGGCATTGAAGCTTGATGGTGTGGACGAAGGCTTTCTCTTGGTGCCCTTTTGGTGGTGGCACTAGTAGTTGAAGGTGCCTTGTGATGGTGTCGATGGAGGTCATTAGCGTGCCTTACCAATGGTTGATGTAGGTGGCGCACTTGGTCATCCATATGACGCTCGCGAGGATGGTCACTTTCCTTGGCACTCTTCTTATGCTTGTGGTGCCTTCTTGAGCTTGATTGAGCATTATGGATGGTGCTCATCATGAAATCTTCGCCTTTATGGCGAAGATGCCTTTGATGATGTCCTGTATCCTCTTTATGGTGTCGATGCTCATGAGAGGATGTTTGTCGATGAAGATTCTTGTTTCTTGGCGCCTCTTGATGTATATGATGTTTGGACGCCACTCTTCTTTGGATAGGAGGTGGATCTTGGCACCTTGGAGGTGATGGATCTTGGCGCCTTGGAGATGGTGGAGCTTGACTCCATCTAGGTGGTGGCACTTCATGCCTTGTCGATGGTGGCGCTTGTCGCCTTGGATGTGGATCATCGAAGTAGGTGGTGCCCTTTGGTGTGGCACGCTTGGCCTTGAAGGTCATGGATTCTTGATGATGCGCCTCCTCTTGCTTGGCGTAGTGGTCTTCCATATCCAAGCGGTGGAGGAATTCGTCATGGATCATGGAGGAGCCATCAAAGTCGATGAAGTTCTCCGTGTCCTCCAAGCTCGGTGATGCGTCGTCGAAGTCGCACTCAAAGTCATCCATGCTTGGGGAGTAATTGTTGTTGTTGTACTCCATATCACCCAAGCATGTGGAGCCATTGTCCGTGTAGTGCTCCATAGTCTCCATGCATGAGGAGGCATTACCGATGTAGAGCTCCAAGTCGTCCATACTTGAGGATCCATAGTTGATGTCATGCTCCATGTCTTCCATGCATGTGGATTCGTCGTTGGTGTAGTGCTTCGTCATGTCCTCTATACTGGTGGAGTCGTAGTCATGGTGGCTCATCATGGATTCTTCATAGATATCATCCTCGGTTTCGGAGTCCCTATACATCATTCACAAGACCAAGTGTTGTATATGGAAGTGGTAGAGGGTGTTGGGGATGCCACGTCAAACCTTATTTTACCTTGGAAGATAGTATCGTGCAAGTGGCTACACATGAGAGAAATAAACCAAGCAGATGTGAAGTTCACGTGGAACACCAAAACCAACTACCAACAAAAACAAACACACACACAAGTCCTATGGTGGATAGGTATGGAAATTGGCATGTCAAGAATCAATCCGCAATCAAGATGTTGTATTGGCAAGTAGAGAACCACAATGATCACAAAGCAAACAAGTCAATCCACAAGATAGGAAATATGTTCAAGGAAACACACATGGTGGGATAAATGGGACTTGTGCGACAGAGAAAGTGAGCTAAGAACCAAATGATTACCTAGCGAAGACTATAAACTCGAGTCACACAAGTACATGGAGAGACGCTAGGTCGATTGCAATTAATTGGTGGGCTACAAGATATGCACAATAAGTACCACCTATATGATGTTCATCGAGCTTGCGCTTCCTATTCTATGAGGCACATGTATATTTCTTTCTTTTTTTCTCAATGATGATCCTTATAGATCTTTCCTTGACAACGCCGCGTGTTTGGAACAGGTTGTGGCGTTGATCATGCTCAAATTTTCTCAATTGCACCCTCAACATACGTTGTGCAACTAAGCTCTTGTACTAATCAGCAGTTTCAGCTCCCATTACCTCTGTCTCTTCTTCAGAATCAGAATTATCTCCATCTCGAGCAGAAATAATAGCTAATGTATCTTCATTAAAGCATTTGCTGAATCATATTCACCATCATCACGCACCATCATAACACGTTGTGTTGTGCACTGTCGCTCAATATGACCATAACCCCAGCACTTGCAGCCTTGTATATCCTTTGTTTTGCCCGTGGAAGCCATAGAAGATGCACTACGAGCAGGAGCATTGGACGACGATGGAGGAGCAGCTGAAGGAAGCCTTGTGATGGCTTTGGATGTGGTAGTAGCTGGTGGAGAATCACGAGAAGAAGGTGTTGATTGTCGGGATGTCCAAGAGGATGTGCGACCTGCAGAATTATTACTCCTCCTCCATGGTGTTTGGCGATCATGCACTTCACGTTCAGCTTTGCAAGAAAGACGAAACAAAGGAGTGATGGTATTACATTCCTTATAGTCTAATATGTGTTGAATATCCTTGTTTAATCCACCAAAGAAACGTGCAAGCATTTGTTTAGTAGTTTCAACAAGACCACACCGAACCATCCATGTTTGCAATTCCTGATAATACTCTTCTACAGAATTTTTCCCTTGTTCAAACGTGTCAAATTCTTTAGTAAATCACGTTGATAAGTAGGAGGCACAAAACGAACACGCATAGCAATTTTTAAAGAAGTCCAAGTATGAGGAATAGTAGTAGGATTTAAGCAACAATATTCAAACCACCAAAGGGAAGCAAATTTAGTAAATTCACATATAGCAGCACTAACACGCATATTCTCAGGATATTTTAAACATGCAAAACATTGTTCTACTTCCATCTCCTATGTAAGATATGCATAAGGATTATATTTACCCTCAAAAGATGGAATATTTAATTTAATCTTTGCAACATGATCATCATCATGTACTGGTGGTCTAGCGTTGCGGTGGTAATGTCGGGGTAGGACAGCAGGATGTGGAGATTGTTCAACCTCCTTGTCAAATATATTTTCATCATCGAAGTCGTAGTAGTACCCGGTGTATTCCCACAAGGTTGCAGCAGTAGCCGCTGATGCAGCCCGTCCTACGAACGCTACTACATCTACTCCTACTAGTTCCCCAAGTGGACCAATGACTCGCGCTCGCGCCAAACTTCAACAAGCTAAGGTTAACTCGCTCCTTTCCTTGTGTGACTTCGATACGCCCCTGGATGGCTTGCTACTTCATACGCCTACTCTTGGCATCCTCATGTATGAAGAGAAGGACCCACAGCACGGAGCAACCACGGAGGAAGAGACCAACAGCATCCAGGCCCTAGCGGTACTACCGGATCCTACAACCCGTACTACCAGTGCGAGCGGCACGACCGTACCTCACTACCGCGCACTCCAGAAGGAACCCATCCAAGACCCAAAGGTCAGCGGTACTGCCGGTGCCGAGACCGGTACTATCGGTCAGCGGTACTACCGCCCCTACTACCACACGCTACTGACGGCTACAACTAAAGCTCCTGGACCGCAAGCGGTACTACCGGTGCCGGGACCGGTACTATCGATCAGCGGTACTACCGCCCCTACTACCGCACGCTACTGACGGCTACAACTAAAGCTCCTGGACCGCAAGCGGTACTACCGTTATGACCGGTACTACCGGTCATGCGTCCAGTACTACCGGTCGTGCCTGAACCTGCACGCGTCGACTCGGCCCATCGCCATGTACCGCTTATTATATATTTATGTTTTGTCCCCAAACTACCCATGTTTTAGTGGCTGGACTATAAATATCCCCTTCCCCCATTGTAATGGGCAGACTTGGATAATGGTAATTAAAGACACCCCTTGAGGATCTATCAATTGCTAGTCTCATGCTCCTTGACCAGGAGAACCAATTATCCCTCGCCTCTTGGATGGTCCTTAGAGTCCTTAGAGTTCGGTGTCTCGTCTCCAAGTAGTCAAGATCTCATCAAGCCTCTCACCCCCGTTGTTGGTCGTGGGAGAGTGTCTTTCCCAACGCCGATCCTAGGGATTGTGTTGGACCGGTTGGCACCAGCGTGAGCTACCGGCTTGTATCGTGTTTTCATGTGTGTGTGTGTTCATCGAGTTCTTCGCGTGTGAGTGCGTGGATTCCATTCCTCTCCTCCTTCCACTCGCTTCTACCTCGATTTCCACGGGATTCGTGAAAGATTGGGCCACCCTAAGGGGTAACCCCTAACATATTGGTATCAGATCAAGGTTGATCACGAATTTCCCCGCAAAGCATGACGCAAGTACATCGCTTGTTGTCACAAGGGTCTTAACTACTCAAGTCAATGAGAATGAAGGCCAAAGATCAAACATCTTTCAAACACGTGCTGGTATCAATGGGAAATCCATCAAAGTTGTCATTGATGGAGGGAGTTGCCACAATCTTGCAAGCACGGAATTGTGTGAGAAGCTAAACCTCACCCTCCATCCACACAAGCACCCCTACCATATACAATGGCTAAGTGACCAAGGGTCCGTCAAGATCAAGCACACCGTCTCGGTAACATTCTCAATTGGACCATACAAGGACATGGTGGAGTGTGATGTAGTTCCCATGAAGGTTTGCCATATGTTACTAGGTAGTCCGTGGCAATATGACAAGGGTGCTTTGCATGATGGTTACACAAACGCTTATACGTTCAAATGGCTTGACAAGACTTGTGTTTTGCAACCAATGACACCTAGCCAAATAATTGCGGACAATGCAAAGGCTTTAGCGAGGGCGCAAAGCACAACACCATCTTGTGAGAAGAGCGGTGAGCGAGAGAACCACCATATAGTGAGTGAGAGCCACAAGCCAAACTCGAGTGGAAAAACTAAGAGTGTTTTTCTTGCCACCAAAAGTGAGATGAGAGAAGTGCAGAACAACCCATCTATCTTGCACTATGTCCATATATGCAAGGGACTAGCGCAAGGAACTAATGACTTGAGAAATGTTACTCCTTCTTTGATGGCTATTTTGCAGGAATTCCAAGATGTGTTCCCTGAAGAGCTTCCTCATGGACTACCCCCTCTTCTTGGAATCGAACATCACATCAACCTCATACCAGGCGCACCCCTTCCAAACCCCTTCTTGAAAGAGACAAAGGAGATAGAACGACAAATCAACAAACTCGTCTCCAAAGGTTTGATCCAAGTAAGCACTAGCCCAAGCGCGGTACCCGTGATTCTTGTCCCAAAGACGGATGATACGTTGCGGTTATGCATGGACTGTCGTCCAATCAATGCTATCACTATGCGTTATTGACATCCTATACCGTGTCTTGATGACATGCTTGATGAGTTGTGTGGAGCCACTATATTTTCGAAAATTGATCTTCATAGTGGTTACCATCAAATACGCATGGCCGAGGGTGATGAGTAAAAACTGCATTCAAGACCAAACTTGGTCTCTATGAATGGTTGGTTACGCCTTTTGGCTTATCTAATGCCCCATCCACCTTCATGTGCCTTATGAACCATATTTTGAGATCTCTCATTGGAAAGAGTGTCGTTGTTTACTTTTATGATATTCTTGTCTATAGCAAGTCACTAGAGGAGCATGTCACACATGTTAAGGAGGTCCTTCAAATCCTTCGTCATGAAAAACTATATGCCAATATCCCGAAGTGTACTTTTCCGAAAGACAAATTGATTTTCCTTGGTTTTGTTGTTTCTTCTAATGGCATTGAAGTTGATGTCTAAAAAGTTAAGGACATACGAGATTGGCCTGTCCCTACCAATGTTAGTGAACTTCATAGTTTTCATGGGTTGGCCGGTTTCTACCGTTGCTTTGTGAAAGACTTTTCAACCATTGCTTGCCCTCTCAACGAGTTGACCAAGAAAAATGTCACATTCGTTTGGGGCAAAGCACAACAAAAGGCATCTGATGAGCTCAAAAAGAGGCACACCGAAGCACCACTCCTTGCTTTACCGGATTTCAAAAAAACTTTTGAGATCGAGTGTGACGCTAGTGGTATTAGCATTGGCGGTGTCCTTATGCAAAATGGACGTTCTATTGCATACCATAGCGAGAAACTTGATGGCGCACGCCTTAACTATCCAATTTATGACAAAGAGCTTTTTGCCTTAGTTCGTGTCCTTCAAGTGTGGCAACACTACCTTTGGCCCAAAGAATTTATCATGCATTCCGATCATGAGTCGTTGAAATATCTTAAGGGTCAAGCCAATTTGAGTAAAAGGCACGCCAAGTGGGTTGAGTTCATGGAGTCTCTTCCTTACATTGTCAAGTACAAGAAGGGCAAAGAAAATGTAGTAGCGGACACCTTGTCTCGCAAAAATACAAGTCTTCTTACACGACTCAAAGTAAATGTTTTGGGTCTTGATGACATCAAATCTTTGTATGCTTCCGACCCATTATTTGGATCAATTTTTGCAAAGTATTCAATAGACAAAGGGGTTGATGATTTCTATTTGCATAAGGGTTTTCTATTCAAACAAAACAAGCTTTGCATTCCGAAGTTGTCTCTCCAAATTTTTCTTCTTCAAGAGTCCCATGGTGGTGGCCTTATGGGTCACTTTGGCCGTGACAAGACATATTACATGCTCTCCACTCAGTACTTTTGGCCAAATATGAAGTGCGACGTGGAGCGCCACGTCCAAGGTTGCACTACATGTGTCCAAGCTAAGTCTATGTCTAACCGTTTTGGTCTTTACATGCCATTGCCTATCCCTCATGCACCTTGGTCGCACATTAGCATGGACTTTGTGTTAGGATTACCTACATCTAAACATGGCCACGATTCTATATTTGTCGTAGTGGATTGTTTTTCCAAAATGGCACACTTCATTCTGTGCCAAAAGACCGATGATGCTTCACATGTTGCAAATATGTTTTTCAGGGAAATAATCTATCTTCACGGTGTACCAAGAACAATCGTTTCCAACCGCGACGTCAATTTCATGAGATACTTTTGGAAGACACTCATGGCCAATATCGGCATCAAGCTGCTATTCTCGTCCACATCACATCCCCAAACTGATGGACAAACCAAGGTTGTCAACCGGAGGCTCGGAACACTACTCCGAGTGTTGATCAAGAAGAACCTCAAGGATTGGGAAGAATGCATTCCCCACGCCAAGTTCGCCAACAACCGCGCCAAACACTCCACCACCATGAGGAGCCCGTTCATGATCGTCTATGCATTCGAGCCTCTCACCGCGCTCGACATCCTACCTCTTCCTCTCCATGACCGCACCAACATGGACGTCGACAAGAGCGATCAAGCGATGAAGAAATTCCATGAAGACACAAGATCTACGATCAAGCAACAAGTACTTTGCCAAGCATCAAGGCTAAACAAGAACAAGAAGGAGATAATCTTCGAAGAAGGCGACCTTGTGTGGATACACTTGAGTAAAGACCGCTTCCCCAAGGATCGCGACTCCAAGATCAATCCAAGGGGCGACGGCCCTTTCAAAGTACTAACGAGGATCAATAACAACGCCTACATCATCGACATCCCCACATCGAAGTACCTAGTGAGCCCGATGTTCAATGTCAAGGACTGATGACCCACAAGTATAGGGGATCGCAATAGTCTTCGCGGGTAGTATTAGCCAATTTATTGAATCGACACAAGGGGAGCCAAAGAATACTTGCAAGCCTTAACAACTGAGTTGTCAGTTCAGTTGCACCTGGAAATAGTTCTTGCTCACAGAAGTTTATCAGTAGCAACAGCAACAGCAATAGGAACAATAGTAACAGTAACGGTAACAGTAGGATTCGAGTGCGGTAGGCATAGGGATGGATGGACGGGCGTTGCATGGACAAGTATAAACATGTAACTTCAAGTTCTAGGGCATTGGAAATAAATAATAATAAGCATCCAAGTACTAAACAATCCTAGGCATGTGTTCCAAATATAGTCCTACGTGCTCGCAATGAGAACTTGCACAACATCTTCTGTCCGGCCAGCCGTGGTAGCGGGGCCTCTAGGGAACTACTAGCAATTAAGGTGCTCCTTTTAATAGAGCACCGGAGCAAAGCATTAACACTCCATGAACACATGTGATCCTCACACCACAGCCATCCCCTCCGGTTGTCCCAATTATTGTCACTTTGGAGCCTTTCGATCCAGACAATGATATGTGTACACAACTTGCAAATAAGATCACAAACAATACTATCATAATGATTCAATACTAAGTTATGATCTGAGATCATGGCACTCGGGACCTAAGCACAAGTTGCAACAAAGTCAAATAGCATTAATAAAGACACTAGGCACTATGCCCTAACATATCTTATTCGATTACATGATAGAACGCATCCAATCCCAACCATCCCTAAGCCTACAGCGGGGGATTACTCACTCATGGATAAGGGAAACATCGGTGGTTGATGGAGATGCATTGTTGATGACTATGGCGATGATCCTCTCCAAATTCCCCGTACCGGCAGGGTGCCAGAACGGAGTTTCTGGATCCAAATCTTGGTTTCTGGTGGCGGCAATGGAGCGACACTCTTTCTAGAAAACAATCGACCCCCCCCCCCCGGTTTTTATGTCGAAAGGAAACTAATAGGCGCAGAGGGAGGCCGAGGAGGTGCTTGGGGAGGTTGCACCCCCTCCTGGCGCGGTGTCAGGTGGGCCCGTGCCTGGGGTGGGTCCGGGCCTCCCCTCTATCTCTTATTCTCACTCCGTGGATCTTCTAGTGAAATATAATTTTTGGCATATTTTCTGGGATTTTTCCTGATAGTTCATTTTCTGCACAAAAACAAGACACCAAGGTAATTCTGCTGAAAGCAGCGTCAGTCCGTGTTAGTTGTATCCAAATCACACAAGTTTAGAGAAGAAACAATAGCAAAGTGTTCGAGAAAGTAGATACGTTTTGGACGTATCAACTCCCCCCAAGCTTAGCTTATTGCTTGTTCTCAAGCAATTCTATTGAAAACTGAATGCGATAAAAGAACTTTCACGAACACTTTGCTTCATATG
Source organism: Avena insularis (assembly GCA_023614405.1). Lineage (NCBI taxonomy): Eukaryota > Viridiplantae > Streptophyta > Magnoliopsida > Poales > Poaceae > Avena > Avena insularis. Next base: position 191,456 of record JAJUPC010000411.1, read on the forward strand.
ATGGATATATTGTCAGCACAAGAGTTGATGCTTAGACAGTTCATAACAAGAAGTATGAAACTAAATCTACTCAATAGTCATTGCAAGCTATGAAGAGAAAACCAACTCAATAATAAGAAGTAGCATGAAACATAAACATAAGCAACATTGCAATGCTCATAATAAGGTATGATAGAGTGGTATCTCGCTTTCCTTTGTTTGAAGAGAACAATATAAATGCCAGGGCACCTCTGAAGTTGAGATGAAGACTAGAAGTAAAGATATCAGAGATACAAGCATCAAAGTCATGACATAATTAACCAAGTTTTGGAACAAACACAAGAATGACAACTATGCTCTCAAGAAGGTGCTCATAGAATAAGTGGTGACTCAACAATGTTGTGAAAATGGTTTTGAAAGGTTTGAAAGGCTTCGAAATGCTAAAAGGAAGGTACTCATTAGCTCTGAGCTCTCATTGCCCTATCATAGGCATCTTCATATGGTTAAGGTAAAAGTGAGGTCCACTCTGAATCATATGCTTGATAGATCATAAAATGGAAATCCCAAGTCCCTTGAGTACGAGGGTCGCTCCGCATGCTACTCAACTTTGGTCACATGAAAGTTCTTGTCTTTGTAAATACATGCATATCATCGAGAACCGCCAACGGGGTACCCCTTGCACATGGTACATGAGCTTTACCATAACCAAAATGACAAGGCAAGCAGACAATGAGCATCTCAGCAATCTTTTTATTTACCATATGCATAGCTTTTTATTGAGGATGCTTCATAGATGCTCATTATGGTGATGCTACAAGTTTACACCATGATTAGGCATGGCCTAGGCTAGCGGCCCAGGCGTTTCTCTAACACAATGTATAAACTCCATGAACTCACAACCTCCCCTTTTATTTCACATCGTCGACATCCGTAAACAAAAGAGCAAAGCATCAACTGGATGAGATATCCAACAGGTGTTGAAAGCGTTCCCCGTGATAGCATGGTTCTGCTGACTACCAGCATATAATTAGAAAGCATATAACTTTCATGGACTAGTCAGAATGGTTCAGAATTATTAAGCGCAAAGAATAAAGTGTGCCATCAAGTTCGTGAGAGCTTTACTAACTAACTTTCTCAAAACAGACAAACATCTTATTTTGGAAGAAAACACGACATATGGAATATGCGCTGAAGTAGCAAATTATGCTAATAGGTATGTATGGTGGACACAACTGGCAATATTGGTTTTAGGGAGTTGGAAGCACAGGTAGAACACATACTCAATGCAAGTGAAGGCTAGCAACAGAGAGGGAGCGACAAACGAGAGAGCAATAACTGTCATAATGATGCTTGAAACAAAACAACACTAATTATGGCATGAAAGTGATACAAGAACTCTGAGGCAAAATAAATCATCGAGGCTTACTGACTATTGATTAGTCATATGCATGCGTGAGCATGTGCCAAGTCGATTCTCATGCACAGTCACAGGAGGATACCACAATATCATACCAAAATATGAATAAAGCAATGCAAGCAAACATTCATATGACATGCTACAAACTATTAGCATGCTGGAGCTAATCATAGACAAGCAAGAACTACTAAGCATCCATAATGACATACACCTTACACAAACAGGCTAAGCATGCTCACAATGATGAGTATATGTACAAAAATGAAACAAATAGAGTTTGTTACCAGCATCTTACCACAACTCGAGTTGTCTTAATCTTCATTATTGCCCTTCACTTGTGTGACTTGAATACTAACAAGAAACCAAAATCCATTGAGGACGGCTGAAACCTGCAAAGAACTCACAAAACCAAAGAAGAACAACAAATATTTTTGGTGTTTTCGATTTTTTAGAAACAAGCAAACAAAGGCAAAAACAAACAAAGCGAAAACAAACCAAACAAAGCAAAAACAAAAACAAAAACTAAGACACTGCAAGAACAACACAACTATGCATGAAACAATAAAAATGAAGTGTCTAGAAAGACCTGAGATTTTTATTGAGGAAGAAGGGGATGCCTTGGGCACCCCCAAGCTTTGACGCTTGTACCTCTTAAATATTTCTTGGGGTAACACGTGGTGGTCCACCCCCCAAGCTTGAGCTTTTGTCCATTCTTCATCTCATTACATCATTCTCTCTCTACACCTGAAATTTTTCCTTCATACAAAACTTCACACAATCTTCATTAGCAATATTAGTGTATTCAAAAGATAATAGACCTTCGGGTTTAGCTTTGGAATAGCAAAACTTTTCACTAAAAACACAAGCTATTGTAGCAACTCCTTCAAAAACCTCAATTCCCCAAAAGAGAACTCAAAAAGGAATTAATAAAACCAATGCAAATAATGGCAGAAATCTGTCAAAACAGACCAGCAGGTAGAAACCGATTTTTTCGAAAATCTTCTGTTGCTCAAATCAAAAAGTGTTGAACTAATTAAGTTATCTAACATACTGGGGGATTTATTAGTAAATTTTGGGATCAATCCGAGTTATAGAGACTCCTCACGAATTTTTATGATGGAGGACAGAAATCTGTTTCGGGACAGCAACTCCCCAAATCTTACTTCCCTCTCATTAGAGTTCATTTCTTGGCACAAAAAGCAAACAAAAAGGATAAGGAGAGGCCATTACTAAAGTAATAAATTCCAAGACTCAAGGAAACTCTTGGGTTATCTCCCAACAAGTACTTTTCTTTAACGCCTTTAAGTTAGGCACGACGAAGGGCAAGGATTGGTAAGGAGAAAAATAAAAGAGAGCAAGTATAACCACTGTGAAAACATTGTTTTGTTCATTAAAATCCTTTTGCTAACAAGGTTGATCAAGTCTTGTTACCAAAACAATCTTATATGAAACAAAACTTTGAATTCCACAAGGTGATTATGTTACCTCATACTTGATAGCAATGGTCCCAATCATAATAGTTTCAAAATTTTCCTGTGGAATGGGACAATATATTTCTCCAACCTTGATACTCTCATATTTTCAATGGAATTCAGGCAATAGCTTTTAACAACCTTCTTGGGGAAATAAACAGTATGCTCTTTGTCATCAATATTGAATGTTACTTTTCCTTGATTACAATTAATGATAGCACCTGCAGTATTAAGAAAAGGTCTCCCAAGAATAATAGACATATTACCATCTTCAGGCATTTCAAGCACAACAAAATCAGTTAAAACCAAGAAATTTTGAGCCACTTGAATAGGAACATCCTCACATATACCAACAGGAATATTAGTTGACTTATCAGCCATTTGCAAAGATATATCAGTTGGTATCAACTTTTCTAGCTGGAGTCTCTTGTAGAGAGAAAAAGCATAACACTAACTCCAGCTTCCAAATCACATAAAGCAGTTCTAACATAATTGTTCTTAATAGAGCAAGGAATAGTTGGTATACCTGGATCACCAAGTTTCTTTGGAACCTTACCATTGAAGGATAATTAGCAAGCACAGTAGAAATCTCCTCATTAGGAATCTTCCCTTTATTAGAGATAATATCCTTCATATACTTTGAATAAGGAGGCAATTTAATAGCATCAGTCAAAGAAATTTGCAAAAATAAAGGTTTCATCCACTCACAAAACTTGTTGTGGTGTTCTTCCTCCTTTGACTTGTGTTTCTTACTTGGAAAAGGCATAGGTTTCTGCACCCAAGGCTCTCTCTCTTTACCATTTTTATTAGCAATAAAATCTTCCTTTGTGTACCTAGTGTTCTTAGTGTGCTTCTTAGGTTCTTCCTCACCTTCCTCCTTGTCAGGAGACTCATTTTTATCATTACCACTCTCAGTTTCAGCATTAGAGACAGATATACTATTAGGATCTACAACAGGTTCAAGTGGTTCCTCAACCATCTTATGTTTCTTTTTCCTTCTCTTACGAGGACTACCACTATCTTCACCTTGTTGGGAATCCTGCTCTATTCTTTTAGGGTGTCCTTTAGGATATAAAGGATCTTGAGTAGCCATACCATTCCTAGTTCTAATTCCATAAGCATGTTTATCTACTGAAGCATTAACTAGCATATCCTTTTGTACCTTAGCAAGTTGATCAGGTTCGGTTTGAACCATTTAAAAGTGTTTACAAATAATTTTAATATCATTAGAAGTTCTTTCCACAATATCTTTCAACTCATGGTAGCTCTAGAGTTTTCCAATAAATGATTCTCAACTTGTTGTTAAAATACCCTTGCTTAACAATAAAAGTGTCAAGTTCCTCTAAACATTGATCAGGAGGCTCACCATAAGGAATATCACCTTCATCAAAGTGTTGGAGAGAGTGTACCTCAATAGTAGATGAGTGGGGAATTGGCTTACATAATTCTTCTATAGGAGGTAGATTCTTCACATCTTCATCTCTAATACCTTTCTCCTTTAGACACTTCTTAGCTTCCTTCATCACTTCATCATCTAATGCAATAAATCCCCTCTTCGTTGTTGTTGGTGCTGTAATTGGTTCAGGAACAACTGGTTCAGGAGTAATAGGCTTAGGTGCATTCAGCTCAGTTGAAGTCCAATCATCATAATTCTTGCTTATCTTGGTCCTTAATTCTTCAGCATCTGTAGGAGTCCTTTTCCTAAAAACACAATCGGCAAAGCTATCTAGGTAGGTCCTAGAATCATTAGTTAGTCCATTATAATAAATATCAAGAAGTTCATTCTTAGGTAATGGACATCCAGGATGTGCATGAATCAAGGCACAGAACCTTGTCCATGACTCGGGCAATTTCTCTTCTTCTCCATGTTTAAAATCAAAAAGTCTCTGCAAAGCAGCATGTCTAGCACTAGGAGGAAAATATTTCTGGAAGAAAGAAGCAATCAAGCAATCAGGGCTATCAATGGAACCAGGAGGTAATCTATTAAACCAAGCCCTAGCTTATCCTTTTAGTGAAAAAGGGAAGATCTTAGTAACAAAGTACTTGCACATCATAAAATCATCAGAGGATAAAGCACTCATAGTAGAAAGATCATTCATATGAGCCACAACACTCTCATTTTCAGTCCCACAAAAAAGTTCTTTCTCAACAATATCTAAATAAGATAAATCGAGAGAGAAATCATAATCTTCATCTTTAATATCTATGGGAGAAGTGGCAAACTTAGGATCAGAGGACATCTTAGGAATAATAGTATGTCTAGCAAGGAGACTCTTAATAGCATTAGTAGCATTAGTGAAATCAATGTAACCATCATTAATATCATAACTCTCACAAGCCTCAGGTGAGATAACAGGTGTAATAGTGGTTTCACTAGGAGTTTTGGTATTTCCTAGACTAGCCATAGTAGCATCTAGAAAAGGACCTAATGAACCACTCACATCAAGCATAGTAGAAGTAACATCAAGAGCATCAAAAGCAGTTTCACACTCAACAGCAGTAGCAGTGTGTGTAGCATGTGTATGTGGTGGTGGTGTTACAAGCTTACTTATAATAGACGGTGAATCAAGAGCAACAGAGGTGTTTAGGACTGTACCTCTTCTTGTAGTGGATGGTAAAATAGGGAACTTTCCATCACGAGACTTCCCCATGATGAAAGGAGTAGCAGTGAACAATAATATATCCAAGTGAACTTACAAATAAAGCTATGCTCCCCGGCAACGGCGCCAGAAAATAGTCTTGATGACCCACAAGTATAGGGGATCGCAACAGTATTTGCGGGTAGTATTACCCAATTTATTGATTCGACACAAGGGGAGCCAAAGAATACCTACAAGCCTTAACAACTGAGTTGTCAGTTTAGCCGCACCTAGAAATAGTTCTTGCTCACAGAAGTTTATTAGTAGAAACAACAACAGCAACAGGAACAATAATAACAGTAATGGTAACAGTAGGATTCGAGTACGGTAGGCATAGGGATGGATGGACGGGTGTTGCATGGACAAGTCTAAACATGTAACTTCAATATCTACGGCATTGCAGATAAATAATAATAAGCATCCAAGTACTAAACAATCCTAGGCATGTGCTCCAAATATAGTCATACATGCTCACAATGAGAACTTGCACAACATCTTCTGTCCAGCCAGCCCGTGGCAGCAGGGCCTCTAGGGAACTACTGGCAATTAAGGTTCTCCATTTAATAGAGCACCAGAGCAAAGCATTAACACTCCATCAACACATGTGATCCTCACACCACAGCCATCCCCTCCGGTTGTCCCAATTATTGTCACTTTGGGGCCTTTGGATCCGGACAATGATATCTGTACACAACTTGCAGATAAGATCACAAACAATACTATCATAATGATTCAATACTAAGTTCAGATCTAAGATCATGGCACTCGGGCCCTAGTAACAAGCATTAAGCACAACAAGTTCCAACAAAGTCAAATAGCACTAATAGAGATACTAGGCACTATGCCCTAACAGATCTTATTTGATTCCATGATAGAACTCATCCAATCCCTACCATCCCCAAGCCTACAGCGGGGTATTAATCACTCATGGATGAGGGAAACATCGGTGGTTGATGGAGATGCGTTGGTGATGACGATGGTGATGATCCTCTCCAAATTTCCCGTCCCGGCAGGGTGCTAGAACGGAGTTTTTGGATCCGAATCTGGATTTCTGGTGGTGGCAGCAGAGTGGAACTCTTTTTGGAAAACTATCGCCCCCCCCCCCGGTTTTTGGGTTGAAAGGCAACTTATAGGCGTAGAGGGAGGCCGAGGAGGTGCCTGGGGAGGCTGCACCCCCTCTAGGTGCGGGTCAGGTGGGCCCGCGCCTGGGGTGGGTCTGGGCCCCCCAGGCGTCCCCTCCTTCTCTTCTTCTAGCTCCGTGGATCTTCTGGTGAAATATAATTTTTGGCATATTTTACGGGATTTTTCCCGATAGTTCATTTTCTGCACAAAAACAAGACAGCAAGGTAATTCTGCGGAAAACAGCTTCAGTCCGTGTTAGTTGTATCCAAATCACACAAGTTTAGAAAAGAAACAATAGCAAAGTGTTCGAGAAAGTAGATACGTTTTGGACGTATCAAGGACCTCTCACCATTCCATGGAGAAGATCAAGTTGAGAAGGTTGAAGAGTCGAGGACGACTCTTTCCCAAGGGGGGGAGATTATGCAACCCGTCCTACGAACGCTACTACATCTACTCCTACTAGTTCCCCAAGTGGAACAATGACTCGCGCTCGAGCCAAACTTCTACAAGCTAAGGTTAACTCCCTCCTTTCCTCGTGTGAATTCAATACGCCCCTGGATGGCTTGCTACTTCATACGCCCACTCTTTGCATCCTCAGGTATGAAGAGAAGGACCCACGGAACAGAGCAACCACGATGGAAGAGACCAACAACATCCAGGCCCCAGCGGTACTACCGGATCCTACAACCAGTACTACCGGTGCGAGCGGCACTACCGGACCTCACTACCGCGCACTCCAGAAGGAACCCATCCAAGCCCCAGATGTCAGCGGTACTACCGGTGCCAGGACAGGTACTACCGGTCAGCGGTACTACCGCCCCCTACTACCGCACGCTACTGACGGCTACAACTGAAGCTCCTGGACCGCAAGTGGTACTACCGGTGCTCGAGCGGTACTACCGGTTATGACCGATACTACCGGTCGTACCTGAACCTGCACGCGTCGACTCGGCCCAGCGCCATGTACCCCTTATTATTTTTTTCTTTTTCATCACCAAACTACCCCTGTTTTAGTGGCTGGACTATAAATAGCCCCTTCCCCCATTGTAATGGGCAGTCTTGGATAATGGTAATTGAAGACACCCCTTGAGGATCTATCAATTGCTAGTCTCATGCTCCTTGACCAGGAGCACCAATTATCCCTCGCCTTGGATTTTGCCTCGTGCGTTCAAGTTGTACAAGTCCTTGGAGTTCGTTGTCTCGTCTCCACGTAGTCAAAATCTCATCAAGCCTCTCACCCCCGTTGTTAGCCATGGGAGAGTGTCTTGCCCAACGCCGATCCTAGGGATTGTGTTGGACCGGTTGGCACCGGCGTGAGCTACCGGCTTGTATTGTGTTTTCATGTGTGTGTGTGTTCATCGAGTTCTTCGCGTGTGAGTTAGTGGATTCCATTCCTCTCCTCCTTCCACTCGCTTCCACCTTGATTTACACGGATTCGTGAATGATCGGGCCACCCTAAGGGGTAAACACTAATAGCCACGTTGGAAGCCTGAGGTGCATCAGCTGCAATGGTAGGATCGTGAGGTGCGGCGGCAGCTGAACCAGCAGTATGACCCGTGATCGGAATGCATCGTGCGCCATGCCGAGGTGCAACCGGAGCAGGGGCGGGTGCAGGTGCAGGCAATCTGTCCAAAACCTCCTTGAACCGAGCGTCTAGCTTGTCGTTGAAGGATTTCTCTAGTCCTTCAATCTTGTCCATGGCGGTGGTGAGCTTGTTGTCAAACTCCTCTAGTCTTTGCATCCACATCTTCAGTGCGTCCTACCAATAGCTCGGAGAAGTGGTCATGTAGCTCTTGGTTCGTCATGTTTGCGGGGTCATGAGAAGTATCTACCATGGTTAGTCCTTTAAATAGCATAGGTGTATATGCCTATAAATACAGAAATATGGTGTAAGGCACGTGTAATCCGTCAAGCAATATACAAAGCTCTTACAAGTTATTACCAAATAGTAGGAAAAGGCGACGTGCAACCGCAAAATCAGTAGTCCATATATTGAACCAAGCGATTACCAGGAGTCGAGACACTACACGTGGAGAAATCTGTGGAGCTCTGGGAAGGCTTAGCAATTATCAAGACAGCAATGCAAAGTTGAAAATATGCTCAACGACGATACCATGCTGGTCCTAGGATAGACCATACTAGAGACGCGATCCTAGAGCACTAACAATGTCACGACGCGACACAACTAGCAATGGTATGATGATATGGCGCCCTGAAAAGCGAACCGAGATGTCAAACATCACTATGATGGCGAGTGTCTAGAACTGATCTACGGGGTCTAAAAATAGGATAGCCCCCAAAAAATTTGTCGAATTTTTTTATGTACTCCGGAAAGAGCGCAGGTGCCAAAAAAATGTCGCTATAACGGCCGATGGAGAAAAGTGATCCCCGATGTCGAAAACCAATATAGCTAGAAAAAAAATTTGGAGGCGGTTCCAGACTTTTTTTCTCTCCTTCTGGACTTGCGACCGGACTTTAGCTCCAGACAGACTTTAGCTCAACACGGAAACAACAAGTAAGGAAAGAAAAAGGAAAGAAATATGAAATAATAACTTAACTCGTACCCGTGACGCGGTAGGAAGGTAGTGGCGGAGTCGGAGTCGGGTTTTGGTGGAAGGGTGTATGGCGACGGAATATGGTGGCGGCGGCTAGAGGTTTATGTGGCAGAGTATATGGTTGTATGTATGGCAGCAAAATATGGTGGCGGTGGCTAGGGTTTATGTGGTGGGTGTATATGGCGGTGATATGCGAGCGTGGCGACGGTGACTAATGTGACCAGAATTCAAAACTCTAAGGGACGAGACATTAAGACCAGCAACTCGATGCGATGATGCAGAGCAGACACAAATTCAACAATGCAAAAACTGAAAAGATAATGCAAGGCGTAGATTGGTGATGGGGTGGATCTAAACTGTAACTGTGTTTTTGGGTTTTTCGTGGGTTATAGGTAAAACAGATCTAATCTACAAAAACAGTAAATCTCACCGAGCAACCTGAAATCTGATACCACATGATAGGGCAAAGGTGTCCGATCTTTCGATGAGATGGTGATAGTCGATTTTGTGGAGTTTGGGCTTGACGATCCGACTACACGTGCGAGCATGAGCGCCAATGCAATCGCTAGGCCAATCTCCTGGAGGTTAACGATCCTGTGGAAACACGATCAGCCTGACCAGCGAGGGTCTTAATTCCTACCTGAAATCAAGAACAAGCAAGAACTAATATTGCAATCAAGATATTACGGACTAAGTTGAAAGATTTATTGAAAATGTGGGATCCTGTATAGGTGCTAAGTACAAGAGGTCTCTGCGACGCTCGATCCTTGGCGAAGTTGCTATGATGGCTAACTTTATGTCTAAACAAAATCCGAGTCTAAAGTGACGGCTATGGGAAGTATTTAAGGAGGAAAATGTGGGGTTTCAGCCAGCCATAGAGGTGGTGGCCGAATCCAACTCTAGAAGTCCTTTTCTCCTCAAATACACTCTAAAAAGTGGCTATTTAAAATCCTGCGAAAATTACATGTGCACCCCAAAATAAAGGTGTCGCAGCACCATATTAAGCTATGGACGAATTTGTGAAGTTCTGAAATCTCCACTAGTGGCGTACTCTTCAATCCTCACATGCTTGCTGCCATCTCCATGCATGATCATGCCCCAATGCTTGTCCTTCTAATCCTTGCTAGGTCCATCATTCCTAAGAGTAACAAACATATCTGATTTAGGCAGCATCATATTCTCATGTATATAAGGAATAGTTCCAAGAAACGAAAGTACGTGATAATAAAGTTGCTTGGCATGAGCTCGAGTGATAGGTCCTTATATGTGTGTAGTTGTAGGTACAACGGTTGTATCAATAGATGGAATGTCCACATAAGGTGATAAACGCAGTTTTTATTTGACCAGCCGGGTTTAACGGTATCTGGTGAAAACCAGAATACGCGTCTACAAATGATAACAGTTCACAACCTGCGTTTGAATCAATAACTTGGTCTATCCTAGGCAAAGGGAAAGGATCTTTAGGACACACCTTGTTAAGGTTCGTGTACACGATGCACATATGGATTATCATTCTTTTTCTCAACCAACACCGGATTAGACGGCCAATCCAGATGAAGCACTTCCATAATAAATCCGGCTGCAAGGAGCCAAGCTATTTCATCTCCAATTATTTTTCTCCTGTCTTTGGCGAAGCGGCGGAGAGGTTGTTTCGCCGGCGTTGCTCCTGGCCTTACATTATTTACATAAAGTCGACATTTCTTCTAGATCTACCACCTCAAACTCCAAATTCTCTGCCCTGCAATTCTCGCTTGTGCCAAATAAGACGTCTACTTAGACTTTCCCGATAGGCTCACAGGACAATCCTAGGACGATTCCATGGAAAATTGTCTTGGTTGACTGAAGCATATTCAGAGAAATGCCAAGTTTATGCATGATGTCTTTGTACATAATGTTGATACTACTGCTGTTATCTATCAACACCTTTGAAAATTTCACATTAATGTTGGGCCCAACAAACGTTGGGTCAAGCACTAAAGCATATGACCCGGGGTTTGACATGATCTTGGGATGATCCCTGATGCTCCAAGTTATCTCTTGATCTGACCACTGCATATACCTCAGAACTACCGGCATAACAGCATTCACTTCCATATACCGGCGCTGGACGCTCTGTCTGTCCTGCTGTTCCGTGGTGAATATACAGTATGACTGCTGGTGCTCTCTATACTCAATGCGCCCATTGTTACCAGAGTTGCCTATGCCATCTTGACCTAGATTAGCCACATGGTGAACCGCATCCCTTCGATCATGATTCTCATACCTCGGTGGTGGTGGAGGTAACATCAATTGTTGCGCATTTCCTCATGTAATATGTGGTTGTTGTGCGTGATGCAGTTGTTACTGTGGTGCTTGTGGCACTGCCGAGTTCCCCATCGCATTTTTCATCCATGCAAACTGACGAGTTGTATGGTTGGCCGACTTTACTGGGTTTGGCGTGTGGAACTTGCATGGCTAATCCAGCATTGATTCGAGTGTGTACTTCGGCCTCTCTTGCCATTGCTTCTTTTTCTCAGGAGTCCACTGCTTTTTGCCATCATTCCTTGGTGTCCATTGTTGAGAACTATTTCTCTGGCGATGGTTGCTCCCTACACCTAGCTGGTCTTGAGTCATCGCCGCTACCTGATTTGAATTGTACCTATAATCCGGCCTGTCCTCTCTTCTTCTACTCCGGAATTCATTCCGCCTGGATGATCCGGCGCCATCACGAGCATAATGGTCATGTTGCTCATGTTGCTCCGCCGACATAAGTTCGGGTTGAGTCGTATCACCTTGAGCATATGAGTCGGGTATTCTGATTGTCTCGGCCAACGTTGTCGGCATATCTCTTTGCAGGCTTTGCCATAAGACACTTGAGTATATGCATCCCTATGCGAATCAAGGAATTGCCTGTGATTCGATCACCCCTTCACATGAGTTTCTGAGGTTGCATCACCGGGTCAAAAAAATTCGGTCGGTCTCATTTGGCCTTTTATGCACATTGCAAGATGTTGAGGTCTATTCGGCCTCTTATACGTGCTAGTGAAGTTGCTGACAAACATCTCCTCAAAGTCCAACCAGCAGTTGATACTGCCTGCTGGTAAGTTATCCAGCCATACCCTGTCCGGCCATTTCAACATATGGGTCACATATCTTACTGCCCATCTCAAGTTCCCCTCCGCAATTTTTACCGTCGTGGCATAATCGATCAACCAATCTTGTGGCTTGGTATGTCCATATATGCTTTTGTGCCTCTAGGCAACTGGAAATTTGGGACAGGTGGCTCCCTCATGATTCGGGGCCCAAAACATGCCGAACCAGGAGGACCCTGTTTCTCAAGTAGTTTGGACCTGTACAACCTGTCTAGCTTTATCCTTACATCATTCGGCTGCAGGTCTTTGTATGCAGCTCTTTCTTCCACCACATGAGGATTGTGCCTAGCAAATCCGACATTCTCCATATCTGAATAACAATCATTGTATCTATTTTTCCCCAGGTTATGCGGAACATGTCCTGCATCCCTTCCTTGCCGAGGTTCATACCTCGGCTGATGATCTTGCGGGTGATAATGCCTCCCTCCTGCCAGGTTATTATCCTCGGGATTTCCTCTTCCGAGATTTCCTAGAGCTCTGTTACCGCGATCGAGATTTCTCTCGCCACTATTACCTCGGCTAACATTGCCTCAGTTTTAATTTTCTTTACCGGCCACAACCGGATCATATCGAACCATCTGTTTGTTCCATTTCCTCGAGGTTACTGCCTTATCTTTTTGTGATCCATTCTGGGTGAAGATGCCGCGGCAGCCGATAATGCCAGGGTATCTCCAGCCGAACGAACCAAACACGAAGCTCCAGGCTTTGCCGGGTTGGCCCCGAATATCTCCTCATTTTTCTGGTTCGCGATGCGTACCAGCTCATTTACTCTTTCCTGCTGTTTTTGTCGGGCTTCGCCGGTCAGACCTTCCAATTCTGAGGCTGCTACATTCGTTGCCCGGAGGTTCTTTGCCGGGGTACTATACCTCGGTAGCCCTAGGTTAGCCGAATCTCCCTGCTGAGACTCATGCTCCTTGTTAATATCACTAAGGAGTTTTTCCCTTCATCCTTACACAATCTAGCCGAGTTTGACTGTTGTCTAACTTGTTTACCCTAGCATACTCACGCAAGGTTCGGTTAAAAGACTCCTGCAGTGCAGATACTTTCTTAGCCTCTTCTAACATTTTCAATCTAGTCTCTTCTAACTCGGCTTGCGCATTGATGGGTTTAGAATGGGTGCTACAGGTGTTGTTAGGTTATCTATCGCTGCCTGCAAGATATTCTCTGGCCTTTCCAGCGGAGGCCACCTAACCCTAGCTGCCTTTGGGGTTTCCTCATGCACCTCGGGTGCATTTGCCGTTGGCGGATCTGCCGCTGCCTGCTTTGCATCTATCTGTTTAGCCACCGTCGTATCTGCCGTCGTCGGGTTCTCGCTTGGTCCGGCTCCTGCTCCTACTACTGCTGCTGGTGCCGTCATCATCACCTCGACGCTGCCTGCAGGGTGAGTGATACGCGGGCCGCTAGCAGCACTGAGGGGAGGCTCTCCCGCGAGGATGACTCGGCGGCGAGACGTGTCGATGCCAATGTAGATCTTGGGGGCGCCAAGGTTGATGAAAACAACGTTGCGCGGAAGTGGCCTCGCTCCAAAACTGCCAATGTTGTCGCTAACATAGTCCCAGATGTTGAATCTCTGGACCAGGCCGAAGACGACGCGCTCGCTAGTGTCGATGAAGTTTCCCGTCCAGATCTTGACTCCATCTAGCATCGCTGGTGTCCCCATGGTGGGTGCCAACTGTCGCGGTGGTGGCACGGCATATGCCATGGGTAGGCTTAAGTTGGGGGCCAATGTATGCTAGTGGGATCCAGGGAGGGAATATGTAGTGCTTTCTACACATTGAACACAAGAACTTGGTCTTTATTCAACTCCAGTGAAGCTACACTTGCTCCTCGAGCTGTTTGAGAGAGCGGAAAAAGAAGCTACTACCAGCCCTAAGTAAGAAAATGAATCGATCCCCTCCTCCTGAGGCCCTGGCTCACCTTATAAAGGGGTGACCAGGCTACATATATGGCTGACGTGGACAACATATTCGATGGAATATGCTTGTCCCAAAATGGTAACTCGGTAGGAGCCTTTCCGCGTCTCCCTTCTATCAGCGGCAATAACCCAGAGACTATGACATGTGATCCTCGGGCTCGGGGACTGTCACCTTCATGAGCTTCTTCTGCCTTTCTGTCTCTCTGACTCTTGTCAGTATTGCTTGGCACTATATAGATTCCAGAGGAAGGAAAAATGAGCAGTGTTGACTTTGTGGTTCCCTCTCCCCTTCTCGAGCAAGCTTCCCTATGACCCGGCCTCACCTTATATGACTCGGCCAATCTTTAACCTACACACACAAAGAGTGATACATGTAGGCCGACATAACCCGTATGTCGGCCGAGTCAGGTCCTAGCCTCCTGACTCGAATTAGGCCGTGTCTTACCCAACAGGTATCCCGATAACTCGGTCGGGTCATCCCTTAAGTCGGTGTGGACCATGTAGGGCTTTTCCCTTATACCTTATCTTGACCCTACCTGGGGTCATCCCCCGAACACATGTACATCTTTGTATTACCCATATGTATAGAATATGGCGAGTCATGAGCTTCCTGAAGAACTAGCTTTCTTATCTCTGGATCATTGGGCACACAGAAACAGTCTCCATACCACAAGTTTCCTTGGTCATCCTCGCGGAATCTTTCAGCTTTTTCTTTGGGCATGTTTTCTCTTACTCCCTCCAGGTCGTTATCTTTCTTCTGAGCTTCCCTTATCCTATCCTGGAGTGTTGGCTTGACTTCCATCGATCCTAAATATCCTACCCTGGAGTCTAAGCTCACATAAATCCTCGGGTAACTCTCCCATAGTCAATCCATTTGCATAGACCTTCCAGCTTAGAGCATCCGTTACCACATTGGCTTTTCCTGGGTGATATTGCAGATTGAGATCATAGTCCTTAATAATCTCCAACCATATCCTTTCCCTCATGTTCAGTTCCTTATGGGTGAATATGTACTTCAAGGTCTTGTGGTTAGTGTACACATCGCAGTGTTTTCCCAGCAGGTAGTGCCTCCATACCTTGAGTGCATGTACAACCGATGCTAATTCTTTGTCATGTGTGGGGTAGTTCCTCTCATGGTGTTTAAGTTGATGCGAGGCATAAGACACCACTCTCCCATCTTGCATCAACGCACTTCCAAGTCCCTACCGAGATGCATCATAGTACACTTGGAAATCCTTTTGTAGATCAGGTAAGCATAGAACAGGTGCGGTCACTAGGAGATACTTAAGCTCCTGAAAACTAGCTTCACACACCTCTGTCCACTCAAACTTCTTCTCCTTCTTTAGTAGTTTTGTCATTTGCTTCGCGATCTTGGAGAAATTCTCTATGAACCTCCTGTAGTATCCAACAAGTCCCAAAAAGCTCTGAATATCTCCCACATTCTTGGATGCTTCCCATTCAGTAACTGACGGCACCTTGCTTAGGTCAACAACAACTCCTTCTCCTGACACCACGTGTCCAAGGAATCCAACAATGTTCAACCAAAACTCGCACATGCTGATTTTGGCATACAGCTTATGTTCCCTCATCTTCTCCATAATCAGTCGCAGATGCTTCTCATGCTCAGCATCATCCTTGGAATATATCAGTATGTCGTTGATGAACACCACCACAAACTTATCCAAGTACTCCATAAATACCTTTTTCATCATGGTCATGAAATATGCCCAAAAGACATAACTGTATACTCATATAAACCATACCTAGTGGTAAATGCAGTCTTGGGAAAGTCTTCCTCCCGGATCTTCAATTGGAAATAGCCCACTCTTAGAGCAATTTTGCTAAACACGTTTGCTCCTTCCAATTGATCAAACAAATCATTTATGTTTGGTAGGGGTATTTGTTCTTGATGGTCACTTCATTCAGCGAGCGATAGTCCACCACCAACCTCTTGCTACAGTCCTTCTTCTCCACAAACAGAACAGGTGCACCCCATGACGACGAACTGGGCTGAATAAATCCCTTGTACAAATGCTCTCTAAGTTGTTTCTTTAATTCCTTCAGCTCATCCACATCCATATTGTATGGCCTCTTTACTATAGGTCCTGTTCCCGGAATCAAGTCGATGAGAAACTCCACATCCCTGTCAGGTGGCATCTCTGGTAGCTCCTCCGGAAACACGTCGGGGTAATCCCTTATTACATGCACTGTATCCATGCTAACCCCCTTAAGAGAATTTAACTTACAACTTCCCAGTCGTACCGATGACTTCAACCTAATCCTCTTTCCATCCGTGGTTTTGAGCAAAACCGCTCGCTGTGCACAATCTATGTGTCCCTCATGCATAGACATCCAATCCATGCCTAGTATTACATCTTTACCTTGTGACTCCAATATTACTAGATGTGCAATGAAATTGTGTGCTCCAATCCTCATAGTTAAGTCGCGGCATCCCACACTAGCTATCATTTCCCCTCCAGGTGAGCTTACTCTAATAGACACTTTTAGAGACTCCGTAGGTAACTTATACTTATCCACAAATGCTCTTAATATGAATGAATGTGATGCACCAGTATCCAAACGTATAAGTGCAGGGTGGGAGTTGATTGGAAACTTACCAACCACGAGCCCAGGCTCATCTGGGATCTCCTCCACATTCATGTGGTTCACTGTGGTCTTCTGGTTGGCGCCTATCTTGGCTCACAGTACCTTCTTCTCTGGGCAGTTGTCAGCATAATGTCCTTTCTAGTTGCACTTCAAGCATATAACTTCACTTAGGTCCTTCTTCACATAGTGGTGATCACGGTTGCGGTCGTGTCCATTGTGTCCTCTAGAATGTTGAGTGTGTCCTCCCTAGTGGCTGTAGTGGCTACTCCTGTGGCTCTCATGGCGATGTCCATTGCCTCCATGGTTGTGGCGGTCATGTCTTCCATGGCGCCCATAGTCACCTCCTCCATGCTTGGAGTAGCCATCATAAGAAGTGCGAGACTTGTGGTGAGAGCCAGAGTGGTGGTTGTTGTGCTTCCTCTTGCGGTTTTCCACCTATTTCTACTTCCCTTCCAGAATTTTGGCCTTGTCCATAAGCTCTTGGAAAGTGGCACAATAGACCACAGACAACTGTAGCGAGAGATCATCACTGAGGGCATCCAGGAACCTCTCTCTCCTCTTGTCATCAATGTCGACATCCTTAGGGGCATAACGCGACAGGTTATTGAATTCCTCTATGTATTATGCCACAGTGTGGTAGGTTTGGCGCAAGTTGCAGAACTCCTTCCTCTTCAGACTCAGAACCCCTGAAGAGACATGGTTGGTCTTGAAACCTTCCTCAAACATGGCCAAGGTAACTGTGTCCAACGGGTGGGTGATATGGAAAGTATCCCACCATGAACCAGCTGGTCCGTCCAGTAGGTGAGATACAAACCTCACCTTTTCAGCATCGGTGCATCCAACAGTTACCAGATCCTTGTTCACAAAATGCAACTAGTCAAGAGCAACCATTGATTCAGGTGCAGTAGAGAACTTTGCTGACCTTATCCTTACAACCTTTGAAAGTGCATCACCCTGGGGCTGGTTGTTCCCGTTGTTATTTTTGTTGTTATTGTCGTTCTGGGAAGCCATGAATTGGGTCATCACTTGAGCTAGCTGCGCCTGTGCTCCTACAAGCCGCTCCATCTCAGTGGGTTGACGGTGGGGAGGCATCTGTGGTTCAGAACAGGTAAGTTTAGAAAGAAACTTCTACAAAAACAAGATTCTATCCACGCATTATGATCATACAACAACAAAACTAATGAGGACATCCCTATACTTACACCTACCCCAGTTACTACTGATGATGTTCCAGCTGCTACTAACAAGGATAAGTCCAATGAGATTAGAACTAGACCAATTACAAGAGCTCGTGCTAAGCTACTAGAACAACAGGTGAATTTGTTTCTTAATGAGCCTGATGTTTTACTTAATGAGAATTTTATACTGCCTAAGTCTTTGTGTTATTGTATAATCAGGTACATTGGAAAAGAAGGCATAGCACAAAGCAAGGAGGTGACACACATGGATCAAGGCGCGTTAATCAATGAAGCAAGCGCGAGCGAGGAGAGGGAGGAAGCGCAAGGAGCTACAAAGGATGGGATCAACACCTGGCAGAGTTTCTGCCGCGGCAGAGAAACGATGCCAAATCCTGCCACGGTAGGCTGCCGCGGCACAGAAAGTGGCTGAAATCCTGCCACGACACATTTTAGGCCCAATATTTCTGCCACGGTAAGGAACATGCCTGTGCGCCTAGAAGGCTGTCCCAACTGGGTCGGCATGTATCTTAGTTGTAGTCGTTTGCGTCTTGGACTCTTAGCCTAGCCGCCCCCTCTCTCTTAAATAGATGGGGCATCGTTTCTTTCCAGTTAGACCACGTTAAAATATTTTGGAGTTGATTATTTTTAGAACCTCTGGAATTTACATGTGGTCGAGTTATACAATTGCAATTGAGTGTGATTTGTTGTTACACTGGGAATCAGTAGATTGCAAACTACCGTTCGTGGTCGACGGCTACGTGCACAAGAGCGTGGTGTTATGAATATCCCACGGGGTTCGAGATCTGTTGCATTGGCATCAGGGTTGGAGTGGGAGAGTTCATAGCTACATGATAGTTATCTTACATCCACCATCATCATCGACATGTGCTTGCTGAGAAGATCTGGCCACCCCTTATCAAAAACAATCACATACAAACACAAGCAAGCATCAGATCAGCAATCATGCAAGCAAGCACTATTTTAGGGGTTTATCCTAGCAATATACAACTACAAAACTGTTTATAGGCAAAAGCAATAGCTATAAACAAAATAGGCCATCAAAAACATAAAAACAGAAAACTGCTAGAATAGTACAGTAGTGTTCACGAACTTTTTTGCCTGACTTAAACTCGTCAAAAAAATTAGCGGATTTTTGTGCCTATAGTACAGGAAATTACGCACCAAACCCTATTTTTTCACATTTTCCTAGTTACCAATAAAATATGAAAATTCGTACAGTACAACAGGTTCAGCAGAAAACTGCAGTAGAAATATGACGCATTTTAACCAAAACTTTGCCAAAACTGATTTATAAAATCGCACAAATATTCCTGGAACTTTAGAGTACACAATAGAACATCCCTAACACTTCAAAATAACAGGAACAAAGTTTTACATTGATCGAGACCTTAAAACTAACAAAGTATCCTAACGAAGACTAATTAGTGGCCATCTAACTACTTCATGAAGAGGTTGCAGTAGTTCCTTACATTCATGCGTTGGCGCTTCAGTCCAAGAACCATCCATGCCGGTGGTGTATACACCTCCCCTGAATCCTTTCTTGAGACCTCGAAATCCACCTCTTCGGGATCCTCTTCTTCTTCCTCATCCTCTACTACAACAACAACCGCTTCATCTCCTCCACCATCATTTCCTCCATCCTCCTCCTCCTCCTCCTCCTCATCATCTTCATCCTCATCTCCGTAATTGTTCCCTCCATCATCATCATCATCATCATTGCTATCGTCTTCATTGTTGTCATCATCAGGTGGTGGATTCAATCGTGCTTGGAGAGTGGCAATTTGAGCTGCCATATCAACGATGGTTTGATCCCTTTCCATCACCACTTGGTTCCTCTCTTGGACAATCCCATTAAGCTGCTCTATGGCCTGATCCTTCTCCTGGACGGTTCAGTTCAGCTGCGCTATGGTCTCATCCTTCTCCTGGACGGTTCCATTCAGCTGCTCTATGGTCTCATCTCTGCCAATAAGTGCTTGCTCCAGGACGTTCACATCGGTGTGCAATCTATCAATTTCCTGTCCTTAAATCACTAGACCGTTGCTAGCATGATCAGCTATTCCCTTTATCTGCATGACCTTTTGAGCTAGAACTCCATTCACCATCTCCATGTCCTCTATGTGCTTCTGGTGGGACGGCATGTTGTTCCTGTTACCCGGGGTGACCACAACGTTCCCATTCTCATCACGTGTTCCAAACTCACAGAAGGGGGAGTTTATGGGCAGTAGGTGTCGGTGAAGGTGGCACTAGCGTGACAAAGCTTCATGCATAGCCAAGTTTACTCCAAGCTCCTAGTTGCAATACCGCTTGGTGTAGACCATATGCCCAGGGTTTGGCATGGCGAGATCTCTAAAGATAATAGTGGTGATCTCCCAGGTGTCCTCTCCATACCCATAGGTATATAACTTCCTTACCTTGAGCATGGGAAGCAACTTGCCCAATGACTGTGAGAGCTCTCCCAACTGTCTTGCAAAGGGCCTTGGTGAGTCGATCCCAGCATACTCAGTCCTGGTGACTTCTCCCATCTATAATTTAAAAGAGGAAAGTGTGAGATCAGAAAATGGTAAGGGTTTACGAGAATGAAAGGCATAAGGATGAAAGACAGAGTTAATATAAACTTTAGTAATTATATGGCTTCCTAATCCAAACTTAGGTCATGATCCTACAGTCGACACACGGGCTTTGCTACCATATTGTAACACTACAGTTCCGAAAAGACTGTAGCTTCTATGTGACACGCCAATCCCCGGATTAGTTCATTGTCTCACAATAGAATAAAGATGAATAACATAGCAAAATATCCGTGTATCATAAAAAACGAATGATCCAGAGTAATCATTTATTACAATAGTGCTTAGCTCTAAGGCTAGCTCAACTTATTTAAGTGGAAACATAAATAAATAATTCCTCCATTCTTCAAATTTCTCACAAGTGAACAAGTGTCGAGTGGAGTATCGCGACCTAATCGATCACTCAGAATCTGAACATCCCGCAACATGAAATGTAGCAGCCCCGAAGGGTCAATACGTGGAATGTATGGCAAGTAGAGTTGTTAAAGGAGACAATAAACCTAGCATCTGTATGCTTATTTGGCAAGTGGAGTTGTGGCTAGCTTGCAATTGAAAATATCTTTGTTCCTACTTTCATAAACAGTTTTTGATTTTGTTTGAAAATATCTCAATTAAGTTAACCCATCAACATTAAAGCAATTAGGAAATTAGAATGAGCGAGAAACATGTCATGAACTCAATATCAAGCAACTCAGATGTCCATAACCGGGGACACGGCTAATCGATTAGTTTTTACATCCTGCAGGGGTTAGTACACTTTACCCATGTGACTTGGCCATCCTAGCTCGTACCACCACTCTCATATTGGGTGATGATAGGGAAAAGTCCAAGAAGGGACCGTTTGGGAAGTAGCTCCCCAAACCCGAAACGCACCGTACTAACCTACCAAAATTCTACATCTCTACATGGGTTCGACTTGCCACAACCTACTGAGTCTAACTAGCCACCCATTTCTTACTGGCACATGGTTGTACACATAATCTACAAAATAAAGAATCCAGTCATTTTATCTTGATACCTAGGTGCCTTTACGCAATGATACCACCAAAAAATGTCAATCCCATCACACCTAGGAGGTTCGTTGATTAAGTTGTTTTTAGTTTTCACAAACCAACATTTTTAGAAACAACGTTGAGTGATGTAACCCAGTCCTCGCCATTCATTGCACGGCTAAGCACATCTACCAACGGTGGCTCAACTACAAGATATCCCTACCACAGAATAGGACATAGCATAGCGATAGTAGTCCCTATTCATGCATCTACAAAACACACCACAATGCATTGAAAATATTAGGATAGTAATAATGAACAAATTAGCATCTACTTGCCATAGCTATAGCGGTCGAATGAACAATCCTCACACAAGCAAGCGTTGCACTCGTCACAATCTACACGGCACAATTGCAACACATAAACAATCCAAACACAACTATACATAAATGCACAAATGCATGGCATCTTAATGCAAGTTTCAGTAGCATATGGGTGTTCTCTGTTGTTTATGACTACTGATGATATGCATGAAAAAGTTTTGATGCATTGGAAAACATTTGTAAGAAATAGTGACCCAATTAATGGGTTTTAAGGAAAATAATAAGTCCAGGTTGTGTACTGTGTTTTAAAATCTGGGATAAATACCTACTATATGGGAAAGTTAATTTGTGACCAGGGGCAACTAGAATCATGCAAATAGGATTTACAGAACTGTTTTTATAATTAAAATACTCTAGAAAGCCTTTTATTACTTCCACAGATTTAAGTATAGTAAGCCTATCATTTTACTTCATGAACATATTCTACAATTTCTTGTGAATCCGTAGACATATTATGTGCAATTTTTCAGCAGTACTTATTTTACTATGATTTTATTACTCTAAATAATCCATTAAACCATTTAATTACTCACGTCAAAGCCTTACCGCAAAAGTCTGAACTAATTGCACAGCAAAGTTCTACATGAAAAAATGAATCCAACGATATATAATTCATGATTTTTGGACATGTAGATTAATTACTATAGATTTTACAATTTCTAGCCTTTTTTCTGCAATTTCTTAAAATTATAAAAAGAAATTCCTGCGCAGTCAACGTCCACGCCGCCGTGGCCGGCGACATGGTGCGCCGTGATTCGCCAGTACCCCTTCGGGTCAGGAACACACGATGGTCGTCCGACTTAAAGACGATCGTGCGGCTCACAGTGAGGGTGGCGAACTCACCGGAGCGGTTGACGGGGGCGATGGCGGCGACTTGGTGACGGCGGTCTGGTGGTCCTGGGACTCGTTCGAATGTGCTGCTCGGCTCGGTAGGGGTCGTCAATTCGTCTGGTGTATGCAGCGGCCTCCCGTTCTTGCTCCTGGTGGCAGCGTCCTCCTCGGCTCCGTCGAGAACGATGACGAGCAATTCTCGACACAGCGTGGCTCTTTAGATGGGGAAATTGGTCAGGGAGAATCGGTGCATGAAGGAGAAGGGCCAAGTAAGAAAATTGAGGGCCGGGGTGTTTGGTGTCTCGGTGATGCGAGCACCTACCGTGAGCTTCCAGGCGACGGCGACGGTCGAGAAAAAAATCCCCGCGGCTAGGGTTTTCGGGGGGTGGGAAGAGGGGGCTGAGGGTTTAAACAAAACGAGGGGATGCGCGAAGCGGTGGCTGATTCGGCAAGGCCGTTGGCGCAAACTATGGCGACGGTCGAGTCCGCTACAGAGACGACGATGGTGCCTGACTGGTAGGTGGGCTCCACCAGCTGCCGCCAGGTTGCTAGGCGACTCTGTGGCTGCTGCTAGCTTCCTTTTTTATTTTTATTTTTTCCCCTGAACCTAACCCTGCTAACTAAATTTACTGAAAGTGCACTGTCTGTCTGGATTTTTCTGTACTGAATTTTGTATGAATTTAAATTCGCCATATCTATTGATTTGCTACTCCAAATGGGGTGATTCAAATTGCTACAGGTTCGTGTTGGAACCCTCTATGCACCTATGCATCCCAAATGACATATAAGATACCATTTTAACAGATACAAGGTAAAACCCATGCTATTCATCTATATATGATGAGCAAGCATTTGTGTGGTGTTTTTGATAAAAGTTTTCAAAACTGAAATTTTGCAAGGATGATTATGATACAATGACATGTATGATATGCATTACAAATTATAAAAATTGGGATGTGATAGTCAATGGTGATAGAAGGTAAACCATATGGTGAGAGTGAATTTTGAGAGAGGGCCATACAAAGATTCTATTGATTTTGATGTGGTTCCTACGATTGTTTGCCATTTTTTATTGGGTCGGCCTTGGTTATATGATCGCCTTGTGCAACACAATGGCCGTGCCAATACTTATCACTTGGAGTTTAAGGGCAAGAAGATAACCTCCAACCAATGACACCACAGCAGAATGTAAATGAGTCTAGACAGAAGATAGAGGTGAATTTGAAAGATGCGTCTGTTGAAAGGAGTGAGAGTGTTGCATCTATACATGATGTAATAGGACCTACAAAGAGTGATATAACAAAGAGAGAGAGAGTGCCTAACCTATTAACGCTAGCCAAAAAGGAAGATATGATAGAATTTCGAGAGGATCCTAGTGTCATGCCGCTTATGCTCATGTATAAGGGCGAGGTTTTAGTTTCTAATGATTTGAACCTTATTTCTCTTGGTGTCTCTACTGTTTTGCAGGACTTTGGTGATGTGTTTTCGGTGGAGGTGCCCGCTGGACTGCCTCCCATGCGCGGCATAGAGCATCAGATAGACCTGATTCCAGGCGCCATATTACCGACCGTGCACCCTACAGGACCAACCCCTAAGAAACTAAGGAGATCTAGAAACAAGTGCAAGCATTACTCGACAAAGGTTACATTTGTGTTTCTCTTAGTCCTTGTGTTGTTCCTGTTATTTTAGTTCCCAAGAAAGACGGTGCATGGCTCATGTGTGTAGATTGTAGAGCTATTAATAACATCACTATTCGATATCGTCATCCTATTCCACACTTTGAAGATATGCTTGATGAATTGAGTGGCCTTGCTATTTATTATAAGATAGATTTGCGTAGTGGTTATCATCAAATTAGGATGAAAGAAGGGGATGAGTGGAAAACTGCTTTCAAAACTAAATTTGGCTTATATGAATGGCTAGTCATGCCTTTTGGGCTTACTAATGCACCTAGTACATTCATGAGATTAATGAATCATGTTTTGAGAGAATTTATTGGTCGTTTTGTGGTTGTTTATTTTGATGATATTCTTATCTATAGCCACAAATAAACTAAACATTGTAATCATATCCGACAAGTTTTGCAAGTGTTGCGTGATAATAAATTGTATGCTAATCTTGAGAAGTGCACATTTGCAAAAGATAAGGTCATATTTTTGGGGTATAATGTATCTAAGCATGGGGTAGAAGTAGATCAATCTAAAATTGAATCAAATCAGAATTGGCCTATTCCCATGAATGTTAGTCAAGTGCATAGTTTCCATGGATTAGCTGGATTCTCTAGGCGCTTTGTGAAGGATTTTAGCACTATTGTTGCACCATTGAATGATTTGACTAAGAAAGGTGTGCCATTTGCGTGGGGCGCAGCCCAAGACATTCCATTTGATACATTGAAACGTTTTCTTACTTCTGCACCATTACTTGCATTACCTGATTTTTCAAAGCAATTTGAAGTTGAATGTGATGCTAGTGGTATAGGTATTGGTGGCGTTTTGATGCAAGAGGGTCGCCCTATAGAATATTTTTCTGAGAAACTTACTGGTGCTAGAACTATCCTATATATGATAAAGAATTGTATGCACTTGTTAGAGTACTAAAAGTTTAGCAACATTACTTGTGGCCAAAAGAGTTTATCATACATTCTGATCATGAAGCTTTAAAGTATTTAAAAGCTCAATCAAACTTGCATAGAAGATTAGCTAAATGGGTTGAGTTTATTGAATCTTTTCCATACATCATTAAATATAAGAAGGGAAAAGAGAATGTAGTTGTTGATGCTTTGTCTAGGAAAAACATGCTATTAACCAATCTTGATGTTTAAATTCCTAGATTAGAGAGTATTTGTGCACTTTATGCAACTTGCAATGATTTTTCTGAACCATATTGTTTGTGTGCTCTTAGAAACACATGGGATAAGTATCATATACATGATGGATATTTGTTTAGAGCTAACAAACTATGTATTCCATAATCGTCGTTGTGTTTGTTCTTAGTGCAGGAATCACATGCTGGTGGTTTGATGGGTCACTTTGGGCGTGAGAAGACATTGCTCATGCTTGCTGATCATTTTTATTGGCCCAAGATGAGGCGTGATGTGTATAGATTTGTGAGCCGATGCATTACATGCCACAAGTCAAAAATCCAAATTGAAGCCTCATGGTTTGTATACCCCTCTCTCTATGCCTACTTCACCATGGGAAGACATTAGTATGGATTTTGTGCTAGGTCTACCTAAAGCACAGAGAGGGCATGATTCTATATTTGTGGTGGTAGATAGATTCTCTAATATGGCTCATTTTATTGCCTGCCACAAAAGCGACGTTGCGTCGCATGTTGCTAACCTGTTTTTCAGGGACATTGTGAGATTACATGGAGTACCAAGAACAATTGTTTATGATCGTGATGTGAAGTTTATGAGCTAATTTTCGAAGACCTTATGGGGGGAGCTGGGAATGAAGCTACTATTCAGTACTACTTGTCATCCCTAGACAGATGGTCCGACAGAGGTGGTGAATAGAACATTGTCATAGCTCTTGAGGACTATGATAAAGAAGAATCTGAGGGAGTGTGAAGAATGTTTGCCACATGTCGAGTTTGCTTACAATAGGGCAGTGCATTCAACTACTCAGCTTTGTCCTTTTGAGGTGGTGTATGGTTTCAAGCCATTGACGCCACTCGATTTGTGGCCTCTACCATTACATGATAGAGTTGATATGGAGGCATCAAAGAGTGCTAAATATGTGAATAAGATTCATCAGAAGACTCGAGAGGCTATTGATAAGAAAGGCAAGAACATTGCTGCTGCAAGGAATCAAGCAAGAAAGGAAGTGTTGTTCAAGCCTAGTGATATGGTTTGGGTACATATACGCAAGGATAGGTTCCCATTGTTGCGCCAATCCAAGTTGAAGCCGCGTGGTGCTGGTCCTTACAAGGTGTTAGCCAAGATTAATGATAATGCCTACTCGATTGATATACCAATTACTGAATTTGGTGGAGCTAGCAATAGTTTCAATGTTGTTGATTTGTCACTGTATGATGGAGAAGACCTTGGAGCGTCGAGGTCAACTCCTTTTGAAGGGGGGGGGAGATGATGAGGACATCCCTATACTTACACCTACCCCAGTTACTACTGATGATGCTCTAGCTGCTACTAACAAGGATCAGTCCAATGAGGTTAGAATTGGACCAATTACAAGAGATCGTGCTAAGCTACTAGAACAACGGGTGAATTAGTTTCTTAATGAGCCTAATGTTTTACTTAATGATAATTTTATAGTGCCTAAGTCTTTGTATTATTGTATGATCATATACATGGGAAAAGAAGGCATAGCATGGAGCGAGGAGATGAAGCATATGGAGCAAGGGATGTTGATCAATGAAGCAAGCGCGAGGGAGGAGAGGGAGGAAGCGCAAGGAGCTGCAACAAGGAAGATCAACACTTGGCAGAACCTCTGCCATGGCACAGAAACCATGCCAAATCCTGCCATAGGAAGCTGCCGCGGCAAAGAAGATAGTTGATTCCCTGCCACGACAGAGTCCTGCCGCGGCACACTTCAGGCCCAATATCCTGCCGCGGCAACGACTAGGTCTGTGTGCCTTTGGCCGAATCCTTTGGGTCGGTTAGTATCAGAGTTGGAGTTGTGTGCGTTTAGAACTCTTAGTTAGCAGCCGACCCCTCTCTCTTAAATAGGTGGGTGCCATTTCTATTGAGTTAGACGACGTTAAAATATTTTGGAGTTGATTCTTTTAAGAACCTCTGGAATTACCTGTGATCGAGTTATACAATTGCAATTGAGTGTTATCTGTTGTTCCACTGGGAATCAATAGATTGCAAACTACCGTTCGTGGTCGACGGCTGCGTGCGCAAGAGCGTGGTGTTGTGAATATCCCACAGGGTTCGAGAGCTGTTGCATTGGCATCAGGGTTCGAGCGGGAGAGTTCGTAGCTACTTGCTAGTTATCTATCAACCACCATCATCGTCGACAAGTGCTTGCTGAGAAGATCGGGCCACCCCATATCAAAGAGGGTCGTCCTACAACATATTTTTCTGAGAAACTTGCTGGTGCTAGACTGAATAATCCTTCCTATGTTGAAGAATTGTATGCACTTGTTAGAGTTCTTAGTATTTGGCAACATTATTTGTGGCCAAAAGAATTTATCATACATTCTGATCATGAAGCATTGAAGTATTTGAAAGCTCAATCAAACTTGCATAGACGTTTGGCTAAATGGGTGGAGTTTATTGAGTCGTTTCCTTTCATCATTAAATATAAGAAAGGAAATGAGAATGTAGTTGTTGATGCTTTGTCTAGGAAGAACATGCTATTGACACATCTTGATGTTAAAATTCCTAGATTAGAAAGCATTTGTGCGCTTTATGCAACTGATCATGATTTTTCTGAACCATATCGCTTGTATGCTTTGAGAAACGCATGGGATAAGTATCATATACATGATGGCTATTTATTTCGAGCTAACAAACTATGCATTCCAGAATCATCGTTGCGTTTGTTCTTAGTGCAGCGATCACATGCTGGTGGTTTGATGGGTCACTTTGGGCGTGAGAAGTCGTTGCTCATGCTATTGGCCCAAGATGAGGTGTGATGTCTACATATTTGTGAGCCACGTCATTACATGCAACAAGTCCAAATCAAAGCTGAAGCCCCATGATTTATATACACCTCTCTCTACACCTTGGGAAGACATTAGCATGGACTTTGTGCTAGGTTTACCTAAAACTCTGAGAGGTCATGATTCTATATTTGTGGTAGTGGGTAGGTTCTCTAAAATGGCTCATTTTATTGCCTGCCACAAAAGAGACGATGCGTCGCATATTGCTAACCTGTTTTTCAGGGACATTGTGAGACTACATAGAGTACCAAAGATGATTGTTTCTGACCGTGATGTGAATTTCATGAGCTACTTTTGGAATACCTTGTGGGGTAAGCTTGGAACGGAATTGTTGTTTAGTACTATAGGTCATCCCCAAGCAGATGGTCAAACAGATGTGGTGAATAGAACATTGTCACAATTGTTGAGAACTATGATCAAGAAGAATCTGCGGGAGTGGGAAGAATGTTTGCCACATTTTGAGTTTGCATACAATAGGTCCGTGCATTCGCCTACTCAGCTTTGTCCTTTTGATGTGGTGTATTGGTTCAAGCCATTGACGCCAATTGATTTGTTGACTCTGCCATTACATGAGAGAGTTGATATGGAGGCATCAAAACGTGTTGAATATGTAAATAAAATACATGAGAAGACTCGAGGGGATATTGAGAAGAAAGGCAAGAACATTTTTTATGCAAGGAATCAAGCAAAAAAGGAGGTTTTATTTGAGCCTAGAGATATGGTTTGGGTGCATCTGCGCAAGGACAGGTTTCCCAAGCTGCGGCAATCTAAGTTGAAACCCAGTGGTGCTGGTCCTTACAAAGTGTTAGCCAAGGTTAATGATAATGCCTACTCGATTGATATTCCTATTGCTGAGTTTGGTGGAGTTAGCAACAACTTCAACGTTGATGATTTGTCACCATATGATGGATATGATGAGGACATACCTACACTTATACCTACCCCAACTACTACTGAAGATGTTCCAGTTGCTGCTTACAAGACTCAGTCCACTGAGATTAGAATTGGACCTATTACAAGATCTCATGCTAAGCTACTAGAAAAACAAGTGAATTTGTTTCTTAATAAACCTCATGTTTTAATTAATGAGAAATTTATACTACCTAAGTCATTGTACTATTGTATGATCAGATACATGGGAGAAGAAGGCGTAGCACGGAGTGAGGAAATGAAGCATGTGGAGCATGGCGTGTTGATTAATGGAGAATGTGTGAGACAGGAGAGGGAGAAAGTGCAAGGAGGTGATCAAGAGGAGATCAACACTTAGAGGTTTCTACCGCGGCATAGAAATTTCCTTGTTTTCTGCCACTACAGGAAATCCTCTCTACCGCAGCACAGAAAACAGTCTGTTTTCTGCCACGGCAGGATAGGCCTGTGCGCCTTGGGCTGCACCCACCTTGGGTTGGGTTGTATCTAGTTTAAGTCGTATGCATTAAGGATTCTATGGTCTGGATGCCGCCCCCAAATCCTTAAATAGTAGGGGCACCGCATCAAGTTAGGGTTAGACCACGTTAAAAATATTTTGGAGTTGTTTCTTATTAGAACTTCTAAAATTACCTTGTGATAGATTTATCTATTATAATTGAGTGTGATCTGTTGTTCCATTGGGAATTAGTAGATTGCAAACTACCATTTGTGGTCGAAGGCTACATGAACAAGAGCGTTCGAATATCCCATAGGGTTCAAGAGCTATTGCATTGGTATCAGGGTTCGAGCGGGAGAGTTCATAGCTACAGGCTAGTTATCTATCATCCATCTTCATCATCGCCAACTGCTTGCTGAGAAGATCGGGTCACCCCATATCAGAGCGTCCTCGCGTCCTCCGTCTCCCCATTGCGACACATGTCCCTAGAGGGCCCACCATGATGTGTGCTTATCCCTTTCCCTGCACGAGAGAGAATTAGACATGGAAATTACCTCATGTGCACCATCGCCTGCGCGCGGTCATTGTGTGTCCGGCCTCGCGCCCCCCAAATCGCGCCGTCGCCTGCCAAAGTTCCTTCCTCGATGTCGCCTGCCAGAGATCCTCCCCGGCCAGAGCATGTTCACCCATCACGGCCGGAGCGCCTCCTCCCACCACCAGACGGAGCTTCCCGCCACACCTACATGTTGCTTTCCCATGCGCTCGCCTGTCCATGGATGTCGGTGAGCTCCTCACCAGCGATCCCATCAACCCCTGATGTCCCGCCGCCGCACCCGCCTCCTGACACTATGCCCCCTTTCCATTCCCCATACCCAACACCTGTTAGCTCCAAGGTAGTCGAGCATGGTGGAGGTGGCTGGTGCTGCCCACTGAAGTTGGGTGCTGCAAGTGGGTACCGGTGTTGCTACCACCAGTTCCCGGATTTGCATCATAGAATAAAAATTTAGTGCCTACAACCATTTTTTGGATTTTGCATTTTAGTAGACTTTTTGT
The DNA here is from genome assembly GCA_023614405.1 of Avena insularis. Taxonomy (NCBI): domain Eukaryota; kingdom Viridiplantae; phylum Streptophyta; class Magnoliopsida; order Poales; family Poaceae; genus Avena; species Avena insularis. The sequence goes on from JAJUPC010000411.1 coordinate 222,312, forward strand.
GCTAGTAATGTTATGTGATTTTGCATCTTACGAAGAATTTATTTGCTATAACCATTCTGTAATTTTGTAACATAAGAGTCTCATCAGAGGATCTCGCCAGATTTTGTTTGCTATGATACTATCATCGTACATTTTTCTACATTCGTTCTGTGATTTTGCTATATTAGTATAGTGTTTTTTCTATGATTCTTCAACAAGAATCTCCGGTGAACTTGGTTTTGCTACAATAGGGCAACATTTTTGCTTCGACGTCTCTGGCAAGGTGTCTGGCGAAGTCTCTGGCAAAATCAGATTCGCTCAATAGTACAATTTTTTTGCTCCATACGTTCTGTGGATTTGCATCATTAGAATAACTTTTTTGCTACGTGATCTCTGGCGAGATCTCCATCGATGTCTCCGGTGATGTTTGTTTGCTAGTCGTTATATGATTTTTCTACATTAGCGTATGTTTTTTGCTACGAGGACTCTAGCGAGATCTCCGACGAACTCAGTTTTGCTACAATAGTGCAATTTTTTTACTTCTACGTCTTCGACGAGGTCTCCAGCGAAGTCTCTAGCGAGATCTTCGGCGAACCTTTTCTATTTGATGGGTGAACCATTATTTTTGCTACATGCAGCAAAAAAGGGATAGGTTTTTTGGTACATACATCAAAAGTGGGATTGAGGCCTAGATGTACACGTTGCAGCTCTAGAACCCGGAGGATGGGAGCGTACGTATCCTACGGAGGACACATAGTCCTTTCCTTCATCTAATAGGGAGGAAAGAAGAATTTAGGTAGGATTCTTCTTGGAGGAGTTTTCTTCTCGGAGAAGACTTTGTGTGTACACTAAGGTCTCTCGGGGAATGAGCGAGCTAGGGGAAGGGAGGAGCACCGGAGGTAGAGGAGCAGGGGTGTTGGGTAGGGCTCTCACCGACATGATTTAGGGGAGGGTAGGAGAACCAGCGTTGCTTCCGCCTTGAAGATGACGTTCCCCTTCTTCGGATCCTCTCCACTCCAAGTACGCAGCGTCACAACGCATCTTGCAGATGTTGGATGCCGGCCCACAGATATTCGACGATGGTGGTAGCGGAGCACGACGGAGGGGTGGGCTCTCACCGACTTGACTCAGGGGAGGGGAGGAGAACCATCATGACGAGGACAACCCTACCGATTCGCTATCTCCACTCGATGTTGCTTCCAAGACCAAGTCCAATAAAATCAGGATTGGACCAATTACTAGAGCTCGTGCCAAGCTACTTGAGAAACTGGTGAATTCACTCCTAAATGAATCTGGTGTTTTAATTGATGAGAATTTTATACTACCTAAGTCTATGCATTTATGTATGATTAGGTTCGTTGAGGAAGCAAGCATGGTGTAACATCCCAAAAATACTAAGCTTGGATCATCAATTTCTAATCATCAAACTTAGGGTTAACAAAAACTTTTCTGAATAAACTCATGAATGCATGCATATGTGTATGCATTGATTTTGAAATTCTTTTAAACCACCTTGTTTATGTGAGCCATTGCTTGTAAAATGTTTCTTAGGTGAAATAAACATCATCTAAAACATTTCCCACACCTTTCCTAAAGACAAGTAAATCAAAACACATATATGAAATGAATGGTCATTTTGGCCAATTTAACTCCCATGCCTACTTTGGCTGTCTCAAACTTTCAGAACCTAACAGAAACTTTTCTGGATCTTTGCACCCCTTGAATGTACTCATAACAAGGTATCAAGGCCCACTTTGTGATCATCCAGAAACTTTCAAATGCATAGTTTAAATGACAATTCAAAATTGAATCTTCTTCATATGGGAAGATCCCACTTTTTCAAAAACCACTCAAACAAGCTCAACTTTCAAAACCCAAGCATTTGCAGACTCACCAGCACCAATCTAGCAAACCCTCCAAAAATCTTTTCAAAATTCAAAACTTGAGTCCATGCGGCCATTTCATCAAACAGGTTGCAGACACAAATCAAACAAACATCAAACACTATTGTGAGCAGTGATTCTTGCCTAACTTGTTCCCTAGTTAGCTCACACACAGCTCAGTAGATCATCTAGAAAGATTAGCCCAGCACTAGCACCCCTGTGAGCTTGCCATTGCCATCAATGGTGAATAGCCGAGCACCCTCTTGCCACCCCATAGTCGACAGCAAGCTAGGAGCAGCAGCAAGCCTAGCCAGCATGTCTGGGAGGCAGCCCACCGTCCACCGCCACTCCTTGTCCCAGCAGCGAGCGTTGCCAAGCCCTGGACCACGCGCACAAGCCGCGCCCAGACCATGCCGAGCATGCGCCAGAGCGCCACCCTCGACCATCACCCACAGACCGCGCGCCGCCCTCACCGCGTGCACACACGATCGCCATCAACCCAGGAGACCACCAGACATCCCCGTTTGCCGCCCCGTGCCGCACAGCCACCGCCCGCCGTCGAAGACGCCGCCTCTGCCGCACAGAGCACCGCCCGTTCCAGACCAAACCACACCGCCCCATGCCTCGAGACCATATCGTTGAGCATCGCCAGGAGACACCGCACCGTCCCCTACCCTTGCCCATGCCTTTAGCCGCCTGTAACCTCGCCCCCGACGAGCTCACCGTGCGCCCCGACGGTCCCCTCGCTCGACTATAAATAGAGGCCACCCCCGCACGATTTCTTCACACCATCTCACTCCCCTCTCCTCACTGATCGTGCCACACCATTCTCAGAGCAAGGCGAGCACCACCTCGCCAGAATTTCACTGGAGCCTGCCGCTGCCGGAGAAGAAGGGAGCCACCGATTGTAGCCACCCTAGGAGCTGCCGCGACCACCCCTGAGTTCGCCGTCGTCGACTTTGTCGTTCGCCCGCCTCGCCGACCCTCGCCAGTACCCCGGTGAGCCCCCAGCAACCCTTACTGGCCGCGCTAGGTTTCATTCTCGCTGGAGTTGTCTCGCGTCGACGATGACTCCCAGCCGTTAGATTAGAACTAGATCGAACGATCCACGTCGCCCCATACCGCTTCGCCCAGCCCTGTGTCACTGACGAGTGGGGACACCCACTTAAGCAGCCCGCGGGAGCACTGCGCTTAGCAGGCCGGCCCAGTAACTTTTCCCGCGCACCCAGTTATTCAAATTAAACCTTTTTCTATTTCAATTCAAACACACTTCTGTACCCAACTTCAAAAATCAACCCAGATCGATTCAGTACACCAAATTGAATGAAACCAATTTTGTTGGAAAGGCCTAAGAATGCTGAATCCAAGCCCGTTGGATTCAAGTCATTTGGATCTATAGATCACCCATGGTAAAAATAACAAGGCAGAAGCTTTTCTGCATTGAAATATTTTTCAAATTTAAACCATAATAGCTTTTGAGTTGATTCCAACTCTCAAAAATCACATTTAACCATACCTTTCAGAATATATACAGATATATAGGTTTACTTGCAGAAATAATGTTCAAGTAATAAAAGAATGCTACATAAGCATTTCTAGCCACTTTAATTAATTAAAATAAAAGGGTAAAACCTTATTAAATTGTGACACCACTTTAAATAACATTCCCATGGACTACAATATGTGGTGATGACATGTGTCAACATGATCCCATACTTGGTTTGGAGAATATTAAATCTTAAGTAGTTTTTCAATGAGTAGAAATTACTTTTCTAAAAATAAAAGGAATTAAATCAAGCCTTAACCTTGTAATGTTAGAGATGATGCTAGATCATCTATAGTACCCTTGTGTGTGATGATTGCAAGTAGTTAAGTATTGTTTGGTGATTGTGTACCTCGTATTTATTCATAGACACTAGTAACGACCAAGGATACAAGGAGGAAGGAGGATACTACGAAGAAGAAGCCGAGGAGAACTTCAATCACTTCTCTGCTCAAGGCAAGCTATTAACCTTGCAAGCTAACACTTGAAATTTAGCAAGCTTATAATTATATTGATGCAAGCTGATACTATACCTATGCAAGCTAACCCTTGCAAGATACCCTACTGATGCAACAAACCCATACTTGTTCTATGACTATTATATGCCTTAAGCATATGTGACCATACCCACTTGATAAACCAATCCTAGTTTTACTTACAAGCTTCTTACTTTATTTCTTTATCAAGGATTACTCAAGTGACCGGTAGATTTGTAAAGATGCTAAAGGTTGCATAAAGAGCATAAAGTTTGGCCTAAGTTAGAAACCTTGACATCAGCCTGAGGCACGAGGTTGTACTTAGTTGAAACTCCACTAGTTACCACCCCTCATTAGTACTACCCCCAACTGTAGATGCTAGTGCTAAGCATAAAACTTGATCAACTTTTAGATGGGAATACTTGATGGAAAAATGGTTATGAACACCTTAGAATGATCAATCATTCTATTGAAATTTTTTGGACATGTGTTTCCAAAAACACCTGATGATTTTGGTGATGAAAATGTTGAGGCATGAGCCTTAGCCCTTTATAAAACTGATGGTTGTCTGGATGCGATACCATTCCAATTTTACCGTACAACCACAATACCCGAATATTGGGTAGGGCTTGACTAGAAACCTATATTCCTTAGTATTAGTTCCCTCCCGGCCAAGGTCTGAGCGGAGGCTACCTTGTGAAGATTGTCCACCTGTGCAGTACCCAAGATGACAGTTGGTCATGGTTGGGAGGCCAAACTCACAGGAGAGGTGTTTATACTAGGGCATGTAATCGAAAGGTTAGGATTGATTATCCGCATACTGAGTATGGTGAATTCAGGATTTGTTCCTGACGGATGTATCGAATGTTGTGGTGAAAGTGTACAATCTCTGCAGAGTGTCAAACTATTCGAATAGCCGCGTCATGATTATGGACAGTTGGAGTGGCCATACTGTTCCCCCGTCAGACTTTTCAAAATGACTTGTGAAATGAATTGAGACTTTGACTTGACCACAACAGAGTTGTGACATGAGTTACAAGATCACACTTAGGAGTTATAAAATTGTGACTAGCTTTGGAACATAGTAGAGATAAACCTGGAATTTTGCAAAACAACCTTAGAGCCTAGTGTCCTATTATCCAAAAACCCCTTACCTGTTAGTACTAGTTTGCGAGTACTTAAAGAGTACTCATGGCTTTGTCCCTGGCTATTCCCATGGCCAGACTATGAAGAGGAGTACCTGGAGGATGGACCCCAGGAAGTTTACGACAACTAGGATCATCTCCCATCGTCAGCATTGCCTGTGACCCCGAAGATGGAGCTTCGCCTACGCTACCGTTATTATTATTATTTGCTTTATGTTGTATTAAGAACTGGATCATGAGATCCCTATTTGTGTAAGAACTTATGTATCGTTTGTAATGGATGATGTACTATGGTATCCAATTCTGTTATGTCTCGCAAAAATGGTAATCCTGGGATTGCGATGTATGGCCTAACAGCAATCTGGGATTAAAAATCCGGGTGTTGACAAGTTGTTATCAGAGCCATCCTCACCATAGGAGACCCTAGTTAGACTGGACGTTTGAACCAAAAACTTAGTTTCAAAACCAAAGAAAACAAATATTTACAAAAACTTATTCTCATTCTCATCTCTTTGATTCTTTCATAAAAATGCATGTTCCTCAAAAACTCTTGCAAAATACATAAAATTTTGACACACTTGATCACTCTGCTAATCTACTCATCCTCTATTTTTATAGATGGACGTGAAGTACAGCAAGTTTTACCAACTTGGGAATGGAGGAGACCTTATCTTTGAGAGGGATCTGGATCAGCTTTCAGAACTTCTAGAGCGTCCGCACCCCGAGTTCTTTGGAGCTCAGCTCAATGATCAAGGAGGAGAAGATCTGCAGTGGCTAATTGTTGCAAGTCTTCGAGGAAAGATTGAACCTCCCACTGTGGAGGGAATTCAGTTTACCTTGAGGGAAAACAACTGGCTCGATGGACTTGCCAGAGCAATGCAGGAAGCTCTTTCCCGTCTATGTGGGCATAGCATCAATCAGATCAAGGCTACTCGCTTTGAGTTTTTCCCAAGGCGTGATGCAAATGGACAACCACTGGAAGCCCCATACCACCCCGAGCTGAAGACTCAATTGGACCACCTTAGCTTCATGATGTATGATCGTCAGCAGGAGTTGGACAACTGCCGTGACTATTGCAACCACAAGTCTACCATCATCAAGACGAAGGATCAGACCATAGCCATGCTAGCAAAGGATCGCAAGTCTCGCCGCCGTCAGCTCGACAAGAAGGAGCGCATTATTGCCCGTCTTCGCCACCGCATCTCATCTCTGGAGGAGACCATCCACGAGAGAGACATGCAGTTGGAGGAAAGGGAGAATGCCGGAGAGGATCTTCGTGGAGACCCTTACTCCTATCTCAGCAATGACGATGATTTTCTGGAGGATCAGGCCATGGACTTCTTCACCGATGAAGATGATTTCGCCTTCATCGATGATGATGAAGATGATGAAGCCACAGACTTCAAGGAGTAGTAGCACTGAGCACTAGCGTAGTGAGTAGTAGTCGGTCCCACTGTATCGTAGTCTCCAGAATGGTTCTTAAAACCATCTATTTTTCTTTGTTGTGGTGTGTGTTGTACTGTGTGCTATGAATGAATGAACGAAAAAGCAAGTTGCTAGAAAAACCTGAGTCAAACTTTTAAAATCTTTTCAAAAACCCAAAACCTTAGAAATTTACCTCTTTTCTCATGATCGATATCAATCTTTAGATGCCACGTGGAGGAAGTGGTTCAGCCCCGGACCCGATGTTGCAGATTCTGCAAATTTTGACTTCTGACCGCGAAGATGAAAGAGCGGAACATCAAGCCAACCTAGCCACCCTGCAACAGATAGCCCAACTAGCCCACAACAACCAAGGCCACGGAAATCAGGACAACCATGGATGTAAGCTCAAGAATTTCCAGAATACCAACCCACCTGTTTTCACTAAGTCAGAAGAGCCCCTAGACGCCGATGATTGGCTGCAAACCATGGAAAACAACCTAGAAGTCGCCAGAGTGGAAGCCAACGAAAAAGTCCTGTTCACCACCCATTATCTAGCCGGAGATGCCAGGGCATGGTGGAACAGTGTTCGTGCAATGACAGGAGGCCAGATGATGACCTGGGAGGAATTCAAGGTCAAGTTTAGCAAAACCCATGTGGCACCGGGTTTGATAAAGAGAATGAGAGACGAGTTCAGAGAGCTGAAGCAAGGAAGGATGACTGTAGTGGAATACCGTGACAAATTTTTTTCATTAGATAGGTATGCCCCGGACGAGATAGACACCGAAGCCAAGAAGAAAGAAAGATTCCTGAATGGTCTGCATGACGAGATGGAGACGGTGTTAGTCAATATCCCCTTTGCTGATATTGAAGCCCTTGTCGACTCTGCCATCCAGATGGAAGGAAAGATCAACCAAGCCAACGAAAACCGCAAGCGTCGCATGATGCATCAACCAGGAACCCATCAGACCCCAAAGTATCGCCCCAACCCATCTCCAGGATTTGCCCCAAGAACCAACAGACCCCCTATGACCCGTCCGACCTACCCCAACCGTGGAAACCCTAGACTCGGAGGAAATCACAACAACCCTGGCAACTCTAGCAATTTCACCCGTGCCCCACCCAAGTTCAACACCAACAATGCTACCGCCAACACCAACACTGCCCCAAGGACTGGAAGCAATGCTGTGCCTGTCGCAGCCAAGGACAAGTCGAGAGTGTTGTTTGACTCTGGTGCCTCGCATTCATTTGTCACCGAAGAATTTGCCTGCACTAGTAAAATTCAACAAACCAAACTGAAGCATGTTATGATTGTGCAAATCCTCGGATCAACCACCAAGGCTAGGCAAATTTGCAAAGCCGTCCCTATCCGAATCCATGGCATAGATTTTTATGATAATCTAATAGTACTCGGAACTAAAGGTTTGGAAGTAGTACTAGGAATGGATTGGATGTCCAAACATAAGGGATTGATTGACTGTGCCAAGAAAGCCATCACCATGACCAGTACCACCGGAATATCAGTCGGGCATATATCTGAAACCTTACCTCGCCAATTCAAGTGTAACAAGAGTCTAGCCCAACCTACCATTGACCAAGTCCGGATAGTCTTTGAATACCCCGATGTATTTCCAGATGTTTTGCCCGGTATGCCCCCAGATCGGGATATCGAGTTTATCATCGAACTAATCCCCGGAACATGACCTATAGCCCAGAGACCCTATAGTATGAACCCGTCAGAACTAGAAGAATTGAAGAAGCAACTAGATTCCATGCTAGAAATTGGATTGATTCAACCAAGTGCGTCACCATGGAGATCACCTGTCTTATTTGTGGACAAGAAAGATGGAGGTAACCGTTTGTGTACGGATTATCGGAAGTTGAATGATGTAACCATCAAGAACAAGTACCCCTTGCCCAAGATAGAAGATTTGTTTGATCAGTTGACCGGTGCCCAGGTGTTTTCTAAGATTGATCTTAGAACTGGCTATCATCAACTCAAGATTCGTGCAGAGGATATTCCAAAGACTGCCTTTACCACCAGATATGGATTGTATGAGTATACAGTCATGTCTTTTGGATTAACCAATGCCCTCGCTTATTTCATGAACCTCATGAATAAGATTTTTATGGACTTCCTGGATAAGTTTGTCGTTGTTTTCATCGATGACATTCTGATTTATTCCAAATCAGAAGAAGAACATGAGCTACACCTAAGGACCATTCTTGGAACCCTTAGAGAGCATCAGCTATATGCAAAGTTTAGCAAATGTGAATTCTGGTTACAGGAGGTAGGATTCCTCGGTCACATTGTATCAGCCGGAGGAATTGCCGTTGACCCTGCCAAAGTGAAAGATGTAGAAGATTGGCAAGCCCTAACCACTCAAACCCAAGTTCGTGCTTTTCTCGGATTGGCGGGATATTACCGCAAATTCGTAGAAGGATTCTCGAGTATCGCCAGACCCATGACCCAATTGCTAAAGAAGGACAAGAAGTTTGAATGGACCGACAAATGTGAAGAGAGTTTTCAAGGACTCAAGAGGAGATTGATTTCAGCCCCAATCTTGATCATGCCGAATATCACGAAGCCCTTCGATGTGTATTGTGACGCATCCAAGATTGGTCTCGGATGTGTGCTAATGCAAGAAGGCAAAGTTATATCTTATCTATCTCGACAATTGAAGCAACATGAGCAAAACTACCCAACCCATGACCTCAAACTCGCAGCAGTAGTTCTAGCCCTCAAGACATGGAGACATTACCTAATGGGAAACCATTGTGAGATTTATTCGGATCACAAGAGCCTAAAGTATATATTCACTCAGAAGGAGTTGAATATGAGGCAGAGAAGATGGATTGAGCTAATCAAGGATTACGACCTGGACATTCACTATCACCCTGGTAAAGCCAACGTGGTAGCCGATGCCCTTAGCAGATTGCCGTGCCGCTTGAACTCCATGATTTTGAAGGAGCAACCAAGTTTGCACAAGGAGATGGAAGATTTTCGAATGGAATTAGTGAGCGAAGGATTTTTGGCTAGCATAGAACTTCAGCCCACTTTGATCAGTCAGATAAAAGAGGCGCAGAAGGGAAATGCTAGTATCAACGGAATCAAGCGTCGTATCGGTACAGGCAAGGTACCCGGATTCACCGAGGATGAAGAAGGAGTTATGTGGTACAAAGGACGCCTTTGTGTACCAGCAGATTCGGAATTGAAAGAAGTTATCTTGAAGGAGGCTCATGATACTCTTTATTCTATCCATCCCGGAGGAACTAAGATGTATCAAGATTTGAAAGAGCAATTTTGGTGGCATAAGATGAAGAGAAATCGGAAGCTATATCGCCAAGTGTGATATATGTCAATGAGTCAAGGCGGGGACGTCAAAGACCCATTTGGATTGTTGCAACCTTTGCAGATTCCGGAATGGAAATGGGATTCTGTCGGAATGGACTTTATCACTGGACTACCTACTTCTAGTAGGGGAAATGACTCTATTTGGGTCATAGTGGACAGGTTGTCCAAAGTCGCACATTTCTTGCCCGTCAAGACCACATATCAGAGTTCGAAGCTAGCGGAGTTGTACATCGCTAGAATCGTTAGTTTGCACGGAGTCCCCAAGAACATAGTATCAGATCGAGGAACTCAGTTTACCTCGAGATTCTGGAAGAAAGTCCAAGAAGGTTTAGGAACCCGCCTAGATTTCAGTACCGCGTATCACCCCGCACCGATGGACAAACGGAGCGAGTAAATCAAATACTCGAAGATATGCTTAGAGCATGTGTGCTAGAATATGGATCCAAGTGGGAAGACTGTCTGCCGTTTGTAGAATTTTCATACAACAATAGTTACCAAGCCAGCTTGCAAATGGCCCCATTTGAATTCATGTACGGAAGAAAGTGTCGCACCCCTTTGAACTGGTCGGAAGTAGGAGAGAGTTAGATTTTCGGACCCGACATCCTACGAGAAGCAGAGGAGAAGGTTCACAGGATTCGTGAGCACCTCAAGACCGCCCAATCCCGACAAAAGAGTTATGCCGACAAGAGACGTCGAGACCTCGCCTTTAATATAGGAGATTTTGTTTATCTGAAAGTGTCCCCATTGAAGGGAATGCAGCGTTTCCAACTCAAGGGAAAGTTAGCCCCCAGATATATCGGACCTTTCAAAATTTTGAACCGTCGAGGAGAAGTATCGTATCAATTGGAACTACCTGAAGAGATGTCAGCTATGCACAATGTGTTCCATATCTCGTTACTTCGCAAGTGTCTCGAAGTCCCCGAGAAGACCGAAGTGTTCAAGAATATCGATCACCGGACCATAGAGATCAACAATGACCTGACCTATCCCGAAGTACCCATCCGTATTTTGAAAGAAGCTTTTCGAACTATCTGAACCCGAAGCATCAAGTTTCTCAAGATTCAGTGGAGCAACCACACAGGAGAGGAAGCCACCTGGGAGCGCGAAGATCACATCAGACGGAGTTTCCCGATCTCTTCAAATCCTAGGTAATCTTTTCGTCCTTTTTCAAATCTCGGGACGAGATTTTGTTTAAGGGGGGAAGGTTTGTAACATCCCAAAAATACTAAGCTTGGATCATCAATTTCTAATTATCAAACTTAGGGTTAACAAAAACTTTTCTAAATAAACTCATGAATGCATGCATATGTGTATGCATTGATTTTGAAATTCTTTTAAACCACCTTGTTTATGTGAGCCATTGCTTGTAAAATGTTTCTTAGGTGAAATAAACATCATCTAAAACATTTCCCACACCTTTCCTATAGACAAGTAAATCAAAACACATATATGAAATGAATGGTCATTTTGGCCAATTTAACTCCCATGCCTACTTTGGCTGTCTCAAACTTTCAGAACCTAACAGAAACTTTTCTGGATCTTTGCACCCCTTGAATGTACTCATAACAAGGTATCAAGGCCCACTTTGTGATCATCTAGAAACTTTCAAATGCATAGTTTAAATGACAATTCAAAATTGAATCTTCTTCATATGGGAAGATCCCACTTTTTCAAAAACCACTCAAACAAGCTCAACTTTCAAAACCCAAGCATTTGCAGACTCACCAGCACCAATCTAGCAAACCCACCAAAAATATTTTCAAAATTCAGAACTTGAGTTCATGCGGCCATTTCATCAAACAGGTTGCAGACACAAATCAAACAAACGTCAAACACTATTGTGAGCAGTGATTCTTGCCTAACTTGTTCCCTAGTTAGCTCACACACAGCTCAGTAGATCATCTAGAAAGATTATCCCAGCACTAGCACCCCTGTGAGCTTGCCATTGCCATCAATGGTGAATAGCCGAGCACCCTCTTGCCACCCCATAGTCGACAGCAAGCTAGGAGCAGTAGCAAGCCTAGCCAGCATGTGCAGGAGGCAACCACCGTCCACCGCCACTCCCTGTCCCAGCCGCGAGCGTTGCCAAGCCATGGACCACGCGCACAAGCCGCGCCCAGACCATCCCGAGCATGCGCCAGAGCGCCACCCTCGACCATCACCCACAGACCGCGCGCCGCCCTCACCGCGTGCACACACGATCGCCATCAACCCAGGAGACCACCAGACATCCCCGTTTGCCGCCCCGTGCCGCACAGCCACCGCCCGCCGTCGAATACGCCGCCTCTGCCGCACAGAGCACCGCCCATTCCAGACCAAACCACACCGCCCCATGCCTCGAGACCATATCGTTGAGCATCGCCAGGAGACACCGCACCGTCCCCTACCCTTGCCCATGCCTTTAGCCGCCTGTAACCTCGCCCTCGACGAGCTCGCCGTGCGCCCCGACGGTCCCCTCGCTCGACTATAAATGGAGGCCACCCCCGCATGATTTCTTCACACCATCTCACTCCCCTCTCCTCACTGATCGTGCCACCCCATTCTCAGAGCAAGGCGAGCACCACCTCGCTGGAATTTCACTGGAGCCTGCCGCTGCCGGAGAAGAAGGAAGCCACCGATTGTAGCCACCCCAGGAGCTGCCGCGACCACCCCTGAGTTCGCCGTCGTCGACTTCGTCGTTCGCCCGCCTCGCCGACCCTCGCTAGTACCCCGGTGAGCCCCCAGCAACCCTCACTGGCCGCGCTAGGTTTCGTTCTCGCCGGAGTTGTCTCGCGTCGACGATGACTCCCAGCCGTTAGATTAGAACAAGATCGAACGATCCACGTCGCCCCATACCGCTTCGCCCAGCCCCGTGTCACTGACGAGTGGGGACACCCACTTAAGCAGCCCGCGGAGCACTAAACAACAAGCCGCCCAAGAACTTTTCCCGCGCAGCCCAGTTATTCAAATTAAACCTTTTTCTATTTCAATTCAAACACACTTCTGTACCCAACTTCAAAAATCAACCCAGATCGATTCAGTGCACCAAATTGAATGAAACCAATTTTGTTGGAAAGGTCTGTGAATGCTGAATCCAAACCCGTTGGATTCAAGTCATTTGGATCTATAGATCACCCATGGTAAAAATAACAAGGCAGAAGCTTTTCTGCATTCAAACATTTTTCAAATTTAAACCATAATAGCTTTTGAGTTGATTCCAGCTCTCAAAAATCACATCTAACCATACCTTTCAGAATATATAAAAATATATAGGTTTACTTGCAGAAATAATGTTCAAGTAATAAAAGAATGCTACATAAGCATTTGTAGCCACTTTAATTAACTAAAATAAAATGGTAAAACCTTATTAAATTGTGACACCACTTTAAATAACATTCCCATGGACTACAATATGTGGTGATGACATGTGTCAACATGATCCCATACTTGGTTTGGAGAATATTAAATCTTAAGTAGTTTTTCAATGAGTAGAAATTACTTTTCTAAAAATAAAAGGAATTAAATCAAGCCTTAACCTTGTAATTTTAGAGATGATGCTAGATCATCTATAGTACCCTTGTGTATGATGATTGCAAGTAGTTAAGTATTTTTTGGTGATTGTGTACCTCGTATTTATTCATAGACGCTAGTACCGACAAAGGATACGAGGAGGAAGGAGGATACTACAAAGAAGAAGCCGAGGAGAACTTCAATCACTGCTCTGCTCAAGGCAAGCTATTAACCTTGCAAGCTAACACTTGCAATTTAGCAAGCTTATAATGATATTGATGCAAGCTGATACTATACCTATGCAAGCTAACCCTTGCAAGATACCCTACTGATGCAACAAACCCATACTTGTTCTATGACTACTATATGCCTTAAGCATATGTGACCATACCCACTTGATAAACCAATCCTAGTTTTACTTACAAGCTTCTTACTTTATTTCTTTATCAAGGCTTATTCAAGTGACCGGTAGATTTGGAAAGATGCTAAAGGTTGCATAAAGAGCATAAAGTTTGGCCTAAGTTAGAAACATTGACATTAGCCTGAGGCACGAGGTTGTACTTAGTTGAAACTCCACTAGTTACCACCCCTCATTAGTACTACCCCCACCTGTAGATGCTAGTGCTAAGCATAAAACTTGATCAACTTTTAGATGGGAATACTTGATGGAAAAATGGTTATGAACACCTTAGAATGATGGATCATTCTATTGAAATGTTTTGGACATGTGTTTCCAAAAACACCTGATGATTTTGGTGATGAAAATGTTGAGGCATGAGCCTTAGCCCTTTATAAAACTAATGGTTGTCTGGATGCGATACAATTCCAATTTTACCGTACAACCACAATACCCGAATATTGGGTAGGGCTTGACTGGAAACTTATATTCCTTAGTATTAGTTCCCTCACGGCCAAGGTCTGAGCTCAGGCTACCTTGTGAAGATTGTCCACCTGTGCAGTACCCAAGATGGCAGTTGGTCATGGTTGGGAGGCCAAACTCACAGGAGAGGTGCTTATACTAGGGCGTGTAATCGAAAGGTTAGGATTGATTATCTGCATACTGACGGATGTATCGAATGTTGTGGTGAAAGTGTACAATCTTTGCAGAGTGTCAAACTATTCGAATAGCCGCGTCCGTGGTTATGGACAGTTGGAGTGGCCATACTGTTCCCCCGTCAGACTTTTCAAAATGACTTAAATGAATTGAGACTTTGACTTGACCACAACAGAGTTGTGACATGAGTTACAAGATCCCACTTAGGAGTTATAAAATTGTGACTAGCTTTGGAGCTTAGTAGAGATAAACCTGGCTTTTTGCAAAACAACCTTAGAGCCTAGTGTCCTATTATCCAAAAAACCCTTACCTGTTAGTACTAGTTTGCGAGTACTTAAAGAGTACTCATGGCTTTGTCCCTGGCTATTCCCATGGCCAGACTATGAAGAGGAGTACATGGAGGATGGACCCCAGGAAGGTTACGACAACTAGGATCATCTCCCATCGTCGATTGCACTGTGACCCGAAGATGGAGCTTATTCGCTACCGTTATTATTACGTATTCCGCTGCTTGATGTTGTATTAAGAACTGGATCATGAGATCCCTATTTGTGTAAGAACTTATGTATCATTTGTAATGGATGATGTACTATGGTATCCAATTATGTTATGTCTCGCAAAAATGGTAATCCTGGGATTGCGATGTATGGCATAACAGGCATCTGGGATTAAAAATCCGGGTGTTGACACATGGCGCGAGGAGGAGAAGGGCTGCAAGAGGAGCCCAATATGATGATCGCCAAAGGATGCACGTGGGAGGAGCGGGAGCAAGGCACAAGAGAATATCATCAAGACAGAGACAAAAGCTCGTGTGAAGACCGAAGTGTCTGTCCTGTTCCACCCGGACAGTCCGGCCTACCCGAGAAGAGACGAGGTGGTTTCCTGTTAGTACACCAAATCGGACACTACCAGGACACCACCCGAAAACTTTGAAAGTTTTCATCCGGACCGACTGTCCAGCACACTCCACCTAGAGTGTCTGGCCCGACCAGACTATCTGACGCATTTCTACCAGAATGTCCTCCCGCCGACCAATTCTGATTC
This sequence comes from Avena insularis, assembly GCA_023614405.1. Taxonomy (NCBI): domain Eukaryota; kingdom Viridiplantae; phylum Streptophyta; class Magnoliopsida; order Poales; family Poaceae; genus Avena; species Avena insularis. The sequence goes on from JAJUPC010000411.1 coordinate 237,702, forward strand.
TAGTCGGCATGTATCAGTTTGAGTTAGACTTGTTTATGTTTTGGTTTCTGGTCATCCCAGCCGCTCATATAAGCCATAGGATGCCCCCATAGCTTAGCTTAGACCCAGTTATTTTGGCAAAATCCAAAAAATGGTTGTAGGCACTAAATTTTTATTCTATGATGCAAATCCGGGAACTGGTGGTAGCAACACCGGTACCCGCTTGCAGCACCCAACTTCAGTGGGCAGCACCAGCCACCTCCACCATGCTCGACTACCTTGGAGCTAACGGGTATTGCGTATGGGGAATGGAATGGGGGCAGAGGTTCAGGAGACTAGTGTGGCGGCGGGACATCAGGGGTTGATAGGATCGCCGGTGAGGAGCTCGCCGACGTCCCTAGACAGGCGAGCGCATGGGAAAGCATCATGTAGGTGTGGCAGGAAGCTCCGTCCGATGACGGGAGGAGGCGATCCGGCCGTGATGGGTGAAGCTGGGCGTAGGGCAGCTTTTGGGGGAAGTCTCCAAAAGAACTAGGCCTAAGCTAAGCTATGGGGGCGTCCTATGGCTTATATGGGCAGCTGGGACGGCCAGAAACTAAAACAGAAACACTAGACCCGTTGAGTTTCGACTTCCTTCCAATTGACTCCATACACCAATTCGTATCGATCTTGTGTATTTGGTACTATCAAGCAATCAAGTGTGATTAGTTGTTCCATTGGTAATTAGCCAATTGCAAGTTTTGTGTGATCTTCTGTTCCATTAGGAATTAGAAGATTACAATATCGCTTCATGGTCAGCGGCTACGTGCGCAAATCTGTGAAGTTGTGAATATCTGCAAGGGTTGAGAACTGTTGCATTCGTATCAGGGATTGATCGAGAGGTTCGTGAGCGTCATACAAGTTATCTCCACCAATTACCATCATCTACCACCCTCGCTTACTGAGACGATCGGGCCACCCCATATCATCTTGGTATCAGATTCTAGCATTTCCTCGGTAAGCATCCACAAATCCATTCGTAGTCTAGTTGTTTTTCATCGAAAAAGCCATACAAAAAGATTAGGGTTAGTTTTTTCCATAGATCAGTTGACTCTTAGTTGCTGGTCATTGTCGTGTCTTTGATACGGTATCTTCTAGTACTAGTCGTAGTGTCTAGTTTTTGATACGTCGAAAACGTATCTATAATTTTTGATGTTCCATGCTTTTTTAGTATCTACTTTTCTTTGCTTCGTCTATACTTTGAGGTATTTTTATATGTTTTCAGGGACTAACCTATTAACAAGATGCCACCATGCCAGCTTCCTGTTTTCTTCTGTTTTTGGTTCCAGAAAAGGCAGAAAATCAATATTCTTGAAATTGGATGGGACAAAAGCCAGAGTCAATATTTTACTGTGGGGAACACAGAGCCAGAAGACGAGACGGAGATGAGCCACCAGGGGCCACACCCCTTGGCCGCGTAGCCAAGCCTGGCCTATGCTAGGGGGCCACCCTAGGTTCCCCTTGCCTCGCCTCTTCGCCTATAAGAAGCCCCCAATACCAAAACCCTAAGTACCCGATCAATCTTCCACGAAACAGTCAGTAGCCGCCGCCACCATCGTCCTTAGTTCGAGGGGATCTGAAGCTCTTCCCGGCACCCTGCCGGAGGGGAGATCATCCCGGAGGCCTTCTTCATCACCATGCCAGCCTCCAGTATGATGCGTGAGTAGTTCCACCTTGGACTACGGGTCCATGTAGTAGCTAGATGGTTGTATCTCCTCCTTTGTGCTACCATGTTTAGATCTTGTGAGCTCCGTTCATGATAAGATCATCTATTTGTAATCATGCATGTTGTGTTTGCGGGGATCCGATGGATATTGAGATTACTATGTCAGATTGATTAATGGTTTTGTCTTATTGATTCTATCATGTCTGTGTTGTTTGTTATCTTGCATGCTCTCCGTTTCTAGTAGCTGTCTTGGCCAAGTAGATGCTAGTGACTCCAAGAGGGAGTATTTATGCTCGATAGTGGGTTCATGCCTCTATTTAATCTAAGGGAAGTGACATAAATCTCTAAAGTTGTAGATGTGATGTTGCTACTAGGGAGAAAACAATGGTTAAAGCAGTTATCCGTTGGTTGCAACTTAATACTAGAGGGGTTCGGATGATTACCGGAAGGTGGATTACTAGTCATAGATGCAGTTAGATGGCGGTCTATGTATCTTGTTGTATTGCCCAATAAAATCTCATAGGATCATGAATGTCTAGTATTGCATTGTTATGCCTTGCTCAGTCCTGTCAATTGCCCTACTGTAATTTGTTTACCCAGCATGACATGTTAGTTTATCTTAAGGAGAACACCTCTAGTGAACTATGGACCCCGGTCCAATCTTTACCATTGATGCATCTTCCACTATTACTATTTACTATCTGCAAACCACTATTACCTTCCACACCATACAGTTAATCCTTTGTTTTCAGCAAACCGGTGAGATTGACAAACTCACTGTTCGTTGGGACAAATTCTTGAGTTTGTGTTGTGCAGGTTTCCAAGTTGCTAGCAACACCTTTGAGTTGTTTCCTTCCTCCTACTGGTTCGATAACCATGGTTTCTTACTGAGGGAGGACTTGCTGTTGTGCTCATCATACCTTCCTCTTGGGGTCCCCCAACGAAGCTCCACATTCAACTGAGCCACCATCAAGATTTTCTGGCGCCGTTGCCGGGGAGGCTAAGGACCCCTTCACAAGAGGAGTCCTTCATAATCTTTCTCTTTACTTTTTTTTGTTTTTCTTAGTTTCTTTTGTTTGGTTTTGTTTGCCTTTTTCTATCAAAAACTCCAAAAAAATTAGTTTTGTTTGGTTCGCTTTCTCTTATCAAAAACACAAACAAATAGTTCCTACTCTAGTTGCTGCTGCTGTTGGCTTGCTCCACTTTTGCAAAAATGAACTCTTGTAAGAACACCAAGTTGTGTGACTTCACTAGAATAAACAACAATGATTTTCTTACTACACCTATTGCTCCACCTACTCCTGATGCTACCTTTTATGAAATTAAGCCTGCTTTGTTGAATCTTGTTATGAAAGAGCAATTTTCTAGTTCTAGTTCTGATGATGCTATTGCCCACCTCAATAACTTTGTTGAACTTTGTGAGATGCAAAAATATAAGGATGTAGATTGAGATATTATTAAGCTCAGGTTATTTCCTTTCTCCTTGAGAGGAAAATCTAAAGAATGGTTGTTATCCTTGCCTAGAAATAGTATTGATTCTTGGATTAAGTGCAAAGATGCTTTTATTGGAAAATACTATCGTCCTGCTACTATTATATCTATGAGAAGTGAAATAATGAAATTTAAACAACTTGATAACGAACATGTTGCTCAAGCTTGGGAAAGAATGAAATTTTTGGTTAAGAACTGTCCCACTCATGGACTTACTGCTTGGATGATTATCCAGACTTTTTATGCAGGTTTAAACTTCTCCTCAAGAAACCTGTTGGATTTAGCTGCTGGAGGTACCTTTATGACCATTACATTAGGTGCTTCAACAAATCTCCTTGATAATATGATGATTAATTATTCTGAATGGCACACTGAGAGAGCTCCACATGGTAAGAAGGTAAATTCTGTTGAAGAAATGTCCTCTTTGAGTGATAAGATTGATGTTATCATGGCTATGCTTGTTATTGCAAAAACTCATATTGACCCAAATAATGTTCCCTTAGTCTCTTTGGTTGCTCAACAAGAGAAACTTGATGTGAAATTCATTAGGAATAATAATTTTGGGAACAATGCTTATGGTAATAACTATAGGCCTTATCCTCCTAATAATGGCAATACTTATCATGGTAGATCTGGAATGGCTAGTGAAGATAGTATTCTAGAAGTTGAAAGATCCACTAAAAACTTTATGCAAATGCAATATGAGAAAAAAAGATATTCACTAAAACTATGGAAGAACAATATGCTATCTTGAAAAATATTAGTCATCAACTTGACAATTTGAATAGAGAAATTCCTAGTTTACAGTCAAAACTTTTGAGTGCTGAGAAAAATATTTCCTATTTGTTTGAAGCACAGTCCTCTTTGATTAATAAAATGGCTGCTAAACCTGAAACTTTGGAAAGTACCTTTGCTGCTACTCACACTATAAGAAATGTGCTATACTATGACCTTTTTAAAGTGACCCCAAAAGAAATCGTCATAAATTTATGATGATCTTGCTGCAGATGGTCATGAGCTGTTTGGGAGGGGCAAAGGATAGCAAATGCATGACGATTTGGCCCAAAAACGTCTTAAATTCATTACACGAAATCGTCATAAGATAGTATGTACTGTTTGGGGCCTTGTTTGGAGCTTACTACGATGATATATAATCGTCATATTCACTTACGATGCTATAATAACGTCGTAGTATGTTAAGCACTAGGATGATTGTGTTGCCACCTCCTCAATGTGATCCACGTGTCGCTCTTACGTGGTATTTTTTTGGGGGCCATTAGTGTTAGTTGTGTGCTGGGTGGGCCGATTCTTTCAGGTCGGGCCTGGGTGGGCCGATTCTTTCAGGTCGGGCCCAACAACTTCTTTGACCTAGATAATATTATTAGGCAAAAAAGATTGCGCGAGCGGGGACTTGAACCCACGACCTAGCGCTGTGAGGAAGCTGTCATAACCACTATGCTATAGTTGTGTTGTTGCACATAAGATAGAGAGTACTCTATCGATACTATTACTAAGTCTGTTGTTTAACAAACTGACCACACCCCACGGAGCAGCACCTGCAGAAAACAGACTACACTCCCTTCATGGTGACCGGCGATGGTGGGGGAGACATTGAACGACGGACCGGTGGAGGGGCTGGGGCAGTGGTTACCAGCAGAGGGGCTGAGGCGGTGGTGGCCGGCAGAGGGGCTGAGGCAGTGGTTGCCGGCGGAGGGGCTCAGGCAGTGGTGGCCGGCGGAGGGGCTCCGGCGGTGGTAATTGGAGGAGGTGCTGCAGCAGTGGTGACCGGCGGAGGAGGCGAGGGCATCAACATCGGTTAGCACCCTCTCCTCTCTTCCCTATTGATATACTTCCCTGTTAATTTCAGAGCCTGGTTTCATTAGGGTTTCAAAATCCATAGTTTGAGATGATGTTTAGAATCAATTCAAGCCCAAACCTTCACGTTTTTTTGCCTTTAGCTAGATGTAGGCATAGAACTATATTGTTGGAGCTTACATAGGTTTTGGTTTAATTTCTTAGCTATATGTAGGCATAGAACTATATTGTTAGAGCTTATCTAGGTTTTGGTTTAATTTCTACTAGCTAGTGTGTACACTTCAGTGCAATTCTAACTTGCAACATTTTTCGGTCTTTTGCAGATGGACAAAAGATGGATAACAAGAGGAGTTAGAAGGCTTTCTTATGAGCATCTAAGGGGAGTGGATGAGTTCATGCGATTTGTTCGCAGAAGTGTTCCCGATGATGCTCAAGTTTTATGCCCATGCCCCAGCTGTATGAATCGTCTTGAACAAACTCTACCAAATGTAGAGGCTCATCTGCTAATGCGTGGGATGGCATGCACATATGATAGGTGGATCCATCATGGAGAGTCTTTACATCCAGAACCTGGAGCTGAACTTGAACCCGGTGAAGGCGCAGATCATGTTGATGATGGCGGTGAGTTTGTACAAGATGCTGTTTCGCAAGAGGATGTTGGTATGGAGGCAGAGGATGGCTATGAGGATGATAGAATCCCTGATTTGTTTAGGGATTTGTACGAGTCTAAACCGCAAGGTGCTGGAGAGCATACAATATATGCCGAGGTGATAGAGGAGGCCAAGCGCGCAGCTAGTGATGGTGGGACATTGTACATATTTTCTTTTGTCGTGAAGTTACTCCCTGTCAAGTCCTTCTACCAAAACAGCAATGTTGCCTTCAACGCAATACTCTGTATCTTGACCATCCAATACCGTAAAAGTGCAATTCCCAAATCTTATGAAGAAGCATTGGGTATAATCGGTAGATTGGGTCTTGGTTATGATTTAATCCATGTCTGACCGAACAACTGTATCTTGTTTCGGAACACGTACGCCAAGCATGACAGGTGCTCGAAATGTGATGCCTCAAGGTGGAAAGATGTAGATGGGAGGAAGTAGATACCGGAGAAGGTGTTGAGGTACTTTCCTGTGATTCCAAGGCTATAGAGGATGTTCATTTCGAAGCAACAGTCGGAGGATCTACAGTGGCACAAGCTAAAGCGGCAACCTGTGGATAATGAACTTAGCCATCCAGTTGACGTAAAGGCATGGAAAGATTTTGATGATAAACATAAAGAGTTTGCCACCGATGCGAGGAACATCAGACTCGGCCTTGCCACAAATGGCTTTAATCCATTTAGAATGAACTCGAAATATAGCATGTGGCCGGTATTTGTTGTGCCATACAATCTTCCACCATGGGAATGTATGGATCAGCCCAACTTCATGATGGCTTTGCTAATCCCGGGTCCAAAATCTCCAGGAAAGGATTTTGATGTGTTTATGGAGCCCCTAGTAGAAGATCTCCTCAAACTCTGGAAGGGTTTCCGTACCTATGATGCCCTGAGTCCTGATAAGTTCGATCTCCGTGCTGCGGTAATATGGTGTATCCATGATTTCCTAGCACTGCACACTTTGTCGGGGAGTCTCGTGTCTGGTTATCAAGAATGTGTGCGTTGTGACAAGGATCCGTGCTCGGAAAGAATAAGGAACGAGATATGTTGGACCGGGGGCGCCATTTTATCCCCCGCCACCATCCTTGGTGAAAAAGCAAAGGTTTCAATGGAAAAACTGAAACCCGTGACCAGTCGGCGGAGTTCACTAAAGAAGAGCTCGAGCAACAGCTTCACAAAGTGAAAGATGTGAGACCTAGAAAACATCAGAAGAAAAGGAAGCGTGAGGATGGTAAATGTTGGGACTGGAGGGCTATTTTGTGGGACCTCCCTTACTGGGCAGATCTCAAGTTGAGGAACAACCTTGATGTAATGCATATCGAGAAAAACATATGTGATAATGTTCTTGGCACATTTATGAACATCGACGGGAAGTCAAAGGATACAGTTAACTCTAGGCTTGATTTGGAAGACTTGGGCATAAGAAAAGATTTGCATCTTCACCATGTTGAAGGGGGGAGTCGTTTGAGATTCCAGAAGCATGGTATACAATGACTAAAGAAGAAAAGCTTGCATTCTGTGAATTTATAAGAGCGGTGAGATTTCCAGATGGGTATGTCGCTAACCTAGCAAAATGCGTGTCTCCTGATGGATGCAAGCTCCAGGGACTAAAAACTCATGACTGTCACATCCTCCTTTAAAGGATTTTACCAGCTGGACTCCGTGGAATTTTGGATAAAGAAATATATGAAGCGATTCTTTGGTGGGAATTTCTTCAGAGAGTTGTGCGCCAAAACACTAAAGCTATCTGTTCTTGAAAGACTCGAAAAAGAAATCATAGTTATCCTTTGCAAGCTTGAAAAGATCTTTCCTCTGGCCTTCTTCATGGTGATGGTTCATTTGACTGTGCATTTACCAAAAAAGGCAATGCTTAGAGGCCCCGTACAATACGGCTGGATGTACCCTGTCGAAAGAAGGATGCTTACATTTAAGCATTATGTACAAAACACCGCCAGGCCTGAAGGGTCGATTGCCGAGGCATATATTGTTGATGAGTGCCTTACATTTTGCTCGAGGTACTTCGACGATCTGGAAACAAGATTCAATAGGCCGGGCATAAATAGAGAGCGGGATGATTTACACATTGGTGATGTCTCTGTTTTCAACCATGGTGTAAACCTTCTTGGAGGATCGGAGTACTCGGAGGCTGGTGATGAATATGACAAGATGCATTGGTATGTGCTAAGGAGTTTCCCTAAGGTTCTATCATATATCGAGTATGTGATCTCTTGTGCATGCACCCTTAGCTTTTTTATTGAGTTGGAAGGAACCCATTTGCAAGCCTGATGATTTAATTAACTTTATCTTTTTGTTGGCATTGCAGGTTATGCAAAAAAGAGATGAATAAGAAAGGTAGCCGCATCAATGTTGATAGATGGCTCGCGAAGGGATTTGCTAAGTGGTTTAAGAATCATGTTAGATCTTTAGTCTTGGAATCAATTGCCACATGTTTTTTGTGTGTTTTTGTTACTAACCCTGGTTTATTTGTGCAGATTGGAAAATTGCATGAGGACAATAAGGTCAGTGCTGATCTTTTTTCTCTGGCATGCGAGCCGCATAGGCGAGTGAGGTTGTATTCAACATGTATTATTGATAGTGTCCGCTACCACACAGTTGACCGCGAGAAAAAAAATAGAAACACGCAGAACAGTGGAATAGTTGCCGAGGGAGACCATGATGGTGAAGAGATGGACTTCTATGTTCGGCTCAAAAGAATCACAAGGATCCAGTACAACTCCAGCATAGGCGGCCATCGATCAGTCGTCTTGTTCCATTGTCATTGGTTTGATCTTGGTGGCAGAAACAAGACAGGGATCCAAGATGATGGACACTTCAAAAGCATTAACACTAGAAGGTGTTGGTATAAGAGTGATCCATTTATTCTAACAACACAAGCAACAAAGGTGTTCTATGTGCCAGACACCGACTTGCGTGGAAATTGGCAAGCTGTGCAAAAGTTTTAGCATAGACATTTGTGGAGTGTGAAAGAAACTGAAATGGAGAAGGGTCTCGATGGTGGTGGTGGTCTAACATACTAAGATGATAACACAGAGGAAGTTCCAGTGCGTGTGCCTATTAGATTGCGAAGGAGACGGGAACGAGTGTTACTTGATGCTTCATTCGTAGAAAACATTAGGAAAAGAAGGAAGGAGGTAGTGGAGGGCCATGAATGCGATGATGAAAACATGGTAGATGACACAGTCCTCCAGTACAGCAGCGTTGGTGAGGATAAAAGGCAGAGGCATTTCGACGATGATGATTAGTAACAACATGCAAGGTAAATTCTTGTAAGATCCCTCCTTTATAAAAGAAATAGGATCCCTGTGATTGCAATGCTAGTCCCTGGATCAATGCTAGCATCCACAGTTTAAGATGAAGTACACAGAAACAAAGGTCATTATTAGAGTCATTCCAGAGACAAACATAGTCTTTACAACTCCAAGGCCACAGGCCTAGTACAAGAGTTTAAATAAGTAAATAGATAAAAGTCTTCATCTTCATGTGCCATGGCAAACATGTTGAGTGTAGACTCATGACTCCTAATCATCATCAGAGTAACCTGCAACATCACAAGTTACAGCCACAGTGGGTCAATACATTGGAATAGTATTGGCAAGTGATACATTAGTAGAATATTGGTGGACTAGATACTATATGCAATTTGGCTAAGTGTAGCTTAGGCTTGCTTTGCTCAAAATACGTTTTTGCCTATTAGTTGAAAACACTAAGTTTTTCTTTGTCAAAAACTTTTCCCAAGGAACCACCAATAGACATTGGGGTCCTTCACCCTTGTTCAACCACAAGTTTTACTTACAATTTGGGATGAGGAGATTCTTGATAGCTTCCATGTCTTGATGCTCAAATGGTCCAATACCAGGGACATGGCTAAGTACTTAGATTCTTCCATCTGCAGAGGTTGTGCACTTTCCCCACAAGACTTGATTTTCACCAAGACAGGACCTTTCAGAAGCCTTCCCTTAGACCAAATGGACGTGTTCCAACCTATCATCCCACTACCACCAACTGTCCAAATGGCTAAGTTATTGCAACCTATGTGATTCAGGCAGAGCCCATATTGCCAAGTGGCTGCACTAGAAGCTTCTTAACATTTGGCCTCTCAAATCCTTTTGTTCCTGGGTGGCTTTCCACAAGTGAGATACACGAGGTAAACCATAGAAATGGGCCTTGTGTAACCACTCAACATAAACCATTCCTTCCATTCCACCCAGGTGTTTCATTCACTCAGTTGTTTTATTAAGCAAAAACACAAGTCCAAAGACTTAGACATATTTTTCCATAGCATGAATAATTCACCACCCTTGGTTGCTACTAGCTAGGCTAAGCATGGCATAGATAAGCATCTTAACTTAGAAATTTCTAGCAATTCTACAACTACTAGGATTTCCCAAGCATAACATATAAGCAAATTATAACCATGCAAGGCTAGCAAAATATTTCTAATGCATAGTAGAAAACATAGGGATAAAAATATCATGAAGCACCACTTGCCTTAGTAGTTTGGAGAGTATCTACACTCCTCACAATCACAATCACTATTGGCACCAAATCTACACATAAAATCATAGCAACAAATCACATACAAAATAAATGCAAACAAAAATATATATGGATGCATGCAATATGATATGTGATGATTTTCTAAACTCAACAATACAAGTTCACAGTACTGGTTCATAAACAAGTTCAAAACTTACCAAACAAACTTTATTTGAACACTAAAACAATTCTCAAAAAATTTATATACACAAAATAGGCCTACACATTTTTCTGTAAATAAAACCATTTTAACAGAAACAAAACATTAAACACATTGCATATTTGGAAATGGCTTTCTCTCCTATTTCCATTGATATAAAATTCATCAAATTTGGACGTGGGAATCAAAAGTTATGATTAAAACAAAATCAAACATCTAATAGATTCAAATCCTGATTTTAAATCTAAACCCTAGCCACGCGTCATGTTCTGATTGGTGCGTACCGGTTCGCACGGATCAGTCGATGCAGGCCATTGGATTAAAGTGACCGCGCACGGTCCAGATCCAAGCGTACCGTTTCGTTAAGTGATCTATTCATATGTGCTGGATCTAGATCCAATGGTCATCAATCAAGCGACCACGAATGGGCGGCGCTGGCGGTGGGAACTAGTGGTTGCGTGCTCTGTCTACGGCGGCGCGGCACTACAGGGGGTTTTGGGATCATCGGAGACGCTTACCAGATTCGTGGCGATGCACTGAAGCTTAACGTGGCGATGGCTTGACAAGGCGCCGCGACACGGCACCGAGCTCGTCGGAGTTCTTGGCGTCGGGTGTTCATGGCGTCGTTGGCGGCGCTCCGGGTCACCCTAGCACGAATCAATGGTATCAGGGGGTGCGCAAGGCTACGGCGAACACGCTCGTGTGAGTCATAAACGAAGGAGAACACGGGGCTCACCGAATTTAGTCGCCGGAGTCGAAGACGTCGTCGGGACCTTGTTGTGCTTGATGGAGTCGTCGACCTGGTGTAGTACAGGACGAACTAGAGGTGTCAGTAGGAGCGCAAGAAGGTTGCGAAGCTGTTCGCATGAACCAGAGAGGAAGGGGCGCACGGAGTTTACCAGGATTGGTCGCCGGAGAGGGTTACACTGCTGGCGGTGCAAGAAGCGAATACGGGCAGCCTGGTGGCAGAGTGGTGGCGCTAGGTGAGGGGAAATGCTCGCGGTGCAGAGGGGGTTAAGTAGGAAGGAGGGGGGCGGCGATTACGCGTAGAATCAATGGCAATTAAGCTCGCAGTGGTTGTGGCGAGAATAGCGGCGGGCGCTTGACGTAGCGTGATTGAAGACGACGACGACGTAGTCGCAGGGTCCACTTGCCAGCGAGTGAAACAGAGAGGAGGTGGGGTCAGGCGGTCAGTGACTTGGCGGGTTTGTCTGCGAGTAAGAGAGAGAGAAGGGGGAACCCGGGTGGGCTTAGTGGGCTGATTCTGTTGTTGGGCTATAAAGGTGGCGCCGGCCCTTTTCTATTTCTTTTCTCCTTTTTCTTCTTCTGTTTGCAATTTCAGGAATCAAATTCAAATGATTTCAAAAGCTGTTTGAATTCAAATCTTTTCAGGATTTTGTAGAGTGCAACTCTCACAAATCTGGGCACAAAACCAAGTGGTCACTTTGAATTGGCTTGGTCACTTGGAATAAAATAAAATAAGCAGTGACATAGCACTAGTTTTAAATAGGTTTTGAAATTGGTTTTCAAATCATATTTGTTTTGAAACTTTGGTTTAAATCCTAGCAATCTAGCAATACAATCTGGGATCAATAAAACAACAAGGTTTGTTTCAATGAACAACAATCTCTCATTGGAGAGTAGCATTTGTTTTAAATGCTGATCACATAAAATAATGAGCTCATATGCTCCTGCTTTGGAATTGGTTTGTTTGAAATGAACTCTACATGATCATGAATGAATGGATGATATGCATGAGTTTGAAACATGATTTTAGGGATGTTACAATTTTATCCTCCATTATCTTTTCTTTTTTATTTCATTGCTAGTGGCTCACTGGAAATTGCTATTCTTTGTTGCAAATGCTATTCTTTGTTGCAGTGGTGGTGAGGAGAAAGATCAGGAGAAGTGGTGGTGATGAGCAAGATCAGATCAGGAGCAATGGTGGTGAGAAGCAAGATCCTTTTAGATGGATGATCATTGTGAGTTCTGCCTATTGTTGCCTTGTAATCTTGACATTTTAATTTCTGGATGACCATGTACTACTATTTCTGGATGACCATGTCATTTTAATTTTTGGATGACCATTCCATTTTAGTTTCTGGATGAGTTATGAATATCATTGTCACTTCTGGATGACCATTGTGATTTTAGTTCTAAATCTGTGAGTGCATATCATTGTGAGTTCTGAATTTGTCCAAAAAACGAAAAATGGTGAGGCCTGCGGATCAAGCCAAGGACCTCCTACTACTGTTGTAGCGTCAACTGCCATCTGTAAGATCCCACCCTGTCGTGGGAATGGGCACGGCAGATGCTGCAATCGGCAGCGAGTAGTAGAACGAGGGGCAAGGGCGGCCAGCCATCTGCGGTGCGAGATGAGGGCGGAAACACAAGGATTTACCCAGGTTCGGCCCCCTGGAGGGTAAAGACCTACTCCTGCTAGATTGTATTATGAAGGTGGTACAATGGGCGAGCTCGACGGCTAGGCGGCGAGTCGCTTGGGTGTATGATGGAACGTATCTCTACACGCCCTGCAGGGAGGCTTATATAGGCTCACCTCCCCTAGGGTTTACATATCTCAACCGATTCAGTTAAGGCTTCGGTACTCGTTTGACCTAATCCGACTGGGCCTATCTACTCTCCTGGGCCTTCAGCTTCCAGTCGCTTGGATCCACACCGGGCCTTGATCCAGTCGCCGTCTTGCAGGCCCACTCGCCAGTTCCTGGGCCAGTCGGAAACGTCCTGCTGGGTATACCCCGGTAGGCACATCCCCATCAGTAGTCCCCGAGGCCGTCGTCGATTGGGCGTAGGTGCCTGTTGGCAGTCGGAGTATACGGCTTCAGAGTAGACACCCAGTCGAATCGTCGGCGGGCTCCTGTATAAAGGAAAAAACTAGTCATCCTGATCGCAGCTTTAGCGAGTCGAGTCGGCCAAACACTATCGTAGTGATCGGGTCGGCGAGCCGAGTGGCTGAAGTTGGATCGTTAAACGTGGTCAAACTAGCCGTTGGGGTAATCCAACGATAACATTTGGCGTAATCACCGCGTAGTAACGGCTCCCTGATTTGGCGGGTAACAACCGCTATATAAGGGGAATGGCTGGCGATCGGAGAACCATCTCCTTATCATTTCCTCCGACTGCGCATTCTTTCGCCTTCCTTCGCATCGTGATCCAGCCGACCCGAAATCCTCCGATCCCCCACAAATCCTCCCGCCATGGCCCTCTCCACCGAGCCTTGGGGTAGATCTAAGTGTACGAGGGCGCAACTGGCGTCCTTCGAGGAGGCCGGGATTCTGCGCGCCGGCTGTTGGCGCATCCCCGCGGCCGGAGATTTGACTCCGAACCCGCGCGAGGGAGAATTCATCTGTTTCACCAGCCACCTAGAACGGGGGCTGGGATTCCCTACGTCCCTGTTCTTCCGGCGCTTCTGCACCTACTACGGGATCCAACCGTCGGACCTGGGTCCACACAGCATCGAGCAGCTCGCCATCTTCGTGGCGTTCTGCGAGTGCTACATGGGCTGCCGGCCCTACTTCCCTCTATGGCAAGATCTGTTCCATGGACGGATCAGCCGCAAGGAAGCGGGCGACCCAATGCTTGCCGTGGGCGGCCTGACATTCCATCTCAAGTCGAAGTCTTCGTTCTTTGACTTGATGCTACCCGCCAAAGCGGCAAGCGACTGGAAGAAATCTTGGTTCTACGTCTCCGAGGCGACTCCGGAGGGCGAGACGGCGATCCCACGATACTCTGCCAACCGATCCGAACCGCGCCGTCTTCAAGTCGGCAAGCTCCCTAGCGACCAGCGGATGGTCGTGGACGAAATGCTTCAAACCATCCGCGGTTTGAAGAAGAAGGGCCTCCAGACGATCAACTTATACAATTGCTGGCTCGGGCGGCGGCTCGTCCCTCTGGCTCGGCGCGACCACTACATGTACCAATACACGGGCCGGGAGGACTCGACGAAGTCCTGCCTAGCCGAGTGGAAGCTCGAGAACTACACCCCAGCGCTGAAGAAGATCACCCAGGCGGTGTACCTAGACGCAAAGGCCGGGGTCGCCCCCTACACCGCAAAGCATCCAGCCCCATTGGTAAGTCACCTCACATCGTTCGCAGTCGCAGTTTTTGCAGTCGCGGTCATTCTAACTTCACTTTGTGTTCATTGCAGCTATTCCAAGTGGTGGAAGGATGGCTCCCGCCTTCAGACGACGAGAACTCAAGCTCGTCCGTCCGATACATGGGCGAGTCGCCTCCTGCCAAGGGCGACGCCGAGAGCGACGAGAGCGACGGCGACGACGAATCCGAAGAGGAGGTCGCCCCACTGGTCCGCAAGACCCGCGGGCAGCGTCAGCGTGAGCTTGAGGCGAGTAAAAGCCTCGAGCGTCATGATGACGAGGACGAACTTCCGGAGACCACCTCGCGCCGCCAAGCTACTCCGTCGAAGAAGACGAAGAAGAAGAAGGAGAAGGAGGCGAAGGCCCCTCCGAAGAAGAAGACGAAGCCGATGAGGCCGGCCTCGCCACCACACTCGGCGAGCAGCTCCGACGCCCCCAGCCCAGCCAAGGACGAGGCGCCGCCGACGGCAGCCGCGCTGGACACGGCCACTGTCGAGGTGCCACTGGCCTCGATGCCTCCGCCATTTGCCCCAGTCTCTGGGCTAGGGGCCGCTCCGGCCGCGGCGGCTTCACCTCGCAAGGAAGCTCCTGTTGAAGATGTCCTAGAAGCTCCCGTTGCAGCCTCGACGACGAAGAAGCCGTCTGTGTCTTGGGCACGCGATGTCCTGGAGATGGGCCTCAGCCACCGACTAGGCCCCGAACTGGAGAAGCCAGCCGGCCTCCGCACGGGGCTACGCTTCATTCCAGTCGCCAAGTGAGTTTGCTCACCTACCTTTGTCTTTCATAGCAGCTTGAACTGTCTTGCTCACAGGATCGATTTTCAGGACCGGAACAAAGAAGATAGGCCACCCGACTGTGGCTAAGGTGCCACCCGGCGTCAGCGAAGAGGATCCCTCCCGGAAGAGGAAGGCTAAGTACTTAGATTCTTCCACTGCAGAGGTTGTGCACTTTCCCCACAAGACCTGATTTTCACCAAGACAGGACCTTTCAGAAGCCTTCCCTTAGACCAAATGGACGCGCTCCAACCTATCATCCCACTACCACCAACTGTCCAAATGGCTAAGTTATTGCAACCTATATGATCCAGGCAGAGCCCATAATGCCATGTGGCTGCACTAGAAGCTTCTTAACATTTGGCCTCTCAAATCCCTTTGTTCCTGGGTGGCTTTCCACAAGTGAGATACACAAGGTAAGCCATAGAAATGGGCCTTGTGTAACCACTCAACATAAACCATTCTTTCCATTCCACCCAGGTGTTTCATTTACTTAGTTGTTTTATTAAGCAAAAACATAAGTCCAAAGACTTTGAAATATTTTCTCATAGCATGAATATATAACCACCCTTGGTTACTACTAGCTAGGCTAAGCATGGCATTGATAAGCATCTTAACGTAGATATTTCTAGCAATTCTATAACTACTAGGATTTCCCAAGCATAGCATATGTATATACAAAAATATTCATGCAAGTCTATCAAAATATTTCTAGTGCATAGTTGAAAAACATAGGAATAAAATCATGAAGCACCACTTGCCTTGGTAGTTTGGGGAGTATCAACAATCTTCACAATCACAATCACTATTTGCACCAAAATCTACACATAAAATAATGGCACCAAATCACATACCAACTTTATACAAACAAAAATATATGAATGCATGCAAAATGCCATGTGATGATTTTCTACACCAAACAAGACAAGTTCACAGTACTGAATCTTAAAAAAGTTCAAAACTTTCCAAATAAACTTTATTTGAACAACAAAGCATTTTTCAAATAATTACTATACACAAAATATGCCTAAAAATGTTTCCGTAAAAACAATCATTTTATCAGAGGCAAAACATTTAACACATTGCATAAATGGAAAGGATTTTCTCTCCTGATTCCAATGATATAAAATTTGTCAAATTTGGACGTGGGAATCAAAAGTTATGAATTTTACAAGTTTAAACATCTAATAGATCTAAATTCTGATTTTAAATCAAAGGGCTGGCCACGCGGTGCTCTCTGATTGGTTGATACCGATTCGAACCGGATCACACACACGGGCCGTTGGATTAAACTTAACATGAACGGCCCAGATCTGTTCGTATCGCTTCGTTACAGATCTATTCCTAATCGCTAGATCTAGATCCTACGGTCATGGATCAAACGGGAACAGACGGGCGGCGCTAGCGGCGGCGAGCGGCGGCAGCGGATCTGTCAGAGAGGGTGCCGACGATTTAGGTCGCGCGGGAGAGGGGAAAGTGGCTTACTGGGTTCGACGTGTGCTGCTGATGCTCAAGGTAGGCTTCGTTGGCGAAGGGGCACACCGTGGATGTCGCTGGAGCTCGTCGGAGTCGTGCGCGGCGTCGGGTGTCTGCAGATGTCAACGTCGCCGAGGCTCTGCGTCGTCCTATCACGAATAAAATGCATCAGGGGGTGCGCCAGGTCACAGTGAGCAAGATGGTTTCAAGGAGAAGACAAGGGGCACTCGATTCTTACCGCTATTGCTCATCGGAGTTGAGCGGCGGCTCTGGTGGTTGCGGCCGTGAATGAAGACGACGACCTGGGGCGATATAGTGCAAACAGATAGTGTGAGGAGATGCGCACGGGCAAGGCAGACAAGCTCGTATGAACAAGAGGTGAAGGGGAGCAAGGGGCTCACCGTAATAGGTCGCCGGAGTGCGTCGGTGCTGCGGGGTTCCGAGCTCGAATGCGCGCAGCCTGGTGGCGGAAATGGTGCGCTGAGTGAGGGGAAATGAGCAGCGAGGGGAGGGGGTCCTATAGCCGGAGCAGGGGCAAGAATCTCGCGAGGAAACTCCGGCAATCAAGCCCGTATCAATCGCGGCCGTGATGAGGTAACGGCGGCGTCGACGGGGTCGTGGGGGGCGCGTGGCTGGGGACGATGCTCGCGTGGCACTTGGGTCCACTAGTCAGCGAGTGTGGAGTAGCTCTGTCACGCGTGAGAGAACGAGGGGAAAACCCCGGGTGGGCTTAGTGGGCTAGGTCTGCTGCTGGGCTGAAAGTCTGGCGCCGGCCCAGTTGGGTTTTATATTCCTTTTTCTTTTTCTGAGTTGAATTTTAGGAATCATTTTCAAGTAAATTCAAAAGCAATTGAATTCAAATCTTTTCTGGATTTTTGTAAAGTGTAACCTTCATACTTTTGGGCACAAAACCATGTTGTCTCTCTATACTTGCTTGGTTCCTTTGAACAATCAAAATAAACAGTGCCCCAACACTTGATTTGAATAAATTTTAAAGATGGTTTTAAAACCATATTTGTTTTGTAAATTTTTCCAAACTCCAACATTCAATCAATACTACAAGAAAGCAATCAAAGCTTGGTTTAAAACAATTATACTCTCATTTGAGAGTGGCAATAGATTAATGTTTGCTTACATAAAATAATAGCACTAAGTGCTTCTGTTTTCTTGAAATGAGTTTGGTATTTGATTCCTAAATGATATGCATGCATGGATGATATGCAATCTTTGAAAACATGATTTTAGGGATGTTACAGATCTAACCCCCTTAAGGTGAATCTCGCCCTCGAGATTCGGGTTGGCTAGCAAATAGGTGAGGGTGGTCTTTTCGAAGATCATCTTCTCTTTCCCATGTTGCTTCTTCTTCGGAATGATGGTTCCATTGAACTTTTCAGAATTTGATAGGTTTTTTCTCATAAGTGAGATCACTTTCCAATTGGACTTCCTCCAATGGTATAGTATCTTTCAAAGAAGTCTCTTCCATTTCTGGATGGCATTTCTTAACCTGACTCACATGAAACACATTATGAACGGCAGACAAAGATTCTGGTAGTTCAATCTCATAAGCTACCTCTCCTTTACGACTCAGAATCTTGAATGGTCCAACATATCTTGGGGCCAATTTTCCTTTGACTCCAAATCTCTTCACTCCACGAAGTGGTGACACTCTAAGATAAGCTCTATCACCCACCTCATAGACGACTTCTCTATGCTTAGGATCTGCGTAGCTCTTTTGTCGGGACTGTGTTATCTTCAATCTGTCCTTAAGTAGCTTGACTTTCTCTTCAGCCTCTTTGATTAGTTCTGGTCCGAACAAACTTCTTTCTCCTACACCATTCCATAGCAATGGGGTGGTACACTTTCTCCCATAGAGAAACTCAAATGGTGCCATCTCAATACTGGCTTGATAGCAGTTATTGTAAGAGAATTCTGCGTAGGGTAGACTTTCATCCCAACTGGCTCCATAGTCTAGGGCACATGCCCTCAACGTATCTTCAAGAATCTGGTTGGTCCTTTCTGTTTTTCCATCAGTCTGAGGATGAAAAGCAGTGCTGAATTCCAACCTCGTTCCCAATGACTCATCTAGTTGTCTCCAAAAATGAGAAGTGAATTGAGTTCCCCTATCGGACACAATACTCTTGGGTACTCCGTGTAGACATACAATGCTACTCATATAGATCCTGGCTAACTTAGCACTTGTGTAGGTTGTCGTCACGGGTATAAAATGAGCCACTTTAGTTAAGCGATTGACTACTACCCAAATAGAATCATATCCTGACCGGGTCCATGGAAATCCGGTGATGAAATCCATGCCAATCTTGTCCCATTCCAATCAGGAATAGGTAGTGGTTGTAGTAATCCTGCTGGTTTCTGATGTTCCGCTTTCACTCTACTACATACATCACACAAAGCAATATGTTCGGCGATGTCCTTCTTGAGATTATTCCACCAAAATCTTCCTTTCATATCCATGTACATTTTGGTGTTACCCGGATGAATAGAATATGGTGAGTTATGTGCTTCTTGTAATATCAGTTTCCGAAGCTCCGGATCTTGCGGAACGCAGATACGTTTTCCATACCATAAAGTACCCTGTTCGTCTTCATGGAATCCCTTGGCTTTTCCTTTGCCAATCTTTTCCTTAATCTCTTCAATTTCCTTATATGTCCTTTGGGCTTCTTTAATTTTGTCCAACAAAGTGGGTTGAACATCCAATGACATGAGATGTCCTTCAAGCACAATCTCCAATCTAAGATCTCTAAATTGGGCACACAGTTCATATGGCAATTCTCCCTTAGTAAGGCCATTCACAAAAACCTTACGGCTTACAGCATCCGCTACAACATTTGCTTTACCGGGGTGGTATTGCAAACTCAAGTCATAGTCCTTGATGAGTTCTAGCCATCTTCTTTTTCTCATGTTGATTTCTTTCTGGGTGAAGATATACTTCAAACATTTGTGATCTGTGAACACTTCGCATTGTTTTCCCAAAAGGTAGTGTCTCCATGTTTTGAGTGCATGGACAAGAGAGGCTAACTCTAAATCATGAGTTGGGTAGTTTACCTCATGAGTTTTGAGTTGTCTCGAGGCATAAGCCACAACTTTCCCTTCTTGCATTATAATTGCACATAATCCATGATGAGATGCATCGCAATACACTTGGAAATCCTTCTCCAAATCTGGCAGACACAAGACTGGTGCTGTCACTAGTCTCTTCTTCAATTCTTGAAAACTGAGTTCACATCCCTTAGACCAAGAAAATTTCTTGTCTTTCTTTAGTAACTCCGTCATCGGCTTGGCTATCTTGGAAAAATTCTCAATGAACCTTCTGCAGTATCCTGCCAAGCCAAGGAAACTACGAACCTCTTTCACTGATTTAGGAGATTCCCATTCAGTTACAGCTGAAACTTTAGCAGGATCAACTGCTACACCATGTCCTGACACGACGTGTCCAAGATATCCAACTTCATTCAACCAAAACTCACACTTGCTGAATTTGGCATATAGCTTATGCTCTCTAAGCTTCTCAAGTATCAAACGCAAATGTCCTTCATGCTCTTCTTTGCTCTTTGAGTAGATTAAAATGTCATCGATGAATACGACAACAAACTTGTCAAGGAACTCCATGAACACCTTGTTCATCATATTCATAAAGTATGTTGGTGCATTGGTCAAACCAAATGGCATCACGGTATACTCATACAATCCATACCTAGTGGTGAAAGTTGTCTTAGGTATGTCTTGTTCTCTTATCTTGAGCTGAAAGTAACCTGATCGGAGATCAATCTTTGAGAACACACAAGCTCCTTCTAGCTGATCAAACAAGTCATTTATTCTAGGCAAAGGGTATTTGTTCTTGATAGTCACCTCATTGAGTGAGCGTAATCTATGCATAACCTTTGACTCCTATCCTTCTTTTCCACACAAAAACTGGTGCTCCCCAAGATGAAGAACTTGGTTGAATAAATCCTTTCTGCAACTGTTCTCCAAGTTGTTTCTTGAGTTCTTTCAACTCATCAACTGACATCTTGTACGGTCTCTTTGCTATTGGTCCAGATCCTGGTAGCAAGTCAATAAGAAACTCCACATCTCTATCTGGTGGCATTCCCGACAATTTTTCCGGAAACACATCTAGATATTCACTCACAATTGGCACACTGTCTATGCTAACCCCCTTAAGAGAATTAAGCTTACTCCCTTTCGATTCAAAATTAGACTTGAATCTTATCCATTTCTTTTCCAGGGTTGTGAGTGCAATTGTTCGATTGGCACAATCTAGTACTCCTTCATACTTGGTCATCTAATCCATTCCCAAAATTACATCCAGTCCTTGGGAATCTAGGATTATCAGACTCACTGGAAACTTATGCTTTCCAAACTCTATTACTAGATCCCGGCATCCAAGACTTACTATCATGTCTCCACCTAGAGAACTTACTTTTATTGGACACCCAATTTTTTTAGTTGAAAACTCATTTATATCAACAAATGCTTTTGATATGAATGAATGTGATGCACCAGTATCAAAAAGAACAAGTGCTGGAATAGAATTGAGTTTGAACTTACCAGCCACAGCATCTGGCTCTTCATAGATTTCTTCCACATTGATGTGGTTCACTTGCCCCTTCTGGAAAGGGTTGGGCTTGTTGGGTCCTTCAACTTTCTTTTCTGGGCATTCATTTGCATAATGCCCCATCTTCTTGCACTTGAAACTTTCAACCTGACTAAGATCCTTCTTGACAGGCTGGCTTCCACTACCACTTCCACTTCCATTGTGGTGGCTCTTATATCCACTCTTGTGATTCTTGTACTTATCATTGTCATGACTACAGTGGTGCTTGTTGTCATGATGACGGTTGTGGTTGTGGTTCTTGTTGTACTTCCCATGCTTCTGGAATCCAGAATTCCCACTATCATCATAATGGGAACGCTTGTGAGACGATCCCGAACTGTGCTTGTTAGAGTGCTTTCTCTTCCCGCTTTCAACTTGTTTTATCTTGCTCTCCAAGATGGCGGCCTTGTCACAAAGTGAATGATAAGTGGGGACATAGGCCACAGCTAATTGCAGGTTCAATTCATCAATCAATCCTTTGAGTAACTTTTCTTTCCTCTTAGTATTAGTGTCAACTTCATCCGGTGCATAACGCGCCAGATTGTTGAACTCCTCAATATATTCAGCCACACTGCGGTGGCGTTGCTGCAAGTTATGAAATTCCCTCTTCTACAAACTCATCACTCCAGATGAGATGTGATCAGTACGGAAACCATCTTCAAAGATAGCCCATGTCACATCCTCAATGGGAGTGGTGATCTGGAAGTTATCCCACCAAGTGGCTGCTGGTCCTTCCAACAAGTGTGCTGCAAATCTGACCTTCTCTTCATCAGTACAGCCAACAGTTACCAAGTCCTTGTTCACAGAGCTTAAACAATCATTGACCACCATAGGATCAGTAGTTCCTGAGAACTTTGCTGGCCTCAGTCTTAAGAATATGGTAAGCATGTCAAAACCCGATGGGTTATTCTGATTGTTGTTGTTGTTGTTATTATTGTTGTTGTTGTTGTTGTTGTTCTGATTCTGTATGAACGTGGTCATCATCTGCATCAGTTGCGTCTGAGCTGTCATCATCTGCTGCATTTCGGGGGTGATATTGTTGTTGTTGTTAGGGTTGGGATTGGCACATCGGGGAGGCATCTGTGGTTGTTCAATAGAGATAATAATGAGATACCCATAGATGCTAACATGCACAATACATCACATAAACAATTACCAAACATGCATCATAATAGTAAAAGTTCAACAACATAGACAACAAGTTCTGAAAAGTAAACACACCAGTAGCAAGCCATCCACATGTTGGATGGTCATTGCGACTCAATAATCAAAAGAATAGTAAATAACGGTAAATGAGTAGTCATCACTACTCCTCTGCATCAACCTCCTCATCAACAAGTGTAAGACCTGCATTCTCCATAGCGGTCTTGTACTCCTCGACATTGGTGGTCAAGGTCTCTATTTTGTCTTTGAGAGCCCTCTTCTGTGAACGAAGTCTCTCAATCACACCTTGCTGATGCTTGAGCTCGAAGTCCTTGGCCTCTAGTTCTGCAGTCAAGTCTCGAATCCTCTTGTTCCTATCTTGGACTCTCTTCTCTTGACTCTTGAACTTTCTATCCTGACTCTCAAACTTGGCCTCCATTTCTTTGACTATCTCATCTTGATCCGCGAAGAGCTTGTCCTTCTCTCGAAGCTGCACCTGGAGTTCGTCATTGCTAAGCATGACATTGGTCCTATCAGTATCTAGGTTCCTAAGAAGAACCTCTATGTCCTGGAGGTATAGACGAATTGGCTCCGCCATCTCTCTCGAAGTATCCTCAAAGTCAATGGCCTCACCATCCTCATCATGTATACCGAAAGCATTGAAGTGAGTACCTCTAATCTCTCGAGAGTGTCTCCCTAGTAAACGTCCAAGCAAATCCTGCATGACTACCTCTAGGCCTCTCTCTCCTTGTCATCATGCATGAGCTTGAAGGTGATGGCCTCCGTGGTTGGCTCAGTCTGCCGTCCTGGCTGAGTAACCTTGAAGCCCCAAAGGTCCTTCCTCTCGAACTTGGTGAGGGGAAGCATCATGATGGTAGGTAGTGGGAGATTGAGCAAACTAGTGAGCTCAATAATACGAGTGCCAAAACGAGTTCCCTTGAACTCTTCTGCCGTGCTGATAGTAACATTACGCATCTATTTTATAAGATAGAAAAAGTTAGAATCAACATAATTAAATGATAAATCACAAGACAAGGCATCACATGCATATCTTTGGAAATCAAAACACACAAGTCATGGCATACATATAACCATTACAAACATCCAAGGTTCAACTTATTTTAAACAACATTTGGGAAATAGAATGATAAGTGTGGTAGTTCAACTAACGAAGTACGTTACAATCCCATCTCACTTGCCAAGTTGGCTAACAGGGCATCCCTAGAGGCAATCTGTCGATCTTGATCACATGACTCAATGGCTAAGTCTATGATGTCCTCTCTTAGACGTTGGTTGGTAGGCTCTAACTCTTGGGTATGCTTCTTTTCTTCCCTAAGGTCATTCTGGGTGTTTAGCATTCTACACTTGATTCTATCACCAAGCTCTTTGATGGCCTTCCAAGCTGCATCCCTTGCTGAATCAAAGAATGTGGTGTGCATCACTGAGTTGGTGACCATGCAGAATCCTGAGTCCTTGTGGTTGTATTCCTTGTTTTTATACAAGTGAATTTGCACCCACCAGTACTCAACTCCTTCATCCATCACAGGAAAACCTTTGTACACATCAGCACCATGTATTCCCATGGCAACCATGAGGTCCTTGAGAGCCTTGGGGAATTCTGTCTCACATTCCAAAGTCATAGTCATGAGTGGTCCCTTCCTCACGGCTTCGTTGATGGAGTTCATCTAAAAATACAGATGAGAAAGAAGATTAGAAGAGTTTACGAGAAGAAAAGACAAGTGAGGAAGTTGTTGAAAATTTTCCTTAGTGGTTTCCAATCCTAGGGTCATAATCCTACAGGCAACACAGTGCTCTAATACCATCTGTAAGATCCCACCCTTTATAAAGGTAAGGATCCCTGTGATTGCAATGCTAGTCCCTGGATCAATGCTAGCATCCACAGTTTAAGATGAAGTACACAGAAACAAAGGTCATTATTACATATCATTCCAGAGACAAACATAGTCTTTTACAACTCCATGGCCACAGGCCTAATACAAGAGTTCATTATATAATAAGATAAATAAGTCTTCATCTTCATGTGCCACAGGCAAGGATGTTGAGTGTAGACTCATAACCCCTAGTCATCATGAGAATAACCTGCAACATCACAAGTTACAGCCACAGTGGGTCAATACATTGGAATAGTATTGGCAAGTGATACCTTAGTAGAATATTAGTAGTCTAGATATTATATGAATTTTGGCTAAGTGTAGCTTAGGCTTGCTTTGCTCAAAATAGGTTTTACGTATTAGTTGAAAACTCTAAGTTTTTCTTTGACAAAACTTCTCCCAAGGAAACACCAATAGAAATTGGTGAACCTTCACCCTTGTTCACCCACAAGTTTTTAACTTAGAAATTGGGATGAGGAGATTATTGATAGCTTCCATGTCTTGATGCTCAAGTTGTCCAATACCAGGGACTTGGCTAAGTACTTATATTCTTCCATCTGTAGAGGTTGTGCACTTCCCCACAATACTTGATTTTCACCAAGACAGGACCTTTCAGAAGCCTTCCCTTAGACCAAATGGACGCGCTCCAACCTATCATCCCACTACCACCAACTGTCCAAATGGCTAAGTTATTGCAACCTATATGATCCAGGCAGAGCCCATAATTCCATGTGGCTGCACTAGAAGCTTCTTAACATTTGGACTCTCAAATCCCTTTGTTCCTAGGTGGCTTTCCACAAGTGAGATACACAAGGTAAGCCATAGAAATGGGCCTTGTGTAACCACTCAACATAAACCATTCTTTCCATTCCACCCAAGTGTTTCATTTACTTAGTTGTTTTATTAAGCAAAAACATAAGTCCAAAGACTTTGAAATATTTTCTCATAGCATGAATATATAACCACCCTTGCTTACTACTAGCTAGGCTAAGCATGGAATTGATAAGCATCTTAACTTAGATATTTCTAGCAATTCTACAACTACTAGGATTTCCCAAGCATAGCATATGTATATACAAAAATATTCATGCAAGTCTATCAAAATATTTCTAGTGCATAGTTGAAAAACATAGGAATAAAATCATGAAGCACCACTTGCCTTGGTAGTTTGGGGAGTATCAACAATCTTCACAATCACAATCACTATTTGCACCAAAATCTACACATAAAATAATGGCACCAAATCACATACCAACTTTATACAAACAAAAATATATGAATGCATGCAAAATGCCATGTGATGATTTTCTACACCAAACAAGTCAAGTGCACAGTACTGAATCTTAAACAAGTTCAAAACTTGCCAAATAAACTTTATTTGAACAACAAATCATTTTTCAAATAATTACTATACACAAAATATGCCTACAAATGTTTCTTTAAAAACAATCATTTTATCAGAGGCAAAACATTTAACACATTGCATAAATGGAAAGGATTTTCTCTCCTGATTCCAATGATATAAAATTTGTCAAATTTGGACGTGGGAATCAAAAGTTATGAATTTTACAAGTTTAAACATCTAATAGATCTAAATTCTGATTTTAAATCAAAGGGCTGGCCACGCAGCGCTCTCTAATTGGTTGATACCGATTCGCACCGGATTACACACGCGGGCCGTTGGATTAAACTTAACATGCACGGCCCAGATCTGTTCGTACCGCTTCGTTACAGATCTATTCCTAATCGCTAGATCTAGATCCTACGGTCATGGATCAAACGACCACAGACGGGCGGCGCTAGCGGCGGTGAGCGACAGCGGCGGCTCTGTCAGAGATGGTGCCGATGATTTAGGTCGCGCGGGAGAGGGGAAAGTGGCTTACTAGGTTCGCCGTGTGCTGCTGATGCTCAAGATAGGCTACGTTGGCGAAGGTGTGCACCGTGGATGTCGCTGGAGCTCGTCGGAGTCGTGCGCGGCGTCGGGTGTCTGCAGATGTCAATGTTGCCGAGGCTCTGCGTCGTCCTAGCACGAATAAACTGCATCAGGGGGTGCGCCAGGTCACAGTGAGCAAGATGGTTTCAAGGAGAAGTCAAGGGGCGCTCGATTCTTACCGCTGTTGCTTGTCGGAGTTGAGCGACGGCTCTGGTGGTTGCGGCCGTGAACGAAGACGATGACCTGGGGCGATATAGTGCAAACAGAGAGTGTGAGGAGATACGCACGGGCAAGGCAGACAAGATCGTATGAACGAGAGGTGAAGGGGAGCACGGGGCTCAACGGAATAGGTCTCCGGAGTGCGTCGGTGCTGCGGGGTTCCGAGCTCGAATGCATGCAGCCTGGTGGCGAAAGTGGTGCGCTGAGTGAGGGGAAATGAGCAGCGAGGGGAGGGGTTCTTATAGCCGGAGCAGGGGCGAGAATCTCGCGAGGAAACGCTGGCAATCAAGCCCGCATCAATCGCAGCAGTGATGAGGTAACGGCGGCGTCGACGGGGTCGTGGGGGGCGTGTGGCTGGGGACGATGCTCACGTGGCACTTGGGTCCACTAGTCAGCAAGCGTGGAGTAGCTCTGTCCCGCGTGAGAGAAAGAGGGGAAAACCACGGGTGGGATTAGTGGGCTAGGTCTGCTGCTGGGCTGAAGTCTGGCGCCGGCCCAGTTGTGTTTTCTATTCCTTTTTCTTTTTCTGAGTTGAATTTCAGGAATCATTTTCAAGTAAATTCAAAAGCAATTGAATTGAAATCTTTTCGGGATTTTTGTAAAGTGTAACCTTCATACTTTTGGGCACAAAACTATGTTGTCTCTCTGTACTTGCTTGGTTCCTTTGAACAATAAAAATAAACAGTGCCCCAGCACTTGATTTGAATAAATTTTGAAGATGGTTTTAAAACCATATTTGTTTTGTAAATTTTTCCAAACTCCAACATTCAACGAATACAACAAGAGAGCAATCAAAGCTTGGTTTAAAACAATTATACTCTCATTTGAGAGTGGCAATAGATTAATGTTTGCTTACATAAAATAATAGCACTAAGTGCTTCTGTTTTCTTGAAATGAGTTTGATATTTGATCCCTAAATGATATGCATGCATGGATGATATGCAATCTTTGAAAACATGATTTTAGGGATGTTACACCATCACACTACACAAGTGATCTTGTTAGGTACCTGATCACATGATACAAGTAGCATTGTATATTGATCACAGGGCCATTTAAAAACAATGCAAATTGATCATTTCATAGATACAAGTAGATGACCATATTTACAACCTGATCATTTCACAACCTAATCATTTCATAACCTGATCATTTCACAACCATTTCAGAACCATTTCACAACCTGATCATTTCACAGTCATTTCATCACAACCTGATCATTTCATAGATAAAAGTAGGTTTGAGAATCATTTCATAGATACTAGTACTAGCAACCAAAAGCAACCTCATATCTAGGACCATCCATAGTCTAGACATTACAGGACCAAAAGCATCCTGATAGCTAGGACCATCCATAGTCTGGACATTACAGGATCATTCCATAGTCTGGACATCACAGGACCGAAATCATCCTGATATCTAGTACCTGATAGTTAGGATCATTCCATAGTCTGGACAAGTAGCACCAACAGCACCCTGATAGCAACACAACCAACAACCTAGAGGACCATATTTACAAAATAGCACCAACCAACACAACCAGTTGATTACATGACCTTCTTAACCTCCAGCTTAAGTCCGTCGGTAGGGCTGCGGCGGAAACGGAACATGAAGACATCGCCATTATGCATCCTGGTCACCGCCACCACCTGGGACCATTGGGTTGTAATTTGTCCTCCTTTACCCTTCCCTTTGCTCATGATGAGGGAGACAATTATGGGATCACGGCCTCCACAGAAGACTCTCAGCTTTGATGGGAAGTCCTTATATGACCTGATGTTGGAATTGGTGAAGTTCCTTGGTAAATATTGCAATGCAAACAACAATGCAATTAGCAAAATGCAATCAGCAATGCAAACAACAATGCAAGGACATAGTGCAAACAATTTGTTTACCATTTTAGGTTTTGGCTCCTCTGTGTTTGGTAGCTGCATAGTGCATACATACACTAGTAGAGTGGGTTTCTTCTTTGCAAGTTCCCTCATGAACAGCACATGTGTGCGTTTCAAAGCAATCTTGTTGCCATACACACAACACTTATCAAAACTGACACTTTCCTTTGACTTGGGACCTACATGCAAAGAAAAGGCACATTTTCAAATCAGCAAACTGCATAAGTAAAAGATAAAGTAAAGGAACAATGGCAGAAAATCTTGTTGGCAGCGGTGTCTTCCAGGGCAGCGGCTTCTGCATCAGCTTTCTTAGCACTCCGCTTAGCCTGAGCAGCAGCTCTCTCCGCTGCAATGACAGCTTCGTCATCCGAGCTAAGCTCGATGACCCCCGGAGAGTCCGTGGTCACCTACCAAAATAACTGAATCAGTACATGCATCAAAGCACTTGGAAACATAAAGCACTATATCAACTTGGAAACATGTATCAAATATCTGCACATCACTCCCCAAACCACTATATACTGCTGATATCAACTTGGAAACAACAACACAACAATTGCAAGTTCTATCCAATAGATAGATAGCACTACACATCTAGTCATTACAGATCTTCATCCATCATAGTCAGACTAAAAGCAGCACAACAATTGCAAGCTACAACAATTGCAAGCTACATCAGATCAGACTAATCTAAGATCATCATCAATAGATAAAAGCTACATCAGATCAACAATTGCAAGCTACATCAGATCAGATCAGACTAATCTTCATCATCAATAGATAAAATCAGCACAACAATTTCAAGCTACATCATATCAGACTAATCTAAGAGCTCCATCAATCATAGTCAGTATAGATCTTCAAACCCAAAAAAATCTCTAAACCAACTTATCCACCTCCCTATCTGAACCTAGGACATGGACATGGTTATCTTCTTAACATGGACATGGTTATCTTCTGAACATGGCCCATCATGGCGAAGCTACATCAGAAAAAAAGAAGAGAGGCTCCCTATCTTCTCAACATGGACATGGACAATACACCTCCCTATCTGAACCTAGGACATGGCAGCTAGCGGGTGGACAAAGGCATAGGCTAGGTTCGTCAATTGCTCAAGCACAGGCTCGAGGAGGGGAAGTAGAGGGAGGCAAATCGGTGGAGCTCGAGGAGGGGAGGGGAGGGAGAGGGGCTTGCGGGGAAAGGGAGGGGGAGGGGCTTGCGGGGGAGGGGAGGGGCTTACCGGCGGTGCTGACTGGTGGTGCTCGAGGAGGGGAGGCGGAGGGAGGCAGATCAGCAGAGCTCGAGGAGAGGGGGAGGGAGGCGAATGGCTCGAGGAGGGAGCTATACCAGGAAGGAGTTAGTATACCAGGAGTCCACGAGTGGGTGAAGGCGTTAAGTCTGCTAAATAAATGGCATTGAGTTAGGTAGTAGATTAAAAAAACACATTCAAAAATAAAATAAGATTTAAAATAAGATTTTCATTTTATTTTATATATGTGACATTTTGCAACAACTTTTGTTTCATATATGTGTAATTTTACAACATACTTCAAAATGGCACGAAGCAATTTTTCAAAAATGATTTGAATTGGTAGTAAGTGAGTCAGATTTCGTCGCAAAAAAGGGCCGTTTTGTGAATCAACCACCAAATGAAAGTTTCAAAATGCCAGCACCACATTTTTCTAAAATAATAGACCACCTTACATGTACAATTGTCCCAACTAGGGTATCTCAAACCTTTCGGTCCACCCGTGGCAAAAAAGACAAATGTCTGCCGAATCGGTAAGAAGTCGATCCGATTTGAACTACAGGTACATTATCGTATGCTCATGATTTTTAGAAAAAAATCATTTTTAGACTCACAATATGCTATTGTATCATAGATCTAATGCAAGTTTAGCGAGACTCATCCCCAAGCTAAGAACCTTCATGCCCGCCGTTTTGACCATAGTTTGAAATAGGCGTAAAAAATTCAAAAATTGTCCGAACAATGTAAATATTTCATGTGGCGTCATTTTATGTGACACAGTTGCAAGGAAATATACCAAACTTACCATATTTATTGCATCTCAAAAAGTCTTTCTCAAAATGAGTTATTATGTTCGAGGTTTTATTGCTTTCGGTCCAAATGACCAATGTTATGACAAGAATCGTGGCATAGTTTGTGATAACGTGCCCATATTGTGCACGTATGTGCATCCTGGGATGGCGAACAATGTTGCAGGAGAAATTTTTCATAATCGTCGCACCAAAAAACCATTTTCTATTTTCCGAGCGCAAAAAACGGGCCGTTTTATGAATCAACCACCAAATGAAAGTTTCGAAATGGCAGCACCACATTTTTCTAAAATAATAGACCACCTTACATGTACAAATGTCCCAACTGGGGTATCTCAAACCTTTCGGTACACCCTTAGCAAAAACGACAAATGTCTGCCGAATCGACATGAAGTGGGTCCGATTTGAACTACAGGTACATTATCGTATGCTCATGATTTTTTGCAAAAATCATTTTTAGACACACAATATGCTGTTTTATCAGAGATCCAATGGAAGTTTAGCGAAACTCATCCCCTAGATAAGAACCTTCATGCCCGCTGTTTTGACCATAGTTTGAAACAGGCGTAAAAATTCAAAAACTGTCCGAACAATGTAAATCTTTCGCGTGGTGTCATTTTATGTGACACAGTTGCAAGGAAAAATACCAAACTTGGTATATTGATTGCATCTCGAAAAGTCCTTCTCAAAATGAGCTATCATGAGGCGTCATTTTATCATGTAGCCAATGAAGGAGGCCTGCTTCGCAAGGATGGTGGAAGCTCAATGCAATGGAAAGATGGGTCTATGTCCATGGATGAAGGAAGTACTGTCCGTATGGACCTTAGCCCTATTGCGCCTATGGTGGACAGAAATGATGAATTCAATTCCTAACCTGGGCAGCCTATGGGTGATGAAGGCAAGTATGATCGAAATAGTACTAGCACAAATCCTTTACTAGTCAATTAATTCAGATTATTGCTGGACATGGATGTCAGTATTTCCAAACTAAACAAGCGCCCAAATCTTTTTCTACTGTTGTAGCTTGATAAGCTTCTAGTATAAATAAGCATGCTTGCTGCAATTATTGTACTGATATTGTACTGCTATTATATTTGCTTGCTTTTATTTCAGGTTGTAGCTTTTATTGTACTGATATTTGGAAAGCTTCCTATAATTTTTTACTGCTATAGTTTCTATTTCTACTGATATTTTACTGCTTTCTTCTGTTTCAGGCATATCACTTGTGGTAGTCAGCCGCAATAGAAAAGGCACAGGCCTGGAAAAGATGACCAAGGGTCTGGGATGCAAAGTGAGGATTAAAATTGTTGAAGGGACGAAACGCCTCGAGAGGCCCGTGCTAGATGCAAAGTTTGCATCAGAAGGTGGGATGATTGCAAGAAGCGATACACCGATTCTTCCACACTTCAAGGAATACAAAAAGGACAAGACTATGTTGAAAGACTTATAGGAAAAGTTGCTGTAAGCTCATGATTCCTTACCTGAATGTGTTTTTTCTACTATTTTTGGTCATTTTGTTACTTATCTTATCATTGCATTATTTGTTGTTTTTGTAGGAAAATTTTGAGATGGACAGTGATGCAAAGGAAGTTAAGGTAGCCTGCACTGATATCTTGAAGAATGTTTCAAAGCAAAGACGACATTTGGTCAATAAGAAGTTTTTTGATCAAGTACCAGCAGCTGAACTCAGCATCAAGTCCCCGGTTTCATACATCTCTGATGAGGAATGGCAAGCGCTACTCAAGCTGTGGACAAACCCGAAACACATGGTATTCTGCATTGCTTGACCTTTGCATTCTGTATTTACCATGTACTGTAGTTTTATATGCTGTCAACTACTGTTTTTTGAAGTTTGAATGTTGAAGGAACAAAATAGTAGCTATTTAGATGCTATCGACTAAACTTCTTATATTGGATGAACAAAGCAACTGTTATTTACATGCTGTCAACAAGTCAAGTGAACTACTTTATTTTATCTGATGCTTTATGTGATAGGATACATGCTCATTTTGTTGCTTGATATGATACATAATCTGGTCAAGTCTTGTGAAGTAGTTTATATTCTAGTATGCAGATTGTTGGAAATGTTCTTATAAAAATGCTCTCATATGTAGGAAACGTGCCAAAAGAACAGGACCAATCGAGCACTAGTCAAGTTTCAACAGAAGATCGGTTCGCGGTGCTATCTAGCTCATCTGTATGTAGCCGTAAGATACTCTTACATATTTATTTAGGCATAATTAACTTGTGTCCTTATAAGCCTGTGTCCTTATTAATGTTGGAAATCATTTAAGAGGGAGGAACATTAGGTTGAAGAGCTTAATGCCATTGACATGTTTAAGGTCACCCACAACAACAAGAACGCTGGTTTCTCTGTCGCAGTTCAAGATGCTATAGTGAGTCACTCCTTTCCTGGTTGTGATTAAATCTGTGTGTGGGCTTGTTTAGTTCCGCCTAGGTTTCTTTAATGGTCTACTTGATAAGATTATTAATGTTGGAAATATTCTATAGTTGTGATAAGCATGTTATTCTTCATTTCTTACCAGAAGGTTGCTCTCCAAGTATGATATAGTTCTAGTCTACTTTAAGAACTTATAATACTGTCCATTTCATATTTCTTTGCTTCTGCTCGTAGTTGATTACCTTATTTTTCTGGGATTCTGCTCCTACTGTTTGTGCTTATGCTAATGTTTCCTAACATCTTTGAGCAACTGATTCCAAATGGCAGAGCAAAATGGAAGCTGAGATGGCTAAGCCGGTACCAGAAGGGGAACAGCCAAAGTCTGATGTGGAGGTGGTTGCCCAAGTTCTCACCAATGAGGCGCCATCAAGCACATTCCTGAAGAATGTTGGCCTCCACACGGGCTCCAAGAACAAGATGAACAGTTCACATGCGGCTGTATCTACTCATGTCTGTGACCTGCAAGAGAAGTTGCAGAACTCAGAGCAGCAAAGTGAAGAGATGTCTGAAGAATTGGCTGCAATCAAGAAGGCGGCGCAAGAGGCAGAAGCTGCACAAGCTCAACAGGATAAGGAGTACCAGGTGCTGGTTAAGAGGGCGCAAGAGCATGAGGAGAATCTTGCTCACATGATGGCATTATTTGGAGCCAAATCACAAGATGGCTTTAGTTGGTCAATGGGTATCTTGCTGGGCGATGGGTATCTTATTACTGTTTTTTGGCGATGAGCAGCTTGCTGTTATTTGAGTACCTTGTTGTGAGTATCTTGCTCTCGTTTTGGCTGTGAACCTGATGTACCTGATGACTGTAAACCTGATGCTACATGATGATGGTGGGTTGTGAACCTGATGTTACTTGAAATGATACCTGATGCTACATGATGTTAATTTAGTGTTTGAAATGCTACATGATGTATTGAAATGTTGGTTTTGAATTTCAAATGTTGATTTCCTGTCTATTTAGTTTGTGCTAAATGAAATAGTGGCCTTAGTAAATAGGCCACAACCCAAAGTAATTAAATGGCCATAGACAAAGTAATATGGACTGGAATAAAAGGTCTTGGCCTAGAAGAAAGTGTAAATGGACATTTCTTTTTCAGAAAAAAAAAACTGAAATATAAGCTAATAGACTGAGTAAGGCCATGGCCCAAATATAAGACCGACACTGAAAATGCCACTAGCCATAATATAGAGAGCCCTAAAAATGCTAAGTTTGGCCCAATAACTCGAAAAAAATTACCAGAATAATAATTCATAATGGACCAAATTAATGGGTTGGCCCATATAACAATCAGTATGGACCGGGCTAAATTCTCATTAAGATGTTTTCATTTCGTCACAAAGATCTGCCACGTCGGATCATCCACGTGGCATGGGCTAGTTGCACATGACAATTTTGGAACATCATAGAGGTTATGACAATCTCAAATCGTCATAGTATCTTATGACGATTTCAATAAAATCATTGTTACAGTTCATTAGCTCCGCCCAGCTTTCAATGATCTCAAAATCGTCATAGAATCTTCATAAACGGACTATTGTGACGATTTTGTGACGAAAATAGAGGGTCATATAATGCCAGATTCCTTGTAGTGTCATGCCATACAAGTTACTATTGATGAAAATGTTAGACAGTTAGCTCAACTACATGCTAAGTGGGAAAGAGAAACTGAAATTGCTAGAAACAATAGTGTGTGCACTATCACCACCCCCAATATGGATGCCACTAAACCACAAGAAGTCCCTATTCCTCCTACCACAATGCCTAAACCCAATGAGTCTACTACAAGTGATGCTAAGTTTGATTTTGATCTTGATTCCTGCAATATTTCTGAAGTGATTATGTTCCTACAAAATCTTTCTAGAAGTCCTGATGCTAGTGATATGAATGTGGCTTTCACCAAACACATTACAGATGCTCTCATTAAAATTAAGGAAGAAAAGTTGAAACACAAAGCCTCAATTCCTAGGAAAGTATATGATAGTTGGGAACCCATCATTAATATGCAAGTGAATGACTTTGATCTCAAAGCTTCATGTGACCTTGGTTCTAGTGTCTCTATTATGCCTAGAAAGATTTATGAAATGCTTGATTTGCCACCTTTGAAAGATTGTTATTAGGATGTCCCACTTAATGATAATGCTAAAAAGAAACTCATGGGGAGTGTTAATGATGTTCTTATTATGGTTAACAATGCTTATGTCCCTGTTGATTTCTATGTTTTGGATGTTGAATACAATGCTTCTTGTCCAATTACTTTGGGAAGACCTGTTCTTAGAACTATTGGTGCCATCATTGATATGAAAGAAGGCACCATTAAATATCAATTTCTATTCAAGAAAGGTATTGAACACTTCCCTATGAGGAGAGAAAAGTTACTTTTTTCTCCTCCTTTTGAAAGCAAGGTTTGATGTTAATGCTTCTTCATTTTAAAATACTTGATTCTTGCTTCTTGTGCCTAACTTAAAGGTGTTAAAGAAAAGTACTTATTGGGAGATAATCCAAAAGTTTTCTTGAGTCTTGAAAGTTATTACCTCTGTAATAACCGCTTCTTATCCTTTTTCTTCTTTTTGTGCCAAGAATAACCTCTAATAAGAGGGAAGTAAGATTTGGGGAGTTGCTGTCCCGAAACAGATTTTTGTGCTCCACCGTAAAATTCGTGTAAAATCTTTGTAAGTCGGATTGAGCTATAATTTTCTGAATAAATCCCCCAGGTTGTTAGCTAACTTTCGTCCGTACAACACTTGTTGATTTGAGTAACAGAAGGTCTTCGAAAAAATCGGTTTCTACCTGCTGGTTTGTTTTGACAGATTTCTGCCATTATTTGTATTTGCTTCTTATTGGTTCCTTTTTGGGTTCTTTTTGGGAAATTAAGCTTTCTGAGGGAATTACTACAGTAGCTTGTGTTTTTAGTGAAAGTTTTGTTGTTTTAAAACTAAACCCCAAGGTTCTATTATCTTTTGAATACACTAATGTTGCTAATTAAGATTGTGTGAAGTTTTGTATGAAGGAAAATTTTCAGGTGTAGAGAAAAAATTATGTAATGAGATGAAGAATGGATAAAATCTCAATCTTGGGGACCCCACCCCGTGTCACCCCAAGTAATATTCAAGAGGTACAAGCCTCAAAGATTGGGGATGCCCAAGGCATCTCCTTCTTCATCAATAAAAATCTCAGGTCTTTCTAGACACTTTATTTTTATTGTTTCATGCACTGTTGTGTTGTTCTTGGAGCGTCTTACTTTTTGTTTTGGTTTTTGTTTGCTTGAATAAAGAAGTTTGGACCCTCGTTCTCGCTGTGTTGTTTCAAATAAGTTTATTGGTGTTGGAGAGTAGAAATTTCTTGCTTGAATAGT
Source organism: Avena insularis (assembly GCA_023614405.1). Lineage (NCBI taxonomy): Eukaryota > Viridiplantae > Streptophyta > Magnoliopsida > Poales > Poaceae > Avena > Avena insularis. The sequence goes on from JAJUPC010000411.1 coordinate 273,988, forward strand.
ACAAGAGGAGCTTGCTTTGACTGTGACTTAGACTTTATCTTATCATGCTAGATGTTTTATGGACCTTATTGTAACACCCCGTCCACTCCTGGGCCCGGGGGGTGTCACTCCTGGCAGCTTAATAGGATATCTAGACTGGCCCCACAGACCAACACTAGTCTTTTCTACGCACTTTGTCCTCACTCGTGCGTACCCGGTTACCCACTTTTCGGTCGGTCACCCATCCTAGAATTGCTCTAGGCCAAGCACGCTTAACCTTAGAGTTCTTTTCGAATGAGCTTCCGGAAAAGAAGTTGCAACTTGTTGATATGGGTATCCTATCAATCCTATTAAGCCATGTGCCTGGATCTCACATACACCCACCCTTTAGAAGATCGATGCCCTCATCGATCAAGCACACCCCAGGAACGTTCCCTCTTGGCACGCGTCATGCGTCCGGTCTTGCACATGTGCCATGCCGTGTCCACTCTGGGCCACACGCGCCATGCTCCACATGTCCCGCCACTGACCTGCACACACCCGTGTAATCGCAAGGGTCGGCTCTGATACCACTTGTAACACCCCTAACACCCCGTCCACTCCTGGGCCCGGGGGGTGTCACTCCTGGCAGCGTAATAGGACCTCTAGACTGGCCCCACAGACCAACACTAGTCTTTTCTACGCACTTTGTCCTCACTCGTGCGTACCCGGTTACCCACTTTTCGGTCGGTCACCCATCCTAGAATTGCTCTAGGCCAAGCACGCTTAACCTTAGAGTTCTTTTCGAATGAGCTTCCGGAAAAGAAGTTGCAACTTGTTGATATGGGTATCCTATCAATCCTATTAAGCCATGTGCCTGGATCTCACACTTATGCTTAGTGATTATTGCTGTAGCATGACTTGTTCCAAACAATTGGGATTGCTTAATGTGCCTTGAAGGAATCATGTTTTGTTTTAGCATACAAAAGCATAGTATTGTGGTATTATCCTTTGATGCTTTGTTTGGGTTGACTTGGCACATGCTCACACCATGTTATGACTATCAACAAGTCACCATAGCCTCTATGATCATTTAGTCCTTGACTTGTAGTACCACTTTATGCTTTGAGTAGTAATATTTTGTAGCTCTGTATGATTATGGCCATTATTGCTCTCTTAGTTGGTCGCTCCTAGTCTTTTGCTAGCCTCCGCTTGTATGAGTAAGCTCTACTCATGCATCCAACTCCCAAGAAACCAAGTTATTCTAAAGTATCTACTATAAATTCCTATGCATGGTGTGTTACACCATTCCAAGTATATTCTTGTTTTCATCTACCTTCCAATTAAAAAGTCTCTTTGTTATGTGAAAACTTAGTGATTAAAGCTCTCACAAACTTGATGGCACACTTTATTTTTCTTGCCCCTTATAAAGTTGAACCATTGTGTCATCTATGTTGTATATGCTTGCACTTATACGTTAGAATTAGCAGAACCATGCTGTCATGGGGAACGCTTTCAACATTACACTTGTACATTGTACACAGTTGATATCATGCTCTTTTGTTTATGGATGTCGTCGATGTGAAATGAAAGGGGAGATTGTAAGTCCATGGAGTTATGTATGTGTGTTAGAGAAACGCCTGGGCCACTAGCCTAAGCCATGCCTAATCATGGTGAAAACTTGCAGCATCACCATAATGAGCAATCTATGAAGCATTCTTCGTATAAAAAAAGATATAGAAAAAAAGAGATTGACAAAAGGAAAAAAAAGATGAGAAAAGAGGAGAGAGAAAAAGCACCATTTTCCCATGGTAAATAAGAAGATTTCTGAGATGCTCATCGTCTTCTTGCCTTGTCATTTTGATTATGGGATAGCTCCTTTATCATGTGAAAGGGGTACGCCGTTGGCGGTTCTCTATGATACACATGTACTTACTATGACAAGAACTTACCGATAACTAAACTTGAGTAGCATGAGGAGCGGCCCTCGTATTCAAGGGACATGAGATTGCCAACTTATACTCTGTCAAGCATATACTCCATAATTTGTTCACTTTAACCTTAATCACTTCAAGATTCTTATGATAGGGGAAATGAGAGCTGAAAGCTAACAAGTACCATAATATTTGAAAGCTCTTTTTGAGACTTGAAATCCCTGATTCCCTTTATGAAGGGCCCTTCTTCCACCATTATATTGAGTATCCACCTTCTATCCTTGGCACCAATTAAGATAGCATAGTTGCCATTCTTAGTTCTATGTGCATTGTCCCAAAACTTATTGATTGATTCATATTGTTGATATTGCTTGCTCATGAACTATTTATATCTAGTCACTCTTATGAACTTTGAAGGTGTCCTATGCATTTATTGGCTACTCCATGATGGGCAAGCTGAATGCCACTATGTTATGTTTTCTATATTTGAAACAAAAAAACGTCTTTCAATGCATTGTTGTTCATGATATTTATATGTAACTTTCATGTTGCATGCATAGTTACTTTGTCTTCTTGTTAGAACTTCTTCTTTCATGCTCATGTTTAGAGTTCTTTGATCCTAGATTTCAATGCTTGCAAATGGTTTGATCTTGATTTTGATGGCGCATGTCACCTCAAACATTATTCTTTTTATCACTTACCTACTCGAGGATGAGTAGGAGTTAAGCTTGGGGATGCTTGATACGTCGAAAACGTATCTATAATTTTTTATGTTCCATGCTTGTTTAGTATCTACTTTTCTTTGCTTTATCTACACTTTTAGGTCTTTTTATATGTTTTCTGGGACTAACCTATTAACAAGATGCCACAGTGCTAGTTGCCTGTTTTCTTCTATTTTTGGTTCAGAAAAGGAAGAAAATCAATATTCTCGGAATAAGACGGGACAAAAGCCAAAGTCAATATTTTACCGTGGGGAACACGGAGCCCAAAGACGATACGGAGATGAGCCACCAGGGGCCCACACCCCCTGGCCACATGGCCTAGCCTGGCCCACGCCAGGAGGGTGTAGCCACCCTGGGTGCCCCCTTCCTTGCCTCTTCGCCTATAAGAAGCCCCCGATACCAAAACCCTAAGTACCCGATCAATCTTCCATGAAACAGTCTGTAGCCGCCGCCACCATCGTCCCTAGATCGGGGGGATCCAAAGCTCTTCCCGGCACCCTGCCGGAGGGGAGATCATCCCGGAGACCTTATTCATCACCATGCCAGCCTCCGTTATGATGCGTGAGTAGTTCCACCTTGGACTACGGGTCCATGTAGTAACTAGATGGTTATCTCTCCTCCTTTGTGCTACCATGTTTAGATCTTGTGAGCTCCGTTCATGATCAAGATAATCTATTTGTAATCATGCATGTTGTGTTTGTGGGGATCCGATGGATATTAAGATTACTATGTCAGATTGATTAATGGTTTTGTCTTATTGATTCTATCATGTCTGTGTTGTTTGTGATCTTGCATGCTCTCCGTTTCTAGTAGCTATCTTGGGCAAGTAGATGCTAGTGACTCCAAGAGGGAGTATTTATGCTCGATAGTGGGTTCATGCCTCTATTTAATCTAAGGGAATTTATAGAAATCTCTAAGGTTGTAGATGTGTTGTTGCTACTAGCGAGAAAACAACGGTCTCTTATTCATGGAACAAGTGGATTGTTTACCTTACACACTTTGCTTAAAGCAGTTATCTGTTGCTTGTAACTTAATACTGGAGGGGGTTTGGATGATAACCTGAAGGTGGATTACTAGTCATAGATGCAGTTGGATGGCGGTCTATGTATCTTGTTGTATTGCCCAATCAGATCTCATAGGATCATGAATGTCTAGTATTGCATTTTTATGCCTTGCTCAGTCCTCTCAATTTCCCTGCTGTAATTTGTTTACCCAGCATGCCATGTTTGTTTATCTTAAGGAGAACACCTCTAGTGAACTATGGACCCCGGTCCAATATTTACCATTGATACATCTTCAACTGTTACTGTTTACTTTTTGCAAACCACTATTACCTTCCACACCATACAGTTAATCCTTTGTTTTCAGCAAACCGATGAGAGTGACAACCTCACTGTTCGTTGGGACAAAGTCTTGAGTTTGTGTTGTGCAGGTTTCTAAGTTGCTAGCAACACCTTTGAGTTGTTTCCTTCCTCCTACTAGTTCAATAACCTTGGTTTCTTACTGAGGAAAGACTTGCTGATGTGCTCATCATACCTTCCTCTTGGGGTCCCCCAACGAAGCTCCACATTCAACTAAGCCACCATCAGTTTTCCTTATTGTTGTTTGTTCTTCGTTTTTGAGTCGTTTATCACCGTTTCTGCTAGTTTTTCCATCTACTTTTTTCAAGTCCACATAGTGTACCTTTGTTTTCATACCATAGATGCAACCTATCTACAACATTCGTGCCTTGGAACGTACACATGAGACTAGTTGCTTTGCTTTGACAGGCAGCACATTAGGGTTTTGAAGCGCAGAAAATTTTCGACCAGGCAAAACCAGGCTATCCGGCCGACATACCCCGGACTATCTGGCATAGCCAGAGTCTCCGACGCAAATTACCGGACTATCCGACCTATTTTGTTCAGAATTACTGCACTCGTTTTGCATTGAGTCATATAGTTGAAAAATAAAAAAATAGAATCAGTACAAAAAAGAGAGAAAAGAGCTACAAGCGTGACAAAAGAGATATCAAAAGTGTGCATTATTGGAGGCCTAGTTGATCATAGCACTTGTAGATTGAGCAATCTTGTGCTTGTTTATTTTGAGCTATTACCAGCGTCTCACTTGTGCATTGCAATATTCCTGTTCATAAGTTGCATTGCCACGTTTATCTCCATCGTGTGTGTTTCCTTGGGTGTTTTTCACACGTCCAACCTGTAGGGTTCGCAGCATAGAAAACAAAAAATTTCCTACGATGGGAACTATGTACCAAGATCTATCTACTAGATACAAACAACGGGCGGATGTATATCCGTAGAGAACATACCCTTGAAGACCGACAAAGCTTAACGAGTTCAACTCGTGGTTGATGTAGACGATCTCTTGCCGATCTCAAGATCGAGAGGAAGTCCTAGCGCCGCAAAGCAGCAGTGCATCCGTGCTCGCACACGCACAAGACACTGGGAACCTCCGCCTCCTCGCTCAGCGATGCAGCGGAAGCACAACCCTTTCTTGCCGAATAGCCACTGAACATGTATCTCGCTAGTCCGAGACCATGGGGAATAAATTCTAGCGGGGGCGAGAGATCCTTCCCGAGGAGGTGTGAGAGCCACGTGAGGAGGGGGGCGCCTTTTACCGGAGGAGGGGGCAACCCCAAGGGGGTGGCCGGCGCATGGGGCTGCCCCCTTGCCCTCCCCTCTTCAGGTGGGTGGACACTCCACTCACAAAGGTCCTTTAAATTCCCTCCACTCAAAAGTCCACTCAAATTCCTATTAAATTTCCACCAAATTTAATGCAAACTCTCATTAAATAAAACTCTTTTATTTTATTCAGAATTTTCTCAATTACTTTAATGACAAACATTCACAAATAACCCCTTGCTAGAATTCCATTTCACATGCATAACCACTTTATGCAATTTTACCCGAAAACCTGTTTCGGTTTCTAGTGAAATAAATTCCTACGCTTGTTTATTCTTTCGGCATGAAACATTTGCTCCAACTGGATGCCAGTGTCCCTTAAGTGTGTCACCCTACAGTTCGCGAATAATGCGGACATGATCGAGACCCTTCTCCGATCAATAATCGATGGGACGAGATCCATCTTGACTCCCACATTCAACGATGACTTTTCCTGTGATCGTCGGAACCTTTTACGCTTATATCTTAATCCCTTTGTTTCACGATATATTACATGTCCGAGATTCGATCATCGGTATCTCCATACCTAGTTTGATCTCGTTACTGACATGCACTCTTTTCTCGTTCCCGTGATATAACATTCTAGTGATCAATTATCACTTGCTTGCAAGCTAACCAATGTGATATCACCGAGAGGGCCCAGAGCATATCTATCCTTCATTGGGATGAAAAAATTCCACTCTTGATCCATGATTCTCAACATAACACTTTAGTAGCTTTGAAGCCATCTTTATAACCACCCAGTTACGGAGTGACGTTTGATGTCAACAAGAAACTCTTCCGGTGTTAGTGATTGGCATGATCTCATGGTCTAAGGATTAGGATTACTTCGTAGTTTGTTTATAGCAATATAAACTCAATGACTTTGATCGTAATGCTATACTTCGGATGAATGTTCATCACACCATTACACTAATGTTGTGATCTCGTTATTAACAACATCCAATGTCTATGATCAGGAAACCGTGATCATTTTGTTAATCAACGAACTAGTTTAGAAGAGAGGCATAACTAGGAAATTTCTGTTTGTTTATTAAACACACATGTATTAACGTTTCCGTATTAATACAATTATAGCATGCAAAATAAACATCTATCATATACTTGGAATACACATAATAAACATTTTATTATTGCCTCTTAGGGCATATTCCCTTCAGTCTCCCACTTGCACTAGAGACAATAATCTAGTTACATAGTGATGTATCTAACACCCATGGAGTTCTGGTGTAGATCATGTTTTGCTCTAGGGAGAGTTTTAGTCAACGGATCTGCTACATTGAGATCCGTATGTACTTTACAAATCTTTATATCTCCATCCTTGACATGCTCGCGGATGGAGTGAAACCGGCGCTTAATATGCTTGGAATGCTTGTGAGACCTTGGCTCTTTGGCATTGGCAATGGCACCATTGTTGTCACAATAGATCACCATTGGGTCCAACGCGTTTGCAACCACACCTAGTTCGGATATGAACTCCTTCATCCAAATCGCTTCGAGCCGCTCAAGCAAAGAACATATTCGGCCTCCGTTGTTGATCCCGCCACCACAGGTTGTTTGGAGCTCCTCCAACTAACCGCTCCGCCATTCATGAGAAATATGTATCCGGATTGAGACTTAGAGTCATCCGGATCTGTGTCAAACCTAGTGTCGACATAACACTTAGCGACGAGCTCTTCTTCACCTCCGTATACAAGAAACATATCCTTAGTTCTTCGCAAGTACTTAAGGATATTCTTGACCGCTTTCGATGTTCAACACGGATCCGATTGGTACCTACTAGTCAAACTAATAGCATGTGCCACATCCGGTCTTGTACATAGCATGGCGTACATTATAGATCCTATGGCTGAAGCATAGGGGACCTTGTCCATTATCTCTCTTTCTTCCGCCGAAGCCGGACTTTGAGTCTTACTCAATGTCGTGCCTTGTGTCATAGTAAGAACCCCTTCTTACTATCTTCCATTTTAAACTTCTTTAAAATCTTATCAAGGTATGTACTTTGCGATAGCCCTATTAGGCGCCTAGATCTATCTCTATAGATCTTTATGCCTAATATGTATGACGCTTCACCTAGGTCCTTCATTGAAAATTTGCTATTTAGATAACTTTTAACACTGTTTAAAAGATCTATATCATTTCCGATCAATAATATGTCATCCACATATAATATCAGAAATGCCACATTGCTCCCACTCACTTTCTTGTAAATACAAGCTTCTCCATAAGTTTGGACAAATCCAAACTCTTTGATCACCTCATCAAAGCGGAGATTCCAACTTCGTGATGCTTTCTTCAATCCATAGATGGATCGCTGAAGCTTGCACACCTTGTTCGCATCCTTAGGATCGACAAAACCCTTTGGTTGTATCATATACAACTCTTCTTCAATATTACCATTGAGAAACGCGGTTTTGACATCCATCTGCCATATCTCATAATCAAAATATGCAGCAATTGCTAACATAATCCTAACTGACTTTAGCATCGCTACGGGAGAGAATGTCTCATCGTAGTCAACACCTTGAATTTGTCGAAACCCCTTTGCGACAAGTCGAGCTTTATAGATGGTCACATTACCATCAGCATCAGTTTTCCTTTTGAAAATCCATTTGTTCTCCACGGCCTTTCGGTTGTGAGGTAAGTCCACCAAGTTCCAAACTTGATTTTCATACATGGATTCCATCTCGGATTTCATGGCTTCTAACCATTTGTTGGAATCCGGGCTCATCATCGCTTCTTCATACGTCGCAGGGTCATCATTTTCATCAACCATGAAATTCATGACAGATTTCCGAGCTCGGGGCTGCCAGCGTCTGCTAGACCTGCGAGGATTGGTAGTACTCTCTTTCGGAGTTTCATGATCATTATCATTAGTTCCCTCTTCAACAGGTGGATCCAACTCCGAACAACTTCCGGCGCTGCGCTACTCGCCATACTTTGAAGAGATGGTTCAATAACCTCTTCGAGTTCTACCTTCCGACTACTCACACCTTTCGCGAGAAACTCTTTCTCTAGAAAGGATCCATTCTTGGCAACAAAAACCTTGCCCTCGGATCTGTGATAGAAGGAATAACCAATAGTTTCCTTAGGGTATCCTATGAAGACGCATTTTTCCGCTTTGGGTTCGAGTTTATCCGGTTGAAGTTTCTTCACATAAACATCGCATCCCCAAACTTTAAGAAATGACAGCTTAGGTTTGTTTCCAAACCACAATTCATACGGTGTCTTTTCAACGGATTTAGATGGTGCCCGATTTAAAGTGAATGCAGCAGTTTCTAGTGCATAGCCCCAAAATGACAATGGCAAGTCCGTCAGAGACATCATAGATCGAACCATATCTAATAAAGTACGATTACGGCGTTCTGACACACCATTTCGCTGTGGTGTTCCGGCAGGTGTGAGTTGTGAAACAATTCCACACTCTTTCATGTGAGTGCTAAACTCGTAACTTAGATACTCACCTCCACGGTCGGACCGTAGAAATTTGATCTTTCTATTACGATGATTTTCCACTTCATTCTGAAATTCCTTGAACTTTTCAAAGGTTTCAGACTTGTGTTTCATCAACTAGATATAACCGTATCTACTCAAATCATCCGTGAAAGTAACAAAATAACGATATCCACCTCGCGCCGACACATTCATTGGACCACATACATCAGAATGTATGATTTCCAATAAATCTGACGCCCGTTCCATTGAACCGAAAACAACGTTCTAGTCATCTTGCCCATAAGGCTTGGCTCACATGTATCAAATGATTCAAAATCAAGTGATTCCAAAAGTCCATCCGAATGGAGCTTCTTCATGCGTTTAACGCCAATATGACCTAGACGGTAGTGCCACATATATGCGGATATATCATCATTAAGTTTAATCCTTTTAGCATCAACATTATGAATATGTGTAACATTATCGTCGAGATCTAATAAAAATAAACCATTCATCATCGGTGCATGACCATAAAAGATTTCATTCATATAAATGGAACAACCATTGTTCTCGGATTTAAATGAATAACCACTTCGCATCAAACACGATACAGATACAATATTCATGCTCAGTGCAGGCACCAGATAACAATTATTCAAGTTTATAACTAATCCCGACGGCAAGTGGAGAGGCAGCGTTCCGACGGCGATCACATCAAAGCTTGATCCATTGCCGACACGCATCTTGACCTCACCCCTTGCTAGCGATCGCTTGTTCCGCAGCCCCTGATTCGAGTTACAAATATTAGCAACTGAACCGGTATCAAATACCCAAGTGCTACTGCGAGCACTAGTCAAGTACACATCAATAACATGTATATCATATATAACTTTGTTTGCCTTGCCGGCCTTCTTGTCTGCCAAATACTTGGGGCTGTTGCGCTTCCAGTGGCCAGTCCCCTTACAATAGTAGCACTCGCTATCAGACTTAGGTCCAACTCGGGGTTTCTTTTCAGGCATGACAACAGGCTTGCCGCCCTTACTTCCCTTCCGTTTTCCCTTCTTGTCTTTCTTGAAACCAGTGTTCCTATTGATCATCAACACTTGATGTTCCTTTTTGATCTCCACTTTTGTAGTTTTAAGCATTGACAGAAGCTCGAGGAGAGACTTCTTCATGCCTTGCATATTATAGTTCATCACAAAGCTCTTATAGCTAGGCGGCAGAGACTGCAGAACATGATGGATGCCTAAGTCAATGGGAATCGATATTCCCAAGGACACAAGCTTATCAGCGTAACCCGACATCTTGAGTACATGCTCACTAACGGAGCTGTGCTCTTCCATCATGCAACTAAAGAACTTTTCTGAAGCGTTGTAGCTCTCTACAGCAGCATGTGTGTCGAAAATCATTTTCAACTCACCCATTGTATCAAAAGCATTTCCATTTTCGAAACGCTTTCGAAGTTCCGGCTCTAGCCCATACAATATGCCGCAATGAACTAAGTTGTGGTCCTCCTGACGAGTCTGATAGACATTCTTCTCCTCGTCAGGGGCATCCTCTAAAGGTGGGGGGCCTAATGGCACTTCTAGCACATATTGCTTTTGTGCAGCAGAGAGGAGAATCCTCAAATTCATGGCCCATTTGGTAAAGTTTCTACCGTTCCTTGCAAGTTTCTCTTTCTCCATGAACACATTGAAATTAAAAGTAGGTGGTGCCATCTACAACAGAATTTGTAAAGTTTAGACTAAGTGTATGATAGATTGAGTTCAACTAATCCATATTACGAATGAACTCCCACTCAAAAACGACATCCCTCATGCCTTTTTGGTGATTACATGAACCAAATCCACTATACCAAGTCCGATCATCACGTGAGTCGGTATAGCTTCAAAGGTGAGCATCAAATGGGCATCATATCAACTATATGACTCATGCTTAACCTTTCGGTCCGTGTTCCGAGGCCATGTCTGTACATGCTAGGCTCGCCAAGTTAGAACCTTAGTATTCGCGTGTGTAACTGTTTTACACCCGAAATATGGTCGTGGATCCAAGAACACCCGATCATCACGTGATGTCTTGGAGCGACGAAAACATAATTGGTGCATACTAAAGGAAGAACACATTCTTATCTTGATATTTAAAAGAGGGATCATCTTATTATGCTAACAAAGCGCTAAACAAGCAATATAAGATGCTATCAAACATCACATGTTTATTAGTGAAATGATATGGTTCCCGCATATGATCTCTATCATGTGCACCGTGGTATGATCACTATCATACCTATATGTGTAAGTCCAAGGTCTATGGAGATTACACGTTATGTATGTTGTAAGAGTATCATCTCATACTTCTACTTACAACATCACCATATCATAACACTAGCCCAGCAACAATCTAAACTAGACACCTCTAATTTATCCATTGCAAGTTTTACGTGGCTTGGGGCTGTCGAGATAGAACCGTTCTTACCTACGAACATGAACCACAACGAGGATAACCAAATTGTTGACAACTCGCTTGCAAAATAGATATTGACTATAGTAGGAGAGACAGACACCCGCTAGCCACTTATGCAAACTAGTTGCATGTCAAGCGTGGAACAGGTCCCATGTGCGAGGACATGTAAAGTTTTTTCGGGCCGCTTCATCCCACTATGCCACCAATATCCAAAATTACAACTAAGGAGCAACAACATGATCATCATCGCCCACATACTTATATATGTACTACCCGTGTAAAGTATCTACGCATAGATCCGGCTCTGATACCACTGTAGTGTTCGCAGCATAGAAAACAAAAAATTTCCTACGATGGGAACTATGTACCAAGATCTATCTACTAGATACAAACAACGGGCGGATGTATATCCGTAGATAACATACCGTTGAAGACTGAAAAAGCTTAACGAGTTCAACTCGTGGTTGATGTAGACGATCTCTTGCCGATCTCAAGATCGAGAGGAAGTCCTAGCGCCGCAAAACAGCAGCGCATCCGTTCTCGCACACACGTACAAGACACCGGGCAACCTCCGCCTCCTCGCTCCAGCGATGCAGTGGAAGCACAACCCTTTCTTGCCGAATAGCCACCGGGAGCATGTATCACGCTAGTCCGAGACCATGGGGGATAAATTCTAGAGGGGGAGAGAGATCCTTCACGAGGAGGTGTGAGAGACAAGTGAGGAGGGGGGCTCCTTTTATAGGAGGAGGGGGGGACCCCAAGGGGTGGCCGGCGCATGGGGCTGCCCCCTTGCCCTCCCCTCTTCATGTGAGTGGACACTCCACTCACAAAAGTCCTTTAAATTCCCTCCACTCAAAAGTCCACTCAAATTCCTATTAAATTTCCACCAAATTTAATGCAAACTCTCATTAAATAAAACTCTTTTATTTTATTCAGAATTTTTTCAATTACTTTAATGACAAACATTCACAAATAACCCCTTGCTAGAATTCCATTTCACATGCATAACCACTTTATGCAATTTTACCCGAAAACTTGTTTCGGTATCTAATGAAATAAATTCCTGCGCTTGTTTATTCTTTCAGCATGAAACATTTGCTCCAACTGGATGACAGTGTCCCTTAAGTGTGTCACCCTATGGTTCGCGAATAATGCAGACATGATCGAGACCATTCTCCGATCAATAATCAGTAGCGGGACCTGGAGATCCATACTGACTCCCACACATTCAACGATGACTTTTCCTGTGATCGTCGGAACCTTTTACGCTTGTATCTTAATCCCTTTGTTTCACGATATATTACATGTCCGAGATTCGATCATCGGTATCTCCATACCTAGTTTGATCTCGTTACTGACATGCACTCTTTTCTCGTTCCCGTGATATAACATTCTAGTGATCAATTATCACTTGCTTGCAAGCTAACCAATGTGATATCACCGAGAGGGACCAGAGCATATCTATCCGTCATTGGGACGAACAAATTCCACTCTTGATCCATGATTCTCAACATAACACTTTAGTAGCTTTGAAGCCATCTTTATAATCACCAAGTTACGGAGTGACGTTTGATGTCAACAAGAAACTCTTCCGGTGTTAGTGATTGGCATGATCTCATGGTCTAAGGATTGGGATTACTTCGTAGTTTGTTTATAGTAATATAAACTCAATGACTTTGATCGTAATGCTATACTTCGGATGAATGTTCATCACACCATTACACTAATGTTGTGATCTCGTTATTAACAACATCCAATGTCTATGATCAGGAAACCGTGATCATCTTGTTAATCAACGAACTAGTTTAGGAGAGAGGCATAACTAGGAACTTTCTGTTTGTTTATTAAACACACATGTATTAACGTTTCCGTATTAATACAATTATAGCATGCAAAATAAACATCTATCATATACTTGGAATACACATAATAAACATTTTATTATTGCCTCTCAGGGCATATTCCCTTCACAGCACTAGAATTTGCTTTGGTGTAGTTAGGTATCCATACCTGCAGCTCCACTATATACTCCTGCTTTGTCGTGTGATTGTTCTTGTACCCTTGGTATTCGGTCATCACATCCATGCATGTGTCGTCTATCCAAGTTGGTAAGCTTTTCTATTCACTTTGGAACCGTAAGATTTCCTTTTCTTGTAGTTGTGAGTGAGTTGTGAGTGAGCCACTGTGGATGGCGCCCAACACTGTCGTGGTACGCTACGTTGGAAACCCCAAGAGCAAGGTGTGAAGAGCAAAGCAGCAAGTTTTCCCTCAGTAAGAAACCGAGGTTATCGAACCAGTAGGAGGAAGGAAACCTCACACAGGTGTTGCAAGCAACGCGGGGACCTACACAACACAAACTCAAGACTTTGCCCCAACGAATCAGTGAGGTTGTCAAGCTCACCGGTTTGCTGTAACAAAGGATTAAACGTATGGTGTGGAAGGTAATGGTTTGCAGCAAGTAAACAGGTAATAGTGGAAGATGTATCAATGGTAAAGATTGGACCAGGGTCCATAGTTCACTAGAGGTGCTCTCCTTAGATAAACAACATGGCATGAAGGGTAAACAAATTACAGCAGGGCAAATGACAGGAACTGGGCAAGGCATAACAATGCAATACCAGACAAAAAGATCCTATGATATTCTATTGGGCAATACAACAATATACATAGACCGCCATCCAACTGCATCTATGACTAGAAGTCCACCTTCAGGTTATCATCCGAACCCCCTCCAGTATTAAGTTGCAAGCAATAGACAACTGCTTTAAGCAAAGTCTGTAAGGTAAACAATCCACTTGTTCCATGAACAAGGGACCATTGTTTTCTCCCTAGTAGCAACAACACATCTACAACCGAAGAGATTTCTGTCATTTCTCTTGGAAACTAGAGGCATGAACTCACTATCGAGCATAAATACCCCCTCTTGGAGTCACTAGCAACTACTTGGGCAAGATAGCTACTAACAACGGAGAGCATGCAAGATCACAAATAACACAGACATGATAGAATTATAAAGACAAAACCATTAATCAATCTGACATAGTAATCTCAATATCCATCGGATCCCCGCAAACACAACATGCATGATTATAAATATATTAGATCTTGATCATGAATGGAGCTCACAAGATCTATACATGAAAGCACAAGGAGGAGATACAACCATCCAGCTACTACATGGACCCATAGTCCAAGGTGGAACTGCTCACGCATCATACCGGAGAAGGCCTCTGGGATGATCTCCCCTCCGACAAGGTGCCAGGATGAACTTCACATCCCCCCGATCTAGGGACGACGGTGGCGGCGGCTACAGAAGGTTTCGTGGAGTTTTTATCGGGTTCCTAGGGTTTCTGCATCGGGGGATTCTTATAGGCGAAGAGGCGAGTGCTGGAAGGCGGCATGGGGGCCCAGACCCTACCCAGGCGAGGGGTTGTCAACACCCGGATTTTTAATCCCAGATGCCTGTTATGCCATACATCGCAATCCCAGGTTTACCATTTTTGCGAGACATAACAGAATTGGATACCACAGTACATCATCCTTTACAAACCATACATCAGGTTTTACACAAATAAGGATCTCATGATCCAGTTCTTAGTACAACTCAAGCAGCGGAAATACATAATAATAAAGGTAGCGTAGGCAAAGCTCCATCTTCGGGGTCACAGGCAATGCTGACGATGGGAGATGATCCTAGTTGTTGTAACCTTCATGGGGTCCTTCATCCTGGTACTCCTCTTCATAGTCTGGCCACGGGAATAGCCAGGGACAAAGCCATGAGTACTCTTTAAGTACTCGCAAACTAATACTAACAAGTGAAGGGGGTTTTGTAGTAGGAAACTAAGCTCTAGGGTTGTTTTGCAAAAAGCCAGATTTACCTCTACTAAGTTCAGAAGCAAGAAAAGCTAGTTGAAATTTTATAACACCTAAGTGGGAACTTGTATTTCATATCACAACTCTGTTGTGGTCAAGTCAAAATCTCAATTCATTTCATAACTCATTTTGAAAACATCTGACGGGGGAACAATATGGCCACTCCAACTGTCCATTACCATGGACGCGGCTATTTGAATAGTTTGACACTCTGCAGAGATTATACACTTTCACCACAACATTCGATACATCCGTCAGGAACAAATCCTGAATTCACCATACTCAGTATGCGGATAATCAATCCTAACCTTTCGATTACACGCCATAGTATAGGCACCTCTCCTATGAGTTTGGCCTCCCAACCATGACCAACTGTCATCTTGGGTATTGCACAGGTGGACAATCTTCACAAGGTAGCCTCAGCTCAGACCTTGGCCGTGAGGGAACCCATACTAAGGTATATAAGTTTCCAGTCAAGCCCTACCCAATTTTTGGGTATTGTGGTTGTACAGTAAAATTGGAATGGTATCGCATCCAGACAACCATCAGTTTTATAAAGGGCTAAGGCTCCTGCCTCAACATTTTCATCATCAAAATCATCTGGTGTTCGAAAACACATGTCAAAACATCTCAGTAAAATGACTCATCATTCTAAGGTTTTCATAACCATTTTCCACCAAGTATTCCCATCTAAATTTGATCAAGTTTTATGCTTAGCACTAGCATCTACAAGTGGGGGTGAGTACTAATGAGGGGTGGTAAACAGGTGGAGTTTAACTAAGTTCAATCTCATGCCTTAGGGTGACATCAAGATTATCTAGCTTAGGACAAATTTAATGCTCTTTATGCAACCTTCAATTGTCTTCCTAGAATCTACAAGTCACTTAATTAGACTCTAAGTAGTAGCTTTGATAAAGAAATAAAGTAGAAAGCTTGCAAGTAAAACTAGGAGGGGGTATCATCACATATGTCTAACCAAGAATGCTTAGTGCATTGCATAGGTTATCTAACTTTCATAATTGCAAGTGTTAGCTTGCAAGGTTAATAGCTTGCTCAATCAACTAGTAGTATTAGGCTTGCCTTGTGCAGAGCAGTGGTTGAGGTTCTCCTCGGCTTCTTCTTCGTAGTATCCTCCTTCCTCCTCGTATCCTTGGTCGGTACTAGCGTCTATGAATAAATACGAGGTACACAATCACCAAACAATACTTAACTACTTTCAATCATCACGCAAAGGTGTTCTATAGATGGTCTAGCATCATCACTAATATCACAAGAATAAAGCATTTGTCTTATTTATTTATTTTTAGAAAAGTAATTTCTACTCATTGAAAAACTACTTAAGATTTAATATTCTCCATGTCACATCCCAAGATTTTCCAAATCTTGTTATGCGAAAAATAAATAAACAAAATAAACAATTGTTGATTTTGAGGGTGAGAAGAAACTTTTTGAATCCAATTGGAAACCTTCAAACCTATTTTGATCAAATAAATCCTAAAGGGATTTAAAAAGATAAACAATTAATAAAGAAAGTTTTAATAATTGGAATCACTATTTTTGGATCTTTTAATAAAAAGATTTGGTTTTCAAAAGCAAAGGTAGAAATATAAATAAGGATTATTTTATAGAGCCAAATTAAACCTTGGCCAAGCTTTTGAAATAAAATATTTTGTTTGATTTAAAGTGTAAAGGTTTATTTAAATAAAATAATGAGGGTTTATTAATACCCAATTTTAAAGTAAAGGCTTTTCCATTTTAAATAAACACTAAAACTTGATATATTGTTTTAAACAAGCTTTCCAAGTATTTGGTATTTTCAAATAAAACCTACTGAAATGGTTTTGATATTATTTAGATTTCAAATGAAGATTTTAAATAAAACAAATCCTATTTGAATTAATGACTAAGGTCTATTTATTTAATTATTAATGGATCCTAAAAAGAATAAAAATATTATTTTATTTTGGGACTTGGAATTATGATGTTAAACAGAACTAAACTCAATAAAAAGTTTGGTGGAAGTTTGAATTGATTTGGGTGTTTGAATTGTTGTTTGAAAATCAAAACAGGAAAATCAAATAGAAAAAGAAAAGTTTACTGTATAAGAAAAAAAAATGAATCGAGCTCAACCCAACTCATCTAGCCCAACAGCCCAGTCGCAGCCCAGCTTTCCCCCCCTCTCTGCGAATCGTTTTCCACCGAAAAACCAACCAGTAGAGTCGCAGACAGCAGGAACCCACCCCCTATCTCTCTTCCTCACTGATAGCACAGCCCCACACTCATGTTTGTCGTCTCCACCACGACCTCGTCGCCCCTTCAGTTGCAGCCGAGTAACTCTGGCGTTGATTTCGCGATTGATGGCAGCCTTAATTCTTCCAGTAAACACGCCCCCTTAAGCGCCCCGCACTCCTCTCTCTTTCCCCCCAAACAGCTCCTCCCCTCTGCCCCAGGGCTGCCCCAATTGAGAGCTCGAAGCCTTCGGTCTCCGACAGCTTCCCCGACCAATTCCGGTGCCCTCCAGCCTCGCCTCGACTCCCATTGCTCACGAGTATGTTCCTCACCTCCAGGGGCATCTGCCCGTGTGCTCCATTCCCTCGCGCGCGCTCCAAAACGTCGACTTCGACTTCACCTGAGCACCGCGGCGACTGTCCTTCTCCGGCGACCTCTCCCTGGTAAGCCTCGACCGCCCCAGCACCCCCTGTTGATGCTCACATCATCCCCAGACCAGACCGCGTCTAACCGTGCGCTTATTTTGCTTCGGAATGATCTACAGCCCCATCCCCGACGAAACCTGAGCGTGCCCGACGCCGCCAGCAACTCCGGCGAGGAATTGCCACCGTCCCTAAGCGCCCCTTGCCAAGCCGACCACGCGTTGAGCTTCACCATCTCCCTGCAAGCACGGTGAGCCACTTCCTCCTCTTCCCCGCTCCCTGCATCATCGGCAAGCTCGCTGCCGAAGGCAAGGCCGCCGCCGCTAAGCGCCGCTTTTTGTCAACGCATCAGACCAGAGGATGTATATCCAAAGGATGAGATTAGATCTTAACCGAAGGGGTACGCGCCCATCTGATCCATTCATTTTAAGTTAATCCTACGGTCCATAGAGCTTGATCCGTGCGAACTGTTACCGGCCAATAAAATTGCGCCGCGTGGCACTGGTTTGATTTAAAACAAAATTCTGGATCTGATTTGTATGCAAAGTTGTAAAATTCATAACTTTAAATCTACACGTCCAAATTTTGCAAATCTAATATCAATGGAATCAGCAGAACATGTACTTTTCAACCATGCACTTTGTTTAATGTTTTGCTTCTGGAAAATTGGTTGAAATTGCAGAAACTTGTGTAGGCTTGTTATGAATATAAAAATTGTTCTAGTTATGTTTTGGAGATGAAATCTTTGCAAAATGGTTTGTTGTGAACCTTCTGAACCTAGGACACAACTTATGGATTTAAAAATGTATTTTGTGAAGTTTAGGAATAGATAATTGAATTAGCTCATTTCTAGTCAAATAAAAACATTGATTTTGATATGGAAATGATTTTTGAGTAAAACCTTTGGGAAATGATTTGATTCAAACCTTCTGACCCTAAACACCAAGTTTTGTGAATTAACAACTTATTTGATGAACAATATAAAATTATTGCTTTACTAAAAGCATTTTCAACCACATAAAATAATGATTTGATTTAAAATGATTTATAGTTAAAACCCTTTTGCAAATGGTTTTGCCACTTTAGAAAATGACCACTTTGAACCTTACAATGTTTAGAGCCTACTAGAAACCACCTTTGCAAATAAAACTATCTTTTGCATGCTTGCATGCATGACTTTGTTTCTATTATTTTATGTGTGATTAATTTGTTTGATTGCTAGTTGGAATGCTAGATGAAATTGTGTTTGCTTGATTGAATTGTAGTGGAATTAGAAGAGGGTGATATTGGCAAGATCAAGAAGTGAACCATCATTCTCTTCTAAAAAGGCAAGTGACACTATCATCCAAGTCCTACTATTTTCATTACACTTAGTGGATTTTGAAACATGCATGATAAGGACTACTATATTTTGCTATGCTAAATCCTAATAGGATACCCTTATATATTCCTTAGTGAAAACAATGTAGTTGTAGCATGCTTAGCCCTGCTATATATATATGGAGATGGAATACATGTTAAGATTATATGAAGTATTGAAAAGACTTATGTTTTATATAATAAAACAAGTACTCAATGAACCACCTGGGTGGACAAGGATACTCAAGTTTTGGACAAGGTGGCAACAAAAGGAACCATGTTTATATGGCAATCTCTTTTTGTTGTGCACTAGAAGAATACCACCCAGGGACTTAGAGATTGAACATGTTTCTCGTACAGTGGCTTCCGTGTACAGCCACATGCTAAATGGGCAATGTCTTAGTCAACTACATAGTGGAAGACCCATGCATTGGCCTCTTCGGGTTAACTAGAATGAGGGAACTTGAAACCCTACATTGGTGCCTGGTAGACAAGCTAGCATTGTGTATTGGGAGGACTCCTATGGAAAGACTTTGTCACAATCTCAATCTGCCAGTACTCCATCTTGGTGAGTACTTATCCAGCGGCCACTGGTGGCATCAAGATGAGATTGTGTCATGTGGGTAAAGTGTACAACTTCTGCAGAAGATAAAAATCTAAGTACTTAGCCGTGTCCCCGGTTATGGACAATACTGAGCAACTAAGGCCTGAAGCTATGGAAGATCTCGACATTCCAATTTCTAAAAGTAAAACTTGAAAGTGACAACAAGAGACTTGAAGCACTTGGAGTTTTTCCAAGGAGTTCAGAAAGATTTGACAAAAGATCAAAACTAATTTGAAAAGATAGGATAAATTATATTACTTTCTGCAAATGAGCCTAAAACCCTACTTAGCCAAATATGCATGTAATGATAGGATCCACCTATTTCTACATAGTAGTGAAACTTGCCAATACAAGTCAAATGTATTGACCCTTGTGGCTGTAACTTGTAATGTTGCAGGTTGGTTTGATGTTAGTGAAGTTTATTGATTAGGAATACAAGTCTACAACCAACATGTTTGCCTGTGGCACTTTGAAGATGAAGGACCCCATGCTATTGTTATATTCTGCTGCAATGTAATGTGATAGCCAAATGAGCTATGTAAGATGTAATGAATTATTTTATTCCTGGTTATAAAGTTGTATTATGACCTTTGTTTCTTGATATTACATCTTAACTGTGGGTGCTAGCAATGATCCAGGGACTAGCATTGCAATCACAGGGATCCTTTTCCTTTATAAAGGAGGGATTTTACAGATGGTATCAAAGCATTGTGTTGCCTGTAGGATTGTAACCCTAGGATTGGACAAAACCCCTTAGGAAAATAGGAGTTGTATTTGTTCCAAAACTTATTTACAAACAATCTTGTAAACTCTTTCCTCAACCATTTTGGTTTTGATTCTACATCTCTTGTATTTCAACTTGATGGATAAAGCCTACCCCATGGCCAAAGACTTCACCATGTGCAAAGGACTTCATCAACTCTAATGACTTCAACATCTTCAACTCTAATGACTTCAACATCTTCAGCATTTTCACCAAGGACTTCAACCTTGGATATCACTAAGGACAAGTGAGACAAGAAATCTTGCTCAAGATTTGAAGACTAAGGAAACACAACTTAGAAGGAGCCATCATCACCTTTGAAGTTTTGTGACCAAGAGTTTTCCCAAGGAAACCATGATCTCTTGCAAGAAAAATCAACCAAGAAAGATGGAAAGATCTCAAGTGAACCCTATAGATGGACCACCATATTTAGTTAAGTCAAACACACCAACTTATGTGGGTAACAAAAAAAAATATTTTGGTTGCCTAAAAATATGCTTGGAAACTTGTTGTTTGAAAGGAGTGTTTGTTTGTGATTGCTTGCACTTTGCTTATGTGAATTGTGATGTGTGTGGTTAGAATTATTTCCTTAGAAATATCTTGCTTATTCTAATCTTAATCCAACCCAAACAGATGACTACTCCAAGAGACTCCAACATCAAGGTTGATGACAATAACAACAACCAAGAGGACAACATGAGAGAACTTATAGTAACCCAAAACCAGTTGAACCAAGTGACAGCTCAATTCATAGCCAACACCAGTGAGGTAGATCCAACCATGCAAAGGTTTTTGGAAACCCAAACCCAATTGTTGCATAAGGTGACAGATCAAATGATCAACATGGAAAGAAACTCTTCCAAAGGAGTTTGTGACAACAAGGATGACAAAGATGTTATTCTAGAAGGAACCCAAGCTTGCAATATTTGTGGAGACAAGGATCACACTTCCAAGGAGCATGGAGATCAATGCCCCAATTGTGAAGAGAAACATCCAGCTGACCAATGCCCCACATCTCAAGCTACTTGTTACCTATGTGAAGGAAATAATCATGTCCCTATCCAATGCCCCATCTATTCCATAGTTGAACAAAGAAAACAAGGTGGATTGCAACAACTGATTGCAGATTACCATGAGAGAGCCAAGTCTACCATGAAAGATGAAGACAAAGGAAAATCTCCACTTGTACCTCCATGCAATATGACCCAATTTAAAGGACCAAAGAGGAGACATATGAATTATCCAAGGAGCAATAGAAGGTCAAAGAAACCAGTAAACATTCCTACCTATGAGATAACATATGAAGAACATGAACTGGAAGCACTCCTAGCTTTGGAGAAACCCAAGAAAAAGAAGGACAAAAGCCATGTGCAATGTAATCATTGTAAAGAAATGGGACACTATGCCAGTGAATGTCCAGAGAAGAATAAGTATAAGGAGATTAGCCAAGTGTGGTGCAACAACTGCAAAGAGCTAGGCCATTATGTAGCAACCTGTCCACAGAAGATACGTGATGAACTCAATATTATCACATGTTACAACTGTGGTAACCAAGGACATTATGCAAGCAACTGTCCAGAAAAGATGAAGCACAAGATAAATAAGCCAATGAAGGATCTCAGCCTTGTCATATGTTTCAATTGTGGAAACAAAGGACACTATGCAGATGTTTGCCCAGAGAAGTTTCCCCAAGATCCCAAGCAAGCCAAAATGTAATTTAGTTGGAAATTTTTTAAGGATGGTAGTACCCTAGATGTTTTGAACCAACTTGTAACCCTAGCCTCCCCAAATCTCGGGACGAGATTTATTTTAAGGGTGGTAGCCTGTTACATCCCAAGATTTTCCAAATCTTGTTATGTGAAAAATAAATAAACAAAATAAACAATTGTTGATTTTGAGGGTGAGAAGAAACTTTTTGAATCCAATTGGAAACCTTCAAACCTATTTTTATCAAATAAATCCTAAAGGGATTTAAAAAGATAAACAATTAATAAAGAAAGTTTTAATAATTGGAATCACTATTTTTGGATCTTTTAATAAAAAGATTTGGTTTTCAAAAGCAAAGGTAGAAATATAAATAAGGATTATTTTATAGAGCCAAATTAAACCTTGTCCAAGCTTTTGAAATAAAATATTTTGTTTGATTAAAAGTGTAAAGGTTTATTTAAATAAAATAATGAGGGTTTATTAATACCCAATTCTAAAGTAAAGGCTTTTCCATTTTAAATAAACACTAAAACTTGATATATTGTTTTAAACAAGCTTTCCAAGTATTTGGTATTTTCAAATAAAACCTACTGAAATGGTTTTGATATTATTTAGATTTCAAATGAAGATTTTAAATAAAACAAATCCTATTTGAATTAATGACTAAGGTCTATTTATTTAATTATTAATGGATCCTAAAAAGAATAAAAATATTATTTTATTTTGGGACTTGGAATTATGATGTTAAACAGAACTAAACTCAATAAAAAGTTTGGTGGAAGTTTGAATTGATTTGGGTGTTTGAATTGTTGTTTGAAAATCAAAACAGGAAAATCAAATAGAAAAAGAAAAGTTTACTGTATAAGAAAAAAAATGAATCGAGCTCAGCCCAACTCATCTAGCCCAATAGCCCAATCGTAGCCCAGCTTTTCCCCCCTCTCTGCGAATCGTTTTCCACCGAAAAACCAACCCGCAGAGTCGCAGACAGCAGGACCCCACCCCCTATCTCTCTCCCTCACTGACAGCACAACCCCACACTCATGTTCGTCGTCTCCACCACGACCTCTTCGCCCCTGCCGTTGCAGCCGAGTAACTCCGGCGTTGATTTCGCGATTGATGGCAGCCTTAATTCTTCCAGTAAACATGCCCCCTTAAGCGCCCCGCACTCCTCTCTCTTTCCCCCAAACAGCTCCTCCCCTCTGCCCCAGGGCTGCCCCAATTGAGAGCTCGAAGCCTTCGGTCTCCGACAGCTTCCCCAACCAATTCCGACGCCCTCTAGCCTCGCCTCGACTCCCACTGCTAAAGAGTCTGTTCCTCACCTCCAAAGCGATCTCGCCTGTGTGCTCCATTCCTCAGCTCAAAACGCCGACTTCGACTTCACCGAGCACCGCCATGACTGTCTTCTCCCGACCTCCCTGGTAAGCCTCGACCACCCCAGCACTTCGTTGACGCCACATCATCCCTGCACCAGACCTCGCCTAACTGTGCGCTTATTTTTCTTCTAATGATCTACAGCCCATCCCCGACGAACTCGAGATGCCCGACGCCAAAGAACTCCGGCGAGGAATTGCCGCCGTCCCTGAGCGCCCCTTGCCAAGCCAACCACGCGTTGAGCTTCACCATCTCCCTGCGAGCACGGTGAGCCACTTCCTCCTCTTCCCCGCTCCCTGCATTGTCGGCAAGCTCGCTGCCCGAGCGTGCGCCGCCGCCAGCCGCCGCTAGCGCCGCTCGCTTTTTGTCAACGCATTGTAGTCCGTAGGATGTAGATCCAAAGGATAAGATTAGATCTTAACCGAAGGGGTACGCGCCCATCTGATCCATTCATTTTAAGTTAATCCTACGGTCCACAGAGCTTGATCCGTGTGAACCGTTACCGGCCAATAAGATTGCGCCGCGTGGCACTGGTTTGATTTAAAACAAAATTCTGAATCTGATTTGTATGCAAACTTGTAAAATTCATAACTTTAAATCTACACGTCCAAATTTTGCAAATCTTATATCAATGGAATCAGCAGAACATGTACTTTTCAACCATGCACTTTGTTTAATGTTTTGCTTCTGGAAAATTGGTTGAAATTGCAGAAACTTGTGTTGGCTTGTTATGAATATAAAAATTGTTCTAGTTATGTTTTGGAGATGAAATCTTTGCAAAATGGTTTGTTGTGAACCTACTGAACCTAGGAAACAACTTATGGATTTAAAAATGTATTTTGTGAAGTTTAGGAATAGATAATTGAATTAGCTCATTTCTAGTCAAATAAAAACATTGATTTTGATATGGAAATGATTTTTGAGTAAAACCTTTGGGAAATGATTTGATTCAAACCTTCTGACCCTAAACACCAAGTTTTGTGAATTAACAACTTATTTGATGAACAATATAAAATTATTGCTTTACCAAAAGCATTTTCAACCACATAAAATAATGATTTGATTTAAAATGATTTATAGATAAAACCCTTTTGCAAATGGTTTTGCCACTTTAGAAAATGACCACTTTGAACCTTATAATGTTTAGAGCCTAGTAGAAACCACCTTTGCAAATAAAACTATCTTTTGCATGCTTGCATGCATGACTTTGTTTCTATTATTTTATGTGTGATTAATTTGTTTGATTGCTAGTTGGAATGCTAGTTTAAATTGTGTTTGCTTGATTGAATTGTAGTGGAATTAGAAGAGGGTGATATTGGAAAGATCAAGAAGTGAACCATCATTCTCTACTAAAAAGGCAAGTGACACTATCATCCAAGTCCTACTATTTTCATTACACTTAGTGGATTTTGAAACATGCATGATAAGGACTACTATATTTTGCTATGTTAAATCCTAATAGGATACCCTTATATATTCCTTAGTGAAAACAATGTAGTTGTAGCATGCTTAGCCCTGCTATATATATATGGAGATGGGATACATGATAAGATTATATGAAGTATTGAAAAGACTTATGTTTTATATAATAAAACAAGTACTCAATGAACCACCTGGTTGGACAAGGATACTCAAGTTTTGGACAAGGTGGCAACAAAAGGAACCATGTTTATATGGCAATCTCTTTTTGTTGTGCACTAGAAGAATACCACCCAGGGACTTAGAGATTGAACATGTTTCTCAGACAAAGGGCTTCCGTGTACAGCCACATGCTAAATGGGCACTGGCTTAGTCAACTACATAGTGGAAGACCCATGCATTGGCCTCTTCAGGTTAACTAGAATGAGGGAACTTGAAACCCTACATTGGTGCCTGGTAGACAAGCTAGCATTGTGTATTGGGAGGACTCCTATGGAAAGACTTTGTCACAATCTCAATCTGCCAATACTCCATCTTGGTGAGTACTTATCCAGTGGCCACTGGTGGCATCAAGATGAGATTGTGTCATGTGGGTAAAGTGTACAACTTCTGCAGAAGATAAAAATCTAAGTACTTAGCCGTGTTCCCGGTTATGGACAATACTGAGAAACTAAGGCCTGAAGCTATGGAAGATCTCGACATTCCAATTTCTAAAAGTAAAACTTGAAAGTGACAACAAGAGACTTGAAGCACTTGGAGTTTTTCCAAGGAGTTCAAAAAGATTTGACAAAAGATCAAAACTAATTTGAAAAGATAGGATAAATTATATTGCTTTCTGCAAATGAGCCTAAAACCCTACTTAGCGAAATATGCATGTAATGATAGGATCCACCTATTTCTACATAGTAGTGAAACTTGCCAATACAATTCAAATGTATTGACCCTTGTGGCTGTAACTTGTAATGTTGCAGGTTGGTTTGATGTTAGTGAATTTTATTGATTAGGAATACAAGACTACAACCAACATGTTTGCCTGTGGCACTTTGAAGATGAAGGACCCCATGCTATTGTTATATTCTGCTGCAATGTAATGTGATAGCCAAATGAGCTATGTAAGAATTAATGAATTATTTTATTCCTGGTTATAAAGTTGTATTATGACCTTTGTTTCTTGATATTACATCTTAACTGTGGATGCTAGCAATGATCAAGGGACTAGCATTGCAATCACAGGGATCCTTTTCCTTTATAAAGGAGGGATTTTACACTCCAAACCAAACATGGGATCATGTTGACACATGTCATCACGACATATTTCAGTACATGGGAATGTGATTTAAAGTGGTGTCACAATTTAATAAGGTTTAACCTTTTTATTTTAAATAATTAAAGTGACTAGAAATGCCTATGTGGCATTCTTTTATTACTTGAACATTATTTCTGTAAGTAAACCCATATGTTTTTATATATTCTGAAAGGTATGATCAAATGTGATTTTTGAGAGTTGAAATCAACTCAAAATCTATTATGGTTGAAATTTGAAAAATGTTTGAATGCAGAAAAGCTTCTGACTTGTTATTTTTACCAAGGTTGATCTATAGATCAAAATGATTTGAATCCAACGGGCTTGGATTAAGAATTTCAAAACCTTTCTAAGAAAATTGGTTTCATTCAATTTGGTTCACTGAATGGAGCTGGGTTGATTTTTGAAACTAGGTACAGAACTGAGTTTGAATATAAATAGAAAAAAGCTAAATTCAAACGAGTGGGTTGCGCGGGAAGGGTTATTGGGCCGGCCCAGTGTCACTCCGCAGCGTGGGGAGCAACTGATAGGGGGGTTCCACCAGTCAGTGGCTCATAACACGCGAAGCGATACGGGGCGATGTGGTGCGTTGGATTAGAAGTGAGATCAACGACTGAGGGTCATCGTCGACGATGAACAAGTCAACGACGAGCTCGAACCCTAGCGGCTCGGTGGGGGTGCATAGGGGGCATACCGGGGCTCCAGTGACGATTGTGAGGCGGGCAAATGACGAAGTCGACGACGGTGAACTCAGGGATGGTCGCGGCAGCTCCGGGGGTGGTCGAAATCAATGGCTCCCTTCTTCTCCAGAGGTGGCCTGCTCTGCAGCAATTCCGGTGAACTGCTGCTCCTCATGCTCCGGCTAAGGGATGGAATGATCAGTGAGGTGAGGGGAGTGCGTTGGTGTGAAGAAATCGAGCGGGGTTCGTCTCCTTTTATAGGCTCGACGGCGAGACCGAGAGGGATGGGCAGGCGACGGTGGTGACATGGCTACGGGCGGCTAGAGGAATGGCTGCGGTTGGCGATCGACGGGCAGTCTCCTAGCGATGCTCTAGAACTTAAATGGGCAGGTAGGGGTGGTGGCATTTGGTCGGGAACGCGCGGTGCACTGTGAGGCAGAGGCGGCGAACTCCGCGGCGAGCGGTGGCTACGGGGTACAGGCGGTCAAACGAACATGTCTGTTGGTCTCCTGGGACGATGGGATGCATGATGGCAGGCGGCGAGGGCTCGAGGTGTTCGGGTTGCATAGGAAAGGCGCGTGCTCTATGGTGCGCGTCGGCATGGTCGACAGCGGCACGGGCGTGGCGTTCCTGGCGGTTATGGTCGCTGTCTCCAAGATAGGGCTGGTCGAGAGGGGGCGGTGAGGCATGGGCTGCATGCTAGACAAGGTTGGCACGGCTAGTTCTTCTCCTAGCTTGTTGTCCACACTGGGGTGACATGTGTGCTCTCGGCCTGCTCATCATTGATGACAATGGCCAGCTTACAGTGGTGCTAGAGGTTAGTTAAGGTTGCTAGATGATCTACTAAGGCTAGTTGTAACCAGAGAGGGAACAAGTTTGGCCAAAACACTGCTCAACATAGTGGTTTTTATTTTGTTGATTTGAATCTACAACCTGTTTGATGAAATGGCCGCATGAACTTGAGTTTTGAATTTTGTAAAGATTTTTGGTGGGTGTGCTAGGCATGTGTTCGGGGTTCTGTGGATGCTTGGGTTTTGAAAATTGAGCTTGTTTGAGTGGTTTTTGAAATAGTGGGATCTTCCCGTATGAAATAGATTCAATTTTAAATTGTCATTTAAACTAAGCATTTTAATGTTTTTGGATGATCACAAAGTGGGCCTTGGTACCTTGGTATGAGTACTATCAAGGGGTGCAAAGATCCATACATGTTTCTGTTAAGTTCTGAAAGTTAGGGATAGCCAAAGTCGGCATGGGAGTTAATTTGGCCAAAGTGACCATTCACTTAATTTGTTTGTTTTGACTTGTTTGTCTTTGGGAAAAGTTTGGGTATTCTTTAGATGATGTTTATTTCACCTAAGAATAATTTTAAAAGCAAAGAAACACAGAACCATGGCAATTCAAAAGAATCCAAATTTTAATACATACACATATGAATGCTTTCATATTTTTATTTGGAAAAGTTTTTGTTAACCCTAATTTTGGTGATTAGAGTTTGACGATCCAAGTTTAATATTTTTGGGATGTTACAAACCTTCCCCCCTTAAACAAAATCTCGTCCCGAGATTTGAAAATGGACGAAAAAGATTACCTAGGATTTGAAGAGATCGGGAAACTCCGTCATGATGTGATCTCCGCGCTCCCAGGTAGCTTCCTCTTCTGTGTGGTTGCTCCACTGAATCTTGAGAAACTTGATGCTTCGAGTTCTGGTAGTTTTGAAAGCTTCTTCCAAAATACGGATGGGTACTTCGGGATAGGTCAGGTAATCGTTCATTTCTATGGTCCGATGATCAATATTCTTGAACACTTCAGTCTTCTCTGGAACTTCGAGGCACTTGCGAAGTAATGAGATATGGAACAAATTGTGCACGGCTGACATCTCTTCGAGTAGTTCCAATTGATACGACACTTCTCCTCGACGGTTCAAAATCTTGAAGGGGCCGATATATCTGGGGGCTAACTTTCCCTTGAGTTGGAAACTTTGCATTCCCTTCAATGGCGACACTTTTAGATACACAAAATCTCCTATGTTGAAGGAGAGGTCTCGACGTCTCTTGTCGGTGTAACTCTTCTGCCTTGACTGGGCTGTCTTGAGGTGCTCATGGATCTTATGAACCTTCTTCGCTTCGAGGATATCGGGTCCAAAATCTGACTCTCCTACTTCCACCAATTCAAAGGTGCGACACTTCCTTCCATACATGAATTCAAATGGGTCCATTTGCATACCGCTTGATAACTTGTTGTAATGAAAATTCGTAACGGCAATGCATAGTCTTCCCACTTATATCCATACTCTAACACACATGCTCTCAGCATATCTTTGAGTATTTGATTTACTCTCTCCGTTTGTCCATCGGTCTGAGGGTGATAAGCTGTACTGAAATCTAGTCGGGTTCCTAAACCTTCTTGGACTTTCTTCCAGAATCTGGAGGTAAACTGAGTTCCTCGATCTGATACAATGTTCTTGGGGACTCCGTGTAAACTGACGATTCTTGCAATGTATAACTCCGCTAGCTTCGAACTCTGATATGTGGTCTTGACTGGTAAGAAATGGGCGACTTTGGACAATCTGTCCACTATGACCCAGATAGAGTCATTTCCCCTACTAGAAGTAGGCAATCCGGTGATAAAGTCCATTTCCATTCCGGAATCTGCAATGGTTGCAACAATCCTACGGGTCTTTGATGTCCCGCCTTGACTCGCTGACATATATCACACTTGGCTATATAGCTTCCGATTTCTCTCTTCATCTTATGCCACCAAAATTGCTCTTTCAAATCTTGATACATCTTCATTCCTCCGGGGTGGATAGAATAAAGAGTATCATGAGCTTCCTTCAGAATAACTTCTTTCAACTCAAAATCTACTGGTACACAAAGGCGTCCTTTGTACCACAGAACTCTTTCTTCGTCTTCTTCGTGAATCCGCACTTTGTTCGCATCGACACGACGCTTGATTCCGTCGATACTAGCATTTCCTTTCTGCGCCTCCTTGATTTGACTGATCAAAGTGGTTTGAAGTTCTATGCTAGCCAAAAATCCTTCACTCACTAATTCCATTCAAAAATCTTCCATCTCTTTGTGCAAGCTTGGTTGCACCTTTAAAATCATGGAGTTCAAGCGGCACGGCAATCTGCTAAGGGCATCTACTACCACATTGGCTTTACCGGGGTGATAGTGAATGTCCAGATCGTAATCCTTGATTAGCTCAATCCATCTTCTCTGTCTCATATTAAGCTCCTTCCGAGTGAATATATACTTCAGGCTCTTGTGATCCGAATAGATCTCACAACGGTTTCCCATCAGGTAATGCCTCCATGTCTTCAGGGCTAAAACTACAGATGCGAGTTCGAGGTCATGGGTTGGGTAATTTTTCTCATGTTGTTTCAGTTGTCGAGATAGATAAGATATAACTTTGCCTTCTTGCATTACCACACATCCGAGACCGATCTTGGATGCATCACAATAGACGTCAAAGGGCTTCGTGATATCTGGCATGATTAAGATTGGGGATGAAATCAATCTCCTCTTGAGTTCTTGAAAACTTGCTTCACATTTGTCTGTCCATTCAAACTTCTTGTCCTTCTTCAGAAATTGGGTCATGGGTCTGGCGATACTTGAGAATCCTTCTACGAACTTGCGGTAATATCCCGCCAATCCGAGAAATGCACGAACTTGGGTTTGAGTGGTTGGGGCTTGCCAATCTTCGACATCTTTCACTTTTGCAGGGTCAACGGCAATTCCTCCGGCTGATACAATGTGGCCGAGGAATCCTACCTCTTGTAACCAGAATTCACATTTGCTAAACTTGTCATACAATTGATGCCCTCTAAGGGTTCCAAGAATGGTCCTTAGGTGTAGCTCATGTTCTTCTTCTGATTTGGAATAAATCAGTATGTCATCGATGAAAACAACGACAACCTTATCCAGGAAGTCCATAAAAATATTATTCATGAGATTCATGAAATAAGCGGGGGCATTGGTTAATCCAAAAGACATGACAGTATAATCGTATAATAAATATCTGGTGGTAAAGGCAGTCTTTGGAATATCCTCTACACGAATTTTGAGTTGATGATAGCCAGTTCTAAGATCAATCTTAGAAAACACTTTGGCACCAGTCAACTGATCAAACAAATCTTCAATCTTGGGCAGTGGGTATTTGTTCTTGATAGTGACATCATTCAACTTCCGATAATCCGTACACAAACGGTTACCTCCATCCTTCTTGTCCACAAATAAGACAGGTGACCTCCATGGTGACGCACTTGGTTGAATCAATCCAATTTCCACCATGGAATCAAATTGCTTCTTCAGTTATGCTAGTTCAGACGGGTTCATACTATATGGTCTCTAGGATATGGGTCCGGTTCCGGGGATTAGTTCAATGATAAACTCGATATCCCGATCTGGGGGCATACCGGGCAAAACATCTGGAAATACATCAGGGTATTCACAGACTATCTAGACTTGGTCAATGGTAGGTTGGGCTATACTCTTGTTGCAGTTGAATTGATGAGGTAAGGTTTCAGATACATGCTCAACTGATATTCCAGCTGTACTGGTCATGGTTATGGCTTTCTTGGCACAGTTAGTCAATCCTTTATGTTTGGACATCCAATCCATTCCTAGTACTACTTCCAAACCTTTAGTTCCAAGTACTATCAGATTAGCATAAAAATCTATGCCATGGATTCGGATAGGGACGGCTTTGCAAATTTGCCTCGCTTTGGTGGTTGAACCGGGGATTTGAAAAATCATAACATGCTTTAGTTTGGTTAGTTGAATCTTACTAGTGCATGCAAATTCTTCGGTGACAAATGAGTGCGATGCACCAGAATCAAACAACACTCTAGCAAGTACTGAATTAACAGAAAACATACCCAGCACGACGTCTGGCGCTTCCTGGGCTTCTTCAGCATGCATGAGAAAAAGACGGTTGTTGCGGTTGAGTAAATTCCCCGGGGCAAACCTTCTTCCAGTCATGAAATATCGCTTGAAGTGGGGCATTTGCATTGGGGGCTGCGACATTCTTCTTGGGGCACTCATTGGAGTAGTGACCCTTATTTCCACAGTCATAACAAGTTACTTGCGACATGTCCTTTGCTGCAACAGGCACAACATTGCTTCTAGTCCTCGAGGCAATGTTGGTGTTGGCGATAGCATTGTTGTTGTTGAACTTGGGTGGTGCACGGTTGAAATTTCTAGAGTTGCCGGGTGAAAGAACATGTGGGCCCCCATGTGTGGTTTTGGTAATTAATGACAATCTATATGGACTAATGCTTGTATCAAGTTGTACGTGTAGGAATTGTCCATAGGCAATGCTTGAACCATATGTTGGCTTCAAGGTTTGGAGAAGAAGTGAAGAGGATCATGTGGTGACCAAGGTGTTCAAAGAATGATCATGTGGTGACCAAGGTGTTCAAAGAATGATCCACAGATTGGTCATGTGAGAGCTCAACCTATGTCAAGTATGTCTTGAAGAATAAGATGGAGTAATATCTCTGGTGTATCTTCAAGGCATCAACATAATGAAGAAAATAAGAAATTATGTGCAAGCTAAAGATGTGCAATATCTAGAAGATCTCATGCTTAAAGCTTGCCATCCTCGGTGATCATGGATCGATGAAGACAAGGTCAATGTAAAGGTTTCCCCATGTTGTATGGGGGAGTAACTTGCAAGTCTTCATCAAGAACGTGTGTAAAACAGCAATCAAGAAAGGTGTTCCATCTTGAGAAGGACAAGATCATATACATCAAGATCAAGTGGAATATGCGCAAGGCAAAGGTATGATATTGATAGGATTTCTTTCTTACCGGTCTCGTGGTGTTAGTTGGGGAGACCGGTTTATAGGATAGACAACCGTACGATCAAGAGGGGCTCTCAAGTGAGTAACTCGATCATATCTTTCAAAGAGAGCTCAAACCTTTGCATACTTAGCATCATCCTTCCTTGGTTGATTATTTGGATCTTATCCATGTGAGGTTCTAGAGCTTGTGGTAATATTCATAACAAGCTCTAGTTCATCAAAAACGGATTTCCCTTTTATATCATATTGCGTTTTTGATCTTTGAGGTTTTACGGTTTCTCACCAAGAGAGGTATCTCACATTATAATACATGAAATGTTCTCTCTTGGTGGTATCCAATAATTCGGGTCAATCGGAGTTTCCAAACTCTAGATATCGCCATTTGAAGTTTGCCTCTTATTTGGTCCAGACCGGAGTCTCCGGTCTGCCTAGACCGGAGTCTCCGGTGTGGTCCGGAGTTTCCGGATGTGTCTCTGGTGGTGACTTCAGAATCAGGGCTAGGACATACTGTATGGGGGTCTGGAGCCAGGTCCGGAGGCTACCCCGGAGTCTCCGGTGTTTCCTCAGTCCGGAGTCTCCGGTTTTGGAAGACCGGAGTCTTCGGTCTTGTTGGGTCTTGGATGGCCCAGGTCATTCAGATGGGCGGTCCGGAGGCTGGTCCGGAGATTGGGCCGGAATCTCCGGTGTAGACCGGAGTCTCCGGTCTGACTTTTCCCCAACGGGCAGAAAACGGTCAGAAATCTGTGGGCCTATAAAAAGGGGCCCTTCTTCCCCAATGCAATCGCTCGAGTTTTACAGGCTTTCTCCTTCATTCTTGACCATCTTGAGCTTGCTCCCCCTTCAATCCCTCCCTTGATTCTTGCATATACTTTAGGGATTTGAAAGAGGAGATCTAGATCTACAATCCCACCAATCCATCTCTCCTCTAAGTGAGGGGAACATCTTGGGATCTAGATCTTGGAGTCTTTTGTGGATTTCCTCCTTTGTTATTCCTCTCTTATTCCCCCACAAGCTTTTGTAGCTTTGGTGGAATTTGGGAGAGAAGGATTTGAGCACTACTTGTGTTCTTGCCATTGCATTTGGTGCATCGGTTTGTGTTCTCCTCGGAGGATTTGGTTTGAGTTACTCATTGGAGCTTGTCCCTCTTGGGTTCTTGGAACCCTAGACGGTTTGTGGCCTTGGTGGCATTGTGGCCTTTTGTGGCATTTGTTGGGAGCCTCCAATTAAGTTGTGGAGAAGTGCCCCAACCTTGTGAGAGGTTCCGGTTGCCACCGACAAGTGCACCGGTAGTGGAAGCGTGGATCGATCCTGTTGGGGTGAGATTCACCGGAGAATAAGGGAGGCCTTTTGTGGCATTGGTGGTTTGATACCACCCCCTCTCCAAACGAGAAGTACTCCATGTTGGGAGGAACTCGGTAAAATATCGGTGTCCCCGCGTGCCTCGGTTATCTCTATACCCTAGCTCTTTACTTATGCACTTTACATTGTGATAGCCTTCGTGCTTGAAGTAATTTATATCTTGTTATCACTTTGTTGCTTGTATTGCTTAGCATAAGTTGTTGGTACACATAGGTGAACCTTAGTTGTTCTAGGTTGTGCTTAACAAAGTAAACACTAGTTTCATTCCGCCTTTGTTGAGCCACTCTAGGAAAAGTTTTAATCGCCTATTCACCCCCCCTCTAGGCGACATATGTATCCTTTCACCGTGGTTGTTGTGATTTCCTCCGGGCCTCGGGTTTCCACGGTTGGGATAGGTCGGACGGTTCATATGGGGTCTGTTGGTTCTCGGGGCAAATCCTGGAGATGGGTTAGGGCGGTACTTTGGGGTCTGATGGGTTCCTGGCTGATGCATCATGCGACGCTTGCGGTTCTCATTGGCTTGGTTGATCTTTCCTTCTATTTGAATGGCAGAGTCGACAAGGGCTTCAATATCAGCAAAGGTGATATTGACCAACACAATCTGCATCTCATCATGCAGACCATTCAAGAATCTCTCTTTCTTCTTGGCTTCGGTGTCGATCTCATCCGGGGCATACCTAGCTAATGACAAGAATTTGTCACGGTATTCCACTACCGTCATCTGTCCTTGCTTCAGTTCTCTGAACTCATCTCTCATTCTCTTGATCAAACCCGGTGGCACATGGGTTCTGCTGAACTTGACCTTGAATTCCTCCCAGGTCATCATCTGTCCTCCGGTCATTGCACAAACATTGTTCCACCATGCTCTTGCATCTCCGGCTAGATAGTGGGTGGCGAACAAAAACTTCTCGTTAGCTTCCACTCCGGCGACTTCTAGGTTGTTTTCCATGGTTTGCAGCCAATCGTCTGCATCTAAGGGATCTTCGGACATGGTGAAAACAGGTGGGTTGGTGTTCTGGAAATTCTTGAGCTTAGATCCATGGTTTTCCTGATTTCCTTGGCCTTGATTGTTGTGGGCCAGCTGAGCTATCTGCTGAAGGGGGGCTAGGTTTTCTTGACGTTTAGCTCTTTCATCTTCGCGGTCAGAAACCAACATTTGCAGGATCTGCAACATCGGGTCCGGGGATGAACCAATTCCTCCGCGTGGCATCTGAAGATTGAGATAGATCATGAGAAAAGAGGGAAATTTCTAATGTTCAGGGTCTTTGGAAAGTTTTTAAAGTTTGACTCAGATTTTCTAGCAACTTGCTTTTCATTCATTCATTCATAGCACACGTTACAAACACACACCACAAAACAAGAAAAACAGATGGTTTTAAGAACCATTCTCGAAACTACGATACAGTGGGACCGAATACAACTCACTACGCTAGTGCTCAAGTGTTACTACTCCTTGGAGTCGGTGTAGTCGTCATCCTCATCATCCTCATCGTCATCGATGAAGGAGAAATCATCCTCATCGGTGAAGAAGTCCATAGCCTGATCCTCCAGAAAATCATCATCATCGCTGAGATAGGAGTAGGGGTCTCCACGAAGATCCTCTCCGGCATTCTCTCTTTCCTCCAACTGCATGTCTCTCTCGTGGATGGTCTCCTCCAAATCCGAGATACGGTGGCGAAGACGGGCAATGATGCACTCCTTCTTGTCTAGCTGACGGCGGCGAGACTTGCGATCCTTCGCTAGCATGGCGATGGTCCGATCCTTCCTCTTGATGATGGTGGACTTGTGGTTGGAGTAGTCACGGCAATTTTCCAATTCCTGCTGACGATCATACATCATGAAGCTAAGGTGGTCCAACTGAGTCTTCAGCTCGTGGTGGTATGGGGCTTCTAGTGGCTGTCCCATAGCATCACGCCTTGGACAAAACTCAAAGCAGGTACCCTTGATCTGGTTGATACTCTGCCCACACAGACGGGCAAGAGCTTCCTGCATAGCCTTGGCAAGTCCATCGAGCCAGTTGTTCTCTCTTAAGGTGAACTGAATTCCCTTGGCAGTGGGAGGTTCAATATTTCCTCGGAGACTTGCAACAATTAGCCATTGCAGATCTTCTCCTCCTTGATCATTGAGCTGAGCTCCGAAGAACTCAGGGTGCGGATGATCCAGAAGTTCTGAAAGCTGGTCCAAATCCCGCTCAAAGATAAGGTTTCCTCCAGTCCCCAACTGATAAAACTTGCTGTACTTCACGTCCATCTATAAGAATATAGGATGAGTAAGTTAGTAGAGTGATCAAGTGTGTCGAATTTTAGGTATTTTGCAAGAGTTTTTGAGGATCATGAACTTTTATGAAAGAAACAAGGTGATAAGAATGGGAATAAGTTTTTGTAAATATTTGCTTCCTTTGGTTTTGAAATTAAGTTTTTGATTCAAGCGGCCAGTCTAACTAGGGTCTCCTATGGTCAGGATGGCTCTGATACCAACTTGTCAACACCCGGATTTTTAATCCCAGATGCCTGTTATGCCATACATCGCAATCCTGTGATTACCATTTTATGTAGACATAACAGAATTGGATACCACAAGACATCATCCATTACAAACCATACATAAGGTTTTACACAAATAAGGATCTCATGATCCAGTTAGTACAACTCAAGCAGGAAATACGAATAATAAAGGTAGCGAGGCTAAGCTCCATCTTCGGGTCACAGCAATGTCGACGATGGAAGATGATCCTAGTTGTCGAACCTTCCTGGGTCCTTCATCCGTACTCTTCATAGTCTAGCCACAGAATAGCCAGGGACAAAGCCATGAGTACTCTTTAAGTACTCGCAAACTAATACTAACAAGTGAAGGGGGTTTTTGTATTAGGAAACTAAGCTCTAGGGTTGTTTTGCAAAAAGCCAGATTTACCTCTACTAAGTTCAGAAGCAAGAAAAGCTAGTTGAAATTTTATAACACCTAAGTGGGAACTTGTATTTCATATCACAACTCTGTTGTGGTCAAGTCAAAATCTCAATTCATTTCATAAGTCATTTTGAAAACATCTGACGGGGGAACAAAGATGGACAATCCAATCATCCATAATCATGACGGGCTATTCGAATAGTTTGACACTCTGCAGAGATTGTACACTTTCACCACAACATTCGATACATCCGTCAGGAACAAATCCTGAATTCACCATACTCAGTATGCGGATAATCAATCCTAACCTTTCGATTACACGCCCTAGTATAGGCACCTCTCCTATGAGTTTGGCCTCCCAACCATGACCAACTGTCATCTTGGGTACTGCACAGGTGGACAATCTTCACAAGGTAGCCTAAGCTCAGACCTTGGCCATGAGGGAACCCATACTAAGGTATATAAGTTTCCAGTCAAGCCCTACCCAATTTTCGGGTATTGTGGTTGTACGGTAAAATTGGAATGGTATCGCATCCAGACAACCATCAGTTTTATAAAGGGCTAAGGCTCCTGCCTCAACATTTTCATCATCAAAATTATATGGTGTTCGGAAACACATGTCAAAACATCTCAGTAGAATGACTCATCATTCTAAGGTTTTCATAACCATTTTCCACCAAGTATTCCCATCTAAAGTTGATCAAGTTTTATGCTTAGCACTAGCATCTACAAGTGGGGGTGAGTACTAATGAGGGGTGGTAAACAAGTGGAGTTTAACTAAGTTCAATCGCATGCCTTAGGGTGACATCAAGATTATCTAGCTTAGGCCAAATTTAATGCGCTTTATGCAACCTTCAATTGTCTTCCTAGAATCTACAAGTCACTTAAGTAGACTCTAAGTAATAGCTTTGATAAAGAAATAAAGTAGAAAGCTTGCAAGTAAAACTAGGATGGGGTATCATCACATATGTCTAATCAAGCATGCTTAGTGCATTGCATAGGTTATCTAACTTTCATAATTGCAAGTGTTAGCTTGCAAGGTTAATAGCTTGATCAATCAACTAGTAGTATTAGGCTTGCCTTGTGCAGAGTAGTGGTTGAAGTTCTCCTTGGCTTCTTCTTCGTAGTATCCTCCTTCCTCCTCGTATCCTTGGTCGGTACTAGCGTCTATGAATAAATACGAGGTACACAGTCACCAAACAATACTTAACTACTTTCAATCATCACACAAAGGTGTTCTATAGATGATCTAGCAACATCACTAATATCACAAGAATAAAGCATTTGTCTTATTTATTTATTTTTAGAAAAGTAATTTCTACTCATTGAAAAACTACTTAAGATTTAATATTCTCCAAACCAAACATGGGATCATGTTGACACATGTCGTCACCACATATTTTAGTATATGGGAATGTGATTTAAAGTGGTGTCACAATTTAATAAGGTTTAACCTTTTTATTTTAAATAATTAAAGTGACTAGAAATGCCTATGTGGCATTCTTTTATTACTTGAACATTATTTCTGTAAGTAAACCCATATGTTTTTATATATTCTGAAAGGTATGATCAAATGTGATTTTTGAGAGTTAGAATCAACTCAAAAGCTATTATGGTTGAAATTTTAAAAATGTTTGAATGCAGAAAATCTTATGACTTGTTATTTTTACCAAGGTTGATCTATAGATCCAAATGATTTGAATCTAACAGGCTTGGATTAAGCATTTTAATACCTTTCTAAAATAATTGGTTTCGTTCAATTTGGTTCACTGAATCGAGTTGGGTTGATTTTTGAAACTAGGTACAGAACTGAGTTTGAATATAAATAGAAAAAGCTAAATTCAAACCAGTGGGCTGCACGGGAAGGGTTATTGGGCCGGCCCAGTGTCACTCTACAGCGCGGGGCGCAACTGAAGGGGGGTTCCAGCAGTCAGTGGCTCATAACATGTCGTGGTATTGCCGACGAGTACGCCATGGAGGGGTCCTCACAATGCGTGTTTAGAGACGTGGGGTAAGGCGGACGGTTGACGGGTACGAGTTAACACAGCTTTCACAGGTTCAGATCCCACAACGGTGGCGGAATCCTACTCCTGCTATAAATCACAATAAGGGCAATACGCCGAGTTATAGGGATTGGTTCGCTGTGCGAGGTTGTCTGAAGTTGATCTATGAACATATGAGATTGTGCCCTAAAGGCTCCCATGGGCCCGACTTATATAGTCACCAGGTCCTAGGGTTACAGGGAAAAGTCCTAGCCGGACAGGTTACAGAGTCCTACACTGTCTATTACTAGTCTTGTGTATCTTGTACTCCAAGGCTCTGGGTACGCTGGTGACTCCACCGTAGCCTTCCTTTATCCGGCATGGGCCTCCCTTCTGGATCCATCTAACTGGGCCTCCCAGCAGGCCATAGGCCATGCTACCGACTATGTGCCACTCGG
Organism: Avena insularis; assembly: GCA_023614405.1. Lineage (NCBI taxonomy): Eukaryota > Viridiplantae > Streptophyta > Magnoliopsida > Poales > Poaceae > Avena > Avena insularis. Next base: position 313,417 of record JAJUPC010000411.1, read on the forward strand.
GTTAGCCGGATAAGAGACATGCTATAAGGATACCCATATAGCATATCCCCAACAGTAGCCCCCGGAGAACTCCGAGATCTTGCGCCGTCTTGCCTCTTCACGTGGAATGCTCCGTCTAGATGGATGTCGGCAAATCGTCAAGCAATATCTTGTAGTCCTCCCAAAGAACCCTGCAAGGTTTTCTCCGTCTTCGATTTGTAAGTCGGAGTGTTGAATCTTCCATTGTACTCTTCCATAGTCGGATTAAATCCGTCCATGCCGGAATCTTCGATATGACGGCTCATCTACCCGCGTCAGCTAGGACGACGTAGGCTTAGGTCAGCGATGCCTCGTAACTCACACATGCAGAGAATGCAATCATATCCGATTTTTCCGCCAAGCACGTTCACGAACACGTCGTCTACGCGGCAACCGTCTGATTAGCTGCACGAATCTTGACACCTAGGATGATAAATAGTAACCGCGGGGCATGTTCCACTTTTTACCTCATTCTCCTCGCGTCATCGTCTTCTTCCTCCAGCCGCACGTCTCCTCGAGCTCTCCACGAGAAACCTCGAAAACCCTAGCTTCCAGCTGCGTCAGTCACATCCGTCCATCACTCCATGGCGAGCAGCAGCACATCTCCATCCATGGCGGCGTCGAGCGAAGCCGCGGCGAAGCCGGCGAGCTCCGTCGTCATTCCCCCAGAGGGCTTGGTCATCCCCGCATCCGCGGTGATCGAGTCCACCGGCGGCGACCACAATTTGGCGGCGCTGGAACCACTGGAGGAGGAACCAGATTCGCATAAGGGCGACTGGCGCGGCTCGGACATCACCGACCACGACATCCAGGAGATGGTTGCCGAAGGTTACCTCCCTGCGACGGAGGGGCTCGCCTGGCGGGCGGCGCCGGCCGGCGAGGTGACACCTTCTTCCCAAGCCGGAGAAAAGGTGTACCTCAAGGCTCAGCTGGTACGCGGTGTTTCCTTGCCCATCTCCCACTTCTTCCTCTCCGTCTTAAACCACTACAAGGTCCAGCCCCATAACCTCTTCCCCAATAGTATCCTAGTGCTTAGTAACTTCGCGGCACTTTGCGAGGGTTATCTAGGGATAAGGCCTAGGTTAGACTTGTTCGTGTACTTCTTCACCGTCAAACGTTAAGCCGGACATAGTAAGGAGGAGCTTAGGAATTGCGGAACCATAAGCTTCAAGATTCGACCTGGCCGGCGGTTCCCCGACATTGTCGGCCACGAGTCCTACAAGAATTGGCAGCGGACGTACTTCTACGGCCCCGGCATTCCTCTGGCGGGCCGAGAAGTGATGTACCCGGACTTCGCGAATGGAGCCACCGCTGAAGTTTCCGCATGGAGATCCCAAGCATATATTCCTTCCGACCTCGACGCTTCCCGCGCTATAAGGCGGATCGAATGGTTCATAGAGACGGGGTTAACCAGCTTGGATCTAGCCATGTGCTGGTTCATCAGGCGAATCCAACCTCTGTAGCACCGCACGAAGTATATGCACGAGTATACCAGTGATCGAAGGGATAGCCTCCGGATCTCCGTGGATAACTTCTCGAGCGACTCCATCAAGCTCCGCCTTAAGGACATCGTCAAGGTGAAGGATAAGAAGTGTGGATTCACCATCACCTACGACATGTTCGTAGACGGCAAGTGCCCAAAGGTAGGTATTTATTTTCCGTGTACGACATATGCTCCAGTTCTTCCGTCTTGCGAACACCATTTTGTCTAACACGGTGATTTATCACTTAACAGCTTAGCGATCTAGATGAGGACAACATGGCTGCCCAAATCTACGATCCAAAGATGAAGGAAGTCACGGTCGTGTCCGACGACGATGTCCCGTTCGCGCGAAAGCAGAAGAGCTCCACCTCTGACGCTGCCGACAGAGGCAAGAAGAAGAATACGGAGGGTGGAGCCTCCAAAAAGACTACCGCCGCCCTGGAGGCGGAAAAGAGAAAAGCCACCGGGATTTTTTCCAAAGCACCCCCCCTAGAAGAAGAAGACGGAGGGTGGATTCTCCGACATTGTCTATCTGTCTGTCTTGTTCCTGTACTTCTGCATATGCACGTTTTAGAAAGAAAGCCATGACCAGCCTCAAGAAGACCTCCAAAACTTTGGGGGCTTCTCGAAATATCAAGGATATGCTGCATCGCGACGTGATAGGGCAAATGTGTCCGATCTTTCGATGAGATGATGATAATCGATTTGGTGGAGTTCGGGCTTGACGATCCGACTACACGTGCAAGCACGAGCGCCAATGCAATCGCTAGGCCAATCTCCTGGAGGTTACCGATCCTGCGGGAACACGATCAGCCTGACCAGCGAGGGTCTTAATTCCTACCTGAAATCGAGAACAAGTAAGAACTAATATTGCAATCAAGATATTGCGGATTAAGAGGAAAGCTTTATTGAAAATGTGGGATCCTGAATAGGTGTGAAGTACAAGAGGCCTCTGCGATGCTCGAGCCTTGGCGAAGTTGCTATGATGGCTAACTTAATGTCTAAATAAAATCCGAGTCTAGGGGGACGGCTATGGGGGGTATTTAAGGAGGAAAAGGTGGGGTTTCGGCCAGCCATGGAAGTGGTGGACGAATCCAACCCTAGAAGTCCTTTTCCCCTCAAATACGGACTCTAAAAAGTGGCTAATTAAAATCCTGCGAAAATTAAATGGGCTTGGCCCAAAATAAAGGTGTCGCAACACCATATTAAGCTATGGACGAATTCGTGAAGTATTGATCTTGAATATTTCGTCCAAGCCTTCCTTCTTCATTATGGTGGCCTCAAAGTTCTGAAATCTTCATCCGTGGCCTTCTCTTGGATCATCACATGCTTGCTGCCATCTCCATGCATGGCCATGCTCCAATGCTTGTCCCTCTCATCCATGCTTGGTCCACCATTCCTAAGAGTAAGAAATACATCTGATTTAGGAAGCATCATATTCTCATGTATGTGAGGAATAGTTCCAAGAAACGAAAGTACCTGATAGTTAAGTTGTTTAGCACGAGATCTTGTGATGGGTCCTTGTATGTGTGTTGCTGTAGGTACAACGTTGTATCAATAGAAGGGATGTCCACATCATGCTCCCCTTCTTGAATTGAAGTCGTCCTCGACGCAATCTCATCTTCGTCACCAAAGTAAGGCTTAAAATCTGCAATGTTAAATGTAGGACTAACCGTACCAAAGTCTGCAGGAAACTCAAGTTTATATGCATTATCATTTATTTTCTCTAACACCTTAAAGGGGCCAGCAGCACGCGGCATTAACTTAGACTTGCGTAAATCAGGAAAACGATCTTTACGCAAATGTAACTAAACAAGATCTCCAACATCAAACACAACATGCTTTCTCCCTTTATCCCCTGCTAGTTTATACTTAGCATTCATGTGATCAATGTTATCTTTAGTAGTCTTATGCAAGTTTAATATCATTTCAGCGCCTTGTGTAGCATCCAAATTATTTTGCACCGAAGAAGGTAAAGGCAATAAATCAATAGGTGCACGAGGAACAAAACCATACACAATCTCAAATGGGAACATCTTTATGGTAGAATGCAGCGAACGATTATAAGCAAATTCTATATGAGGTAAACACTCTTCCCACAATTTTAAGTTCTTCTTTAAAACAACCCGCAATATAGTAGACAAAGTTCTATTTACTACTTCAGTTTGTGCATCAGTTTGGGGATGACATGTAGTACTAAACAGCAATTTAGTCCCCAACTTAGCCCATAAACATCTCCAAAAGTGGCTAAGAAATTTAGTATCACGATCAGAGACAATAGTATTTGGCACACCATGCAAACGAACAATTTCACGAAAAAACAAATCAGCAATATGCGCAGCATCATCCGTTTTATGACAAGGAATAAAGTGTGCCATCTTAGAAAACTGATCCACAACAACAAAAATACTATCCCTCCCCTTCTGTGTTCGTGGCAATCCCAAAACAAAGTCCATAGAAATATCCTCCCAAGGAACACTAGGAACAGGAAGAGGCATATATAAACCATGTGGATTAAGGCGAGACTTAGCTTTTTGACAAGTAGTGCAGCGTGCCACAAATCTCTCAACATCTCGACGCATACGTGGCCAAAAGAAGTGTGCAGCAAGAACGTCCTCCGTTTTCTTGACACCAAAGTGTCCCATCAATCCTCCTCCATGCGCCTCAGAATAACAAAAGACGAATGTAACTATCCGGAATGCATAGTTTGTTAGCACGGAACACAAATCCATCATTGAATACGAACTTCTTCCATGTTCTACCATCTCTACAATTCTGCAACACATCTTTAAATTCAGCATCATGCACATATTGTTCCTTAATAGTTTCTAATCCAAATATTTTGAAGTCAAGTTGAGATAACAAAGCATAACGGCGCGACAAAGCATCAGCAATAATATTATCTTTACCCTTTTTGTGTTTGATAACATAAGGAAAAGACTCAATAAATTCAACCCACTTTGCATGACGACGATTCAATTTAGCTTGACTACGAATATGCTTCAAAGATTCATGATCAGAATGAATAACATATTATTTAGGCCATAGATAATGTTGCCAAGTTTCCAATGTCCGAACCAACGCATATAATTCTTTATCATAAGTAGAATAGTTCAGACTAGCCCCACTCAATTTCTCACTAAAATATGCAATAGGTTTTCCCTCTTGTAATAACACCCCTCCCAAACCAATTCCACTAGCATCACATTCAAGCTCAAAAGTCTTAGTAAAATCAGGAAGTTGGAGTAAGGGAGCATGTGTTAGCTTATCTTTCAATAAGATGAAGGCCTGTTGTTGTGCATCGCCCCAAACAAAGGGCACATCCTTCTTGGTAAGCTCATTCAGCGGCGCGACAATTGATCCGAAGTCTTTGACAAAGCGCCTTTAAAAACCAGCGAGGCCAAGAAAACTACTCACTTGTGTGACCGTCTTGGGCTGCATCCAATTCTCAATAGCTTCAATCTTGCCTGGATCCACTTCAATACCCTGTGATGTAACAACATAGCCAAGAAACGCAACTCGATTGGTGCAAAAGTGTAACTACCTCGGTGAATTACGCTCCTAGTTACAAGCCTGGATGAGCGGAAATGGTTAAAATAGTACGGTGGGGCCCAAATGCCACTCACAGGTAGACCTTTCGGCCGTCCTAACCATTTCCAAACATCGGGACAAGAACGGCTATGAATCGGCAAAGCGAAGGATCAACTACATACACAAATGAGTATGTATGCAAGCCACCATACAACAGACATCGAGCCATTCCATCTAAAAGAAAGGAAAATTGCAACGCCATACCAAGAAGATCCAAATATCCTAGATAGATATATTAGTTTAGGATATCTCCTCATACATCAAACATCGAGTATCAAGCGAAGCGGAAAACAAGATCCGAGTAACGGATAAGAAGCAAATCGGCATAAGATGCCCCATAAATAAGCACATCCCGCCCACAGATCTCACGGATCCCGTTCCCTAATCTCTACACCGAATGATCGCTGCACATCGTCTGCCTCCTCCACCCAAGATCCATCTTATGAAGTTTACTGCTCATCTGAATAAAACAATTTATCGTGTGAGACCCTAGGGTACTCAAGAAGTCTTTATGCCTCTAAAGGACACAACCTGGGTGACGAATTGCAGCAAAAGATAAACCCTAACAATTCTAGAGATACTGCTAACCATCCGCCTAACCAGAGATAGACGGATGTCCGTGAATTAATAACAACAATTATAAAGGTAAAGTCCACAGATCCATCCTCCTCCTCGCTACCAACGAGGAAGCGGACTTAACAACCCCCATCCGCTGGCAGTTTTATTAACCATTCCATGAGTGTTGCACTATTTACTAGTCAGATTTAGTCAAATTAAAGGCGTACTTTAGTTATTCTTGTCTATGATCGAGAAACTGCTCAAGTCGCCCATAACCGCGACACGGCTTTCATAAAGTTTTACCGCAGGGTGCACAAATAGCAACACACACTCGATCAACTCGAAAAACCAAATCAAAACCCAACGAGGCGCCACGACAAAGCGATCACAGGATTCAGAAATATTTCAGGCCACCCCATTAAGCTACCACATGACGAAGTTGGCCGACTCGAGACGGACTCAAGGTTTGCGCCAATGGCTGTAAACGATCGGGAACCCGAAATGTGACTGGGCTTGTCGACACCGCGAAACACTCCGCTTTCCTAAACAAGATGCGCAAGACTCGCACAATTTAAATAAAGCAAAAATCATGGCATAAGTACAGATAGTAAATAAAACCCCAAACTAGTTTGTGGCCCCAAGAAATAAGAATGAATCAAGCTCGCTCGGGGGTTCATAAGCCTCCCGGATGTGGATAGCGAATATTCAAGGAACAGAATCAAGTACTGGGTCCCACGGGACACAAGTGAGCCTGAAAACCAAATAGCAAATATGGCTCACCGATGCCACTTTCATTAGTTATCCCATTACTACTCGGTTAAGTTGTTTAGGTACCTCGTTATCCATCGACACTCACATACCCTACATGCTGTTCTACGACTCGCATGGCCCAAACAACTCCTGTAGTAATGGCTCATGGGATTGAGGAACAAGCTTCGGTGGGGTTTTATAATAAAGGCTATGCAATACTTGGGATTCAATTTAATGCAATCGCGACTCAATGATGCAAGAATAAGATAGAGGCAATAGGTACTATATGTATGCAAGCATGTGGTAGTGCTTGCACGGCAGCTTGAAGCGAGAGAAGGATCTGGTAGTGCTCTGGTTCTCTTGATATATCCCCCGCCAGCGTCTATTCGAAGAAGAACCAAACAAACAAGGGCCAACATAAATAAAGTGCACAAGCATATGAATAAATGCGACAAGCAAACAATCATGCCATGATGAATGATGCACAATTTTGCATGGCAATAATGTAGCATGGCATGGGTGAGGTGTGGAATACAAGAATAAACCATTTTATTGAGTTTTAGTCACATTTTTAACCTCATATAAGTTGCTGTACACATTAAATTTATATGATGCATGCTTCAAAACAGAACATGGAATGCATAAACAGAAAGGTCTCGTCGAGCTAATCATTTTAGACATATTATTTGTTAGATTTGGAGTTATAAAACAAAAGTTATTAATTAATTAAGAAAAAGGGCATTTTATTGTAATTTTAATCAACTTGGAAAAATAAAGTGTTCAAAATATATTTTGAAGGCCATATTTGAATTACTCACATTTTTCTGATTTGAAAAAATATATTATTTGT